>CM033402.1:14780182-15187877 GCA_019426215.1 Buddleja alternifolia | reverse complement strand
AAATTAAGTTCTATAGTGACTTCTGCGAAATAATAGATGTTAAGACAAGATCTACGAAGTTAAAAGGAAAAAGAACAAACAATGTATACTTAGTAGATTGGGATTCAACATTAGATAACAACCCTACATGTTTCGTAGCTAAGAATCAAAACGAATTGGGTTGGTTATGGCACAGAAAAATGAATCACCTCAACTTCAAGGCAATCTCTCAATTAATATCTCTAAATCTCGTAGAGGGATTACCTAAAGGTTCCTTTAATAAAGATCGCTTATGTGATGCTTGTCAAATGGGTAAGCAAGTCAAATCATCCTTTAAGAAGAAATCTCATCTATCTACATCGCGAGTACTTGAATTATTACACTTAGATTTATTTGGTCCTATTCAAATCATGAGCATTAGCGGTAAAAAGTATTCACTAGTAATAGTTGATGATTTCTCACGTTATACATGGGTAGAATTTTTAGCGTCTAAAGATGAAACTAGCGCTAAGCTCACATCACTAATTCGTCAGCTACAAAACTCAAAAGACCTAAAAGTAACCAGAATTAGAAGCGATAGAGGAACTGAATTTACTAACCATATTGTTGAGAAATATTGCAAAGACCTTGGGATACTTCATGAGTATTCAGCGCCTAGAACCCCTCAACAAAATGGAGTTGCTGAGCGACGGAACAGAACGCTCAAGGAAGCTGCCCGTACCATGTTAGCCGAATCCAAGCTACCTCAAAGGTTTTGGGCCGAAGCTATCAATACCGCTTGCTACACACAGAATCGGTGTATGATCAACAAGCAACATGAAAAGACTCCATATGAACTATGGAAGGGACGTAAGCCAAATGTTTCATATTTTCATGTATTTGGTTCAAAATGCTTCATTCATAACAATGGATCCCAAAACTTAAAGACATTTGATCCTAAAGCAGATGAAGGAATCTTTCTAGGCTATGCCAAAAATGGAAAGAGCTTTCGTATCCTAAATAAGATCAAATCAAAGGTAGAGGAATCCATTCATGTTGTGTTTGATGATGCTAACCAAGAACCGAGTAAGGTTAATATTGATGATGTAGGAACTGAGGAACTCTCTCAACAAACATCACAAATCAATCTATGTGATGATAGCGATCTTGATGAAGAGGATGAGATTATCGTGCCTAATCCTACACTTACTCACGAGGCTGTCAATGACCAAAGAAACGCTGATGACCATGAAGAAAGTGATCATCAAGAGCAAGTTAGAACTATAAACACTGAAGCGCCTACGCAAAGAGCTGGTCAAGCGCCTGTGCAACGTAGTCAAGCGTCTGATCAAGCTCTAAACCCTTCTCAACCAGATAGAAAATGGCTCAGAGACCATCCACCAGAATTAATTATTGGAGATATGGGAGCACCTGTAAAGACTAGAGCCGCTACAATAAACGAGGCCATGTTCGCAAGCTTCCTATCTCAAATGGAACCTAAGAAAGTGGATGAAGCGCTAAGCGATCCAAGCTGGATAGAAGCCATGCAAGAAGAGCTAAACCAATTTGAAAGAAATGAGGTATGGACGCTAGTACCAAGACCAACCCACCAAGGGGTCATTGGAACTAGATGGGTCTATAGAAACAAAATGGATGAGAATGGGATTGTGATTAGAAACAAAGCCAGACTCGTAGCTCAGGGATACTGTCAAGAAGAGGGCATCGACTTTGATGAAACATACGCTCCAGTTGCCCGTCTTGAAGCAATCCGCATGTTTCTAGCATTCGCAGCATTCAACAAGCTTACAGTATATCAAATGGACGTAAAGAGTGCATTTCTGAATGGTAAGCTCCAAGAAGAAGTATATGTGGAGCAACCACCAGGATTCATCAATAACCATGGGAAAGGTATGGTCTACAAATTGGACAAGGCACTCTACGGCCTTAAACAAGCACCAAGAGCATGGTATGACACTCTTTCTATTTTCCTTATTGGTAAAGGTTTTTCAAAAGGAAGCGTTGATACAACGCTATTTAAGATTACCCATAATGAAGATATTCTCTTAGTTCAAATTTATGTTGATGATATTATATTTGGATCTACTAATAAGTGTTTATGTGAGAAATTTTCAAAAATGATGCAAGACCAATTTGAAATGAGCATGATGGGCGAGTTAACTTTTTTCCTAGGATTACAAGTTAAACAACTCCCTAATGGTATATTTATAAACCAAACTAAATATACTAGAGATATGATTAAGAAATTCGGTATGGAAAATGCATCATCTTCCAAAATTCCAATGAGCCAAACGACTAAGCTAGATAAAGATGAAAGTGGAAGGAAAGTCGATGCTACAAATTATAGAGGCATCATTGGATCACTTCTTTATCTAACAGCTAGTAGACCTGATATTATATTCTCAGTATGCATGTGTGCACGCTTTCAAGCCGATCCTAAAGAATCACACTTAATTGCTACCAAGAGAATCCTTAGGTACCTCAAAGGCACACAACATGTGGGCTTATGGTACCCCAGGGATTCTCCTTTTGAACTAATCGGTTACTCAGATGCAGATTTTGCAGGATGCAAAATAGATAGAAAAAGTACTAGTGGTACATGTCAATTCCTAGGTGATAGACTAATTTCATGGCACAGTAAGAAACAACAATCCATTGCGACTTCTACTGCTGAAGCTGAGTACGTAGCCGCTGGAAGCTGTTGTGCACAAATTCTCTGGATGAGGCAACAACTTAGAGACTATGGCGTAGTCTTAGGTCCAACCCCAATCCATTGTGACAACCAAAGTGCCTTGGCAATGACACAAAATCCAGTTCTTCACTCTAGAACCAAACACATTGACATACGGTATCATTTTCTGCGTGACCATGTTCAAAAGAAGGATATCTCCATGCAATTCATTGGTACAGAAAAACAATTGGCAGATATCTTCACCAAAGCTCTCAACGAACAACGCTTTCTCACTTTAAGAAGTGAACTAGGTATGATTGATCTAAATGCCTAATCATTTGAAACATCATCCTTTCATTAAGCATAAATTTAGGGGGAATAAAATTCTTTTTACACATAAAATCGTTCAATAAGTTATCAATATTAAGGAGAACCTACATAGGGGGAACCTTAAAAGGGATAACTGAACTTCAGTGAGAATGACCAAAACCGTTTTTTTTTTTTTATTATTACATTGGTCATAAGCACTTAGCGTTATACGCTAAACTCTTTCAGACGCTTATCAAACGTTTTCTTTAGCGTCTGTGCCCTCTCAAAATAAACTGAACGCTTAGCTTTATTCCCAGCTAAAGCGCTTAGTAAAAAGATCCTTTAAAAGCAAGCGTACATTACCCTACGCTAAACAAGAAAGTGGATTAGTCAATCAATGCAATTAATGCTGACTTGACATTCCTCACCTTTCGCTCAAGAAAACCCATGGGTACTCATCACGTTTTTCAAAGATGGTTCAGCACATGTACACGCGTAAGTACAATTACCATGTATCTTAGACGAATACAACCAGCGCTGAATATTTTAAACCAAAAGTAAAACACTACCACCAAGACATAATGATAAGTACTGGGAAACTGTGTCCTCATACATACCCTGAAAAGAATAATTCTATATGTTACGATGACCGCTAAAGCACAAAATGTTACTTGAAAGAGAACCTCAAGATTCTCAAGCGTCAAAATCACACTGAATTATTTCAAGCGTCATTTTCTTCTGAATAGGTCCAGACGCTCCCACAAACTTTTGGCGGGTATTTGAATAGTTGTTCAAAATTTTGGTTCCCGAACGATTTTTCATAAAATACATGTCCGCTGTTAATGGGCACACGTATCACTTTCAGTATATCAAAAGTCTCTGTTTCAAACTTTTAATCGGACGTCAAAATAGTATATGTGATTGTTACTAAAAGTAACCGTGCTTATTAAATCTAAATTCACGTCCACAGTCGTATTTTAATGGCTGAGATTTATACTCTTCCACGTGTCAACATCTCAACCTTCAAACACAAAAAACATCCAAATTGTAGTATTTCAAAACACACTTTCTGCAGAACATAATCTCTCTTACACTCTCTTTCATTCGTGCAAGAAAAATCTCTCTCTCTCAAAAACAAAATTTTCATTCTTAATCTCTGTCTACTTCTCACTAATGGCACCCAAGAAAGCTACTGCTGGAACCACTGAAATTATTGTTAAGGTCACTGAAGGCCTTATAATCGATTGGAAGTTTCTTTATGAAAACCCCAAATTGATTTAACGGAAATGATGGACTCTGTAGCAGAGGCTGGGCTTCAGAAATTTCTTACCAAACACTCGTACATGTTTCCTGAAGAACTAGAATTTTTCTGGAGAAATGCTAGATTGTCTGACGATGAGACTTCCATCACCTGTTTGTTTCCTGCCCCCAAGACGGAATCAAAGACGTTCACTCTCTCTGCGGCCTCTATTGCCTAGAATTTCTCTCTACCTAACGACGGAGCGACTTTAGACACTATCACTGAGGAACAAATTCAAGAAGTCTGGACTCAGATTAGCGCCTACGATGGTGTTCCATACAAAGCGTACTTTGAGAAGAAAGATATAGTGAACAGGTATCGAGTCTTAGCTGATTTCTGCAATAAAAACATTGAATGCAGAGTGGGAACCTTTGACAAAATCAACCCAACCCAGTTCCAGATGATGACTGCTATCTTGCTCAAGATAAAAATCAACTGGAGCGCCTATATATTCAGCAGATTCAGAGACAGTCTACGCACTTCAAACAGACCTTATGGCCTAGTTTTAAGTGATCTAATTTTCTGAGCAAAGTGCACCTCTTCAGCAGGAGTCACCGTGGCCAAGCATAAGTTCTATGGGCCAAGAATCATCAACAATCTCTTCAATCCACCCAAAGTTGGAGGTGCTGCTAGACCTCTCTCTGAGCGCCAAGTTGTACGTGCAGCATCAAATGAGGAGGCTGAGCGCCCAGATCAGGAGAAGGCTAAACGTAATGTGAAGCGTCCCACTGTCACAAAGAAACGGGCTCCTCGAAAGCCCAAGGCTCAACCTATCAAAAGTGATGAAGAAGACGAGGACTCTATACCCCTCATTAGTCGGAAGGATCTGGAAAAGGTCCTCAAAAATATCGACTTTGGAGAACCAACAGTTCCACAGACTCAAGCGTCCCCAGCCGAAGGGGTAAATGTGAAGCGTATCTTCAAGAGACGTAAGCGTCCAACTGCTGCCATTTCTTCTGAGGCTACACACACGACACTAAGCGACCAAGCCATAGCTGCTATTCCGATATCATCCTTTGAACCACCAGTTGATGTCCATCTGGATGTTGATATGGCCAACATTGTGGCCATCGCACATGAAGCTGCCATCGAATCTGCAAATCTCGAGCCTGATGAACCTGAAATCCCAGGGGTTCAACCATTGCTTGCATTACCAAGTACAACAGAGGCACGCTCAGAAGGTCAGAGCGATGCTAACGACGTTGTGATTCATCGACATTTCTTCAAGCTGGATCCCTTAAAGACCATCGATCACTCCGTCGATTATTTCCCTCCAGCGCCCGCAGAAACCTTCATACCTACAGGATATAATGAAGAAAGTCTTATCAATGCTGAGAATGATATCGCCAAGCTCATAAAATTTGATCTGGCTGTACGCAACACTCTATCTAACACAGCATTGACCCCAGCTGATAAAGCTTCTTATCTGGACTGTGGGACAAGCAAACCCACTGGCTTCGCTCTCAGAGACTACAACATCAGAGTCTATGAGCGTCAGGATAAGCTTGTGAACCCAACGGAAAAGCTACTAAACAGAGAAGGCTATTCTCACTCCCCAACACTGGTAAATAGCAAGGAAAACAAGCGCTCAGCTAATCCTCTCCTCTTGTGGAAGAATAAAGGAGTACATGCCGGTGAGCGTCCAGCTTCACTGACCGAGATGATTCAAATTGAAGCCGATGCATATTTTGACTGCGTCTGGAACGCTAACTACCAACCAGACAGGTATCGTTTTGAGTCCATCTGTGATATTCATCACCAAGGATTTCGTGCTATACTTAATGCAGGAACTGAGTACTGCATGACTGAGGTAAAATGGGCTGAAGCTTATATGGGTGACAAGTATAAATTTGAAGAATTGGTTAGCGCTCCCCATCTGTTCAGAATAGGGATCCATGATAAAAAGAGCAAATTTGCACGATACATGCTAAAGCAGCGTCAACATAGACTTGGACCAGTTCTGAAGCTGCCTCTGATCCGCCACCAACCTGAACACCTTTTAAGGCAAGCGTTGTACAAACTGGCTAACTCTTCTCTACGCTTTGCTGATCAAGCGTCCACCAGCGGTTCTTCTCCCCTGTCCTGTCTGAACTTCACCCCTAGCCACTGTGAAGACAACTTTTCTCTCATGATGACAATTATGCCTCCAGTCTCCCTATTCGACAAAATCTTCACAGAAAATCTGCGACAGTGGAATGGCTCTCGGATCAATCCTTTCAGAGGATATCCACTTCTTCCGTCTATCAGACAAGAAGTCTTAAGTCACTATAATTTTGTTCTGTCGCTGCTGGAAAGAACTCAAGCGCTTGCTTCAGCCATCTACCCATACTTGGAAGAGTATTACAGGCTCTATGTTCCCGACTCTCGGAAACCGAAGACTCTCCCAACAGATAGGCTAATTGGCTTCTCACAACACTATTGCCCAGATGCCTTGTTCTCCATCTGCCAAGCACCTTCCAAAATCTTTCCCACCCATGTGCTGGATATCCTCGGGCCAATGTACATCAGGGCCATGGATAGTCCTATCAGCACGTTCATTCAAGGTACTTATCTCCCCTCTCTACATTTGAATGAACTTCTACAGACTGCTACATATCCATATGCAGATGAGCCGCTTGCCAGCTTGGACTTTCAGTTTACGGACTTTAGCCGTATAGAGTCAGCATCTACTGCAGCACCAGCTGAAACGTTACCTGCTACTGAGCGCTCACCAGAATCCCCTCAAGCGCCTAATCCCCCCAGTCCAACTGAATCCGACTCTACTGCATCCACCGAGTCCAATAGTGCCCCAGAGCCTCAAGGAACAGTATTTGATCCTAATTATCAAGTACCTATTGAATCTCTCAAACACACATCCTGTTTTAAGCCTCGAATTAGCACTGTGGTTCCCGACGCTCAAGCGTCCATGACTGAATGCCTCACTCAAGTACAACAACTATCTACAGCTACTCAGGCAAGTCATGTGGCTTTAACAAATGATCTAAACCACCGTTTCACGGCTCTTGAGACCTCTCTTACAGACGCTAATCACGCTCAACTACTGGTCATGAAAGAACACTTCGACCAGCGTCTGACCACTTTTGAGGCCTCTGTCGCTCAGATTGCTACTCAAGTCAGTCTTCTTACTCAGCATTTCATACAGACTGATGATGGCAATAAGGGGGGAAATAAGGGAGAAAAGAGGAAATCTTCAACATCTAAAGATCAAGATCCTCCTCCACCATCCAAGCGTCAACATATTGATACTCCCCTCACACTAAGTACAGAGCCAAGGTATCCCTATCCTTCTTGGGTAACTACCTCGGTGGGAGCGTCTAATAAAAAAGAAACCCCAAGAGTGCTCTATCCAAATCTTCCATTACCTTCAAGAGCACTGCTTGAACAATTTGATATTCCTCTTCTCAGAGCGTCAATCCCAGAACCATCTGATCCAGCAGTCCTAGCCTTAGAGAGAAAAATGTCTGACTTTGACCAAGCCTTCAGAATTTGCCTACGATACATAGGCATCAGTCCAGAGGAATGGGATAAGCAGCTCATTACTTTCAAGGCACGACAAGTAAAAGAAAACAAACATATAATCAGTAAAGATCATGCTGCGATGATGACGCTAGAAGATCAGATAACTGAAGCAATCCGTGCTGAAATGACTAAGAGATACAAGATCAAATCACGATCTTGATTTTTACTTATGATTCTTTCATTTCAGTTGTAAAATGCTTGTACTATGAAAGATATATATAAAATGCATTTTACAGCTGAAACATCTCGTTGAAGCTCAAACTAACTTACTAACCTACGCTAACTCGTTCTTTAGGTATCTAACGCTTGAACTAAATAGGTATTGCCATCATCAAAAAGGGGGAAATTGTTAGGAATTTCATGTTAGATGTTTTGATGATGACAAATAGGACTTCCTGTTAGACCCCAAAAACTATAAGTATAAAAGCTTTCATAGAATATTGTGTATAAGTACCTCAAAGCTTATTTATCTTAGGCTTATAGTTTTTATCTTTGTAGAATTTTAGACTAAGAATGTGATACTAAATCACTAAGGAGAATTCTGGGTGAGTCTACCAAGTGATAAAGTTGAAGATCAAGCGTCTGAAGCTACAGAAGATAAAGATCTCTTGAAGCGTCCGTCAAACGTTTTAGAGACTATTCCAGGTTACAACTCCAGCGCTCAAAATACGAATGGATAACTCAGGCCGAATACTCAACACTAAGTCAATGATGGAATTCTGAGTGAGCCTATCAAAGACAAGATTGAAGAGTAAGCGTCTGAAATAAAGAGAAGAGACTCAGGATCAGTCCAAGCGTCTGTCCAATGCACGAGAAAAACTGTCCTCTTCAGGAAGCGTCCAAAAGGCTAAACCAACACGACCTACAAAGAACGTAACCTGAAGATTCAAACCCAAAGCTATCCAAAGACTTAAAGAATGCATGAATCAAACGGACAAATTATTTCCAACGGAAATAAGACAAGATGCATTAAAAGTCGGATAAGTGCTATTAAAATATAAGCACTCTAACGTATGGGTAAGCCATTCATTTGACCAAGACTGTCAGAAGTTATGAAACCAAGAACATGCCTAACTAATTAAGTATACCCAAAGCTAGAAATGTCAGAACTCAAGGAATGTTTGGGGAAATGAGATTCCAACAGTGTCAAACGGACAAAAACCACCAATACCTTATAAATAGCCCTTTCAACAAATAAGTCAAATAGATATAGAGCAAAAACCGTGACATATACAAGAGATATACCTGAATATCCTAGTGTGAATAACAGTCACAATCTCTTGTATGTAGAAAATTATACAAAAAGACACAAGAAAAGAATACCTACTTTGTTGAAAGAAAAGCTTACAAAAATCCATAGCCAAATATCCGTATAAGCTCTTCACAAATATTCCAGAGACAGTCAACTATATCTCAAACCCCTTTTCGAAGACCCTACATTACTATTGAGATATCCTCAAGTTGTTTGAACTTTCCAAAACCAAACAAAGCCATTACAAAACCTTTCAACATCTTTCGTCTGAGTGAGAAAGTGTGTTGACTTACAAGCACCATTTTTGTGTAAAAGAAGCTTGTGGAAGAAGATCTCTATTGGAGCTGAAATCTGTGTGACCAAGGAGTTCTGTGATCAAGTGTAACTTGCATTATTTCTGGGTGAAAGAAGCAAGGGGATAGAAGGTCTTTAGTGGAGCTGAAATCTGTGTGACCAAGGAGTTCCAAGATCATATCCAACCTCTCTCTATTTTGTAGAAGTCTCTGTGTGACTCTTCGATAATCATCATAGTGGAAAACCTCTCTGATAAAGGGAGAAGAAGGACGTAGCTGGGATTACATCACCCAGTGAACCTTACAAATATCTTGTGTCATTTACTGTTTTGTTGTCTTACATTATACTGTCATATTATATCTTGAAAAGGCATTTAAACTAATAAGCGACTAATTGGTTAAAACAAACGCTAAGCTATAAAAACATTTCCGTTGTGCTAACCCTGATTTAGTGACTAAACTCTGCCCTACTTTGGTAAGTGTTGAAATCACCGAATCTAAGTTAACTTTTCTCAAGCGCCTGAAACTAGCGCTTAAGTCATCATCCCTCAAGCGCCGCACCTAGCGCTTAAAGCTTTCCGAGCGTTCAAATACCTCACAGTAATACGAAAGTTTTTAGAAGTCGAAAAAGACTTCAGGGTCTATTCAACCCCCCCCCCCTTCTAGACCCTTTCGTATACCACTTGGGACCAACACATTTTTACAACTGAACAAGTAAAGATATAAAAGACAAGAATATAGATAATGTAAAATCAGAAAGTTTTAACGTCTTGGTCTGACTTTGTATCGCTTGGGCATTTCAGCTCGGATAGCTTCAGTCAGATTGTCTTCCAAGGTCATCATTGCTTCATGATCTTTGTTGATTATGAGCTTATTTTCTTCTTGTTGTCTCTTTTTTAAGGCAGTAAAATGATTGTCGCAGTCAGTTGGGTCAATACCAATATACCTTAGGCAGATTCGAAAAGCTTGGATAAAGTCAGTCATCTTCCTCTCTTCAGCGAAGATTTTTAGATCTGTAGGTTCTGGAATGGACGTTCTTTGAACAGGGATGTCAAACTGTTCAAGCAGTGCTCTTGTAGGTATTGGTAGATTTGGATATAACGCTCTTGGAGGTTCCCTTAGTGTACTACTGGGCGCTCCAGATGTACTTTGTTTCAGAGTAGTTATCCAAGACGGAAGACTAAGCGCAGAATGAGAAGGAAGCACTTGACGCTTAGGAGACGGAGGCTCTTCAGCTCTTGAACTAAACTCTTTCCTCTTTTCTCCTTTCTTCTTCTTTTCCCCCTTATTGCCATCATCAGATTTTAAGAAATGGTCTGTGAGTACACTGACCTGATGAGCAATCTGAGATATAGACGCTGTGATGTCATCCAGACGCTTGTCGAAGCGTTCCTGCAGAGCGAGAAGCTTGGCACTGGTGGCATCATTCACAGAGGTCTCAAGGGTTTCAAGGCGCTTTTCAAGCTCTTCTTTCATGGCAAGTTGGGTTGCGTGAGTGGCATCATGCATTTCTTGAAAATTTTGTTTGCACTCACCAACAGCCGCTTGAGCTGAACTACGCATATGAGCAATTTGAGCGCTCATTACGTGAGTTTCAATCTTTGCCAGATCGTCTTTAATCCAATGGAGAGATTCTGCATTCTGAGTAGCGTGGTCGCTAATAGTCTCCAAGACGGATTTGAGCAAAGGACCAAAGGATTGACTCTCATCTGATTGAACCGCTTGAGGAGTCGGTCGCTTGAACCTTGATGAGTGTTTGAGAGAGTCAAAGGAAACTTGATAGGCTGGGTCAAAAACAGTACCTCAAAGAGCAACGGAAAGATCCTCAGCACTATCATCAGTAACATGTTCAGGAGCGTCAGGAATATCCTCTGAGGAGACGCTTGAACAGGGTCTTCAGTAGGCGTTGGAATACTTGTAAATGCAGACATGAATGCTTTGGCTGACTTAGCAGGCGCTTCTTCAAGCATTGACTCAGGTTGACGAAAGTCATCGAATTGGAAGTTCCAGCTTGCTAACTCGACATAAGAAGTGGATGCAGAGTCCAAGAGTTCAGTGAGTCTGGTTCGGGAAACACAAGTACCAGAGATGAATGTGCGAAGAGGACTATCAATGGCCCTGATGTGCATTGGACCAATGATATCAAGCACATGATTTGGGAAGACTTTGGACGACGCTTGAGCAATTGAGAAGAGTGAATCTGGACAGTAATGTCTGGAAAATCCAATCAAGCAGTCGGAGGGAAGAGACGTAGGACGCCGATGTTCAGGTACACAGGCAGCATAGTACTCTTCAAGATATGGATAAATTGCTTGAGCCAGCTCTTGATTCCTTTCAAGCAGGAAGAGGACAAACTCATAGTGATCGAGTACCTCGCTGCGGATTGAAGGGAGCAGTGGATATCCTTTGAATGGACTGATTACTGAGCCGTTCCAAGGTCTAAGATTGGCAATGAAGATCTTATCGAAGAGAGAGACAGGAGTTAAAATCTTCACCATCAGATTGAAATTTTCTTCACAGTGGCTTGGAGCAAAATTCAAGCACAATACACACCAGATGTACCACTGGAAGAGGCTTGAGCGTTGAACAGAAGAGGAGTAGAGGATAATCTGTGAAGCTCTTGACGCAGACACTGTTCAATTTGATGTCTAACAATTGGGAGCTTGAGAACAGGTCCGACTCTCTGTTGATGCTGCTTGAGGCAATACTTGGCGAACTGACGCTTCTTGTCATGCATGCCTATGCCAAAAAGATGGGGAGCTTGGACTAACTCTGAGAAAGTATATTTATGTCCCATATACGCTTCAACCCAGTTGACTTCATTTATGCAGTAGTCTGTGCCAGCAGTCACCATAGCGCAAATGTCTTCAAGATGAATGTCTCTGATAGCTTCAAAGCGGTGTCTATCAGGCTAATAGTTTGCATTCCAGACGCTATCAAAATATGCATCAGCTTCAGTCTGAAGCAAGTCTGTCAACGATTCAAGATGCTCACCGGCATGAACAGCTTTATTCTTCCACAGACGAAGTGGATGGACCGACGCAAGATTTTTAGGGCTATGAGCAGTCTGAGGGAAATGTGTGTAGCCTTCTCTGTTCAATACTGACTCTGAAGGATTGAGAAAGCTAGGACGTAGAGGCTCATACACACGAATGTTGTAATCCCTTAGAGCGAACCCGGTTGGCTTGCTGTGCCCATAATCCAGATAGTATGCCAAGTCCACGTCACATCTAGGAGTTCTGCCTCCTTGTCTGTCTTGTTGAAGAATAAGAGAAGACGGTATTTGGCGAGGAGTCTTTCCCAGTTGAACTGCCAAATAGTACTTCCGCTCTATCTCTGTTAGAGCAGCATTGAATATGGTGGCTTTGATTCGACTGTCAAAATCAATCAGTCGGGCAACATCAGTCTCTGCAATAATATATCTCTCTTCATTGTATCCTGCAGGAATGAAATCTTCTTCGAGCGCTGGGGGCATGAAGTTAATTGAATGATCAATTGTTTTCAGCGGATCGAGTTGGAAAAAGTGACGAGGAACTGGAACGTCTTCAGCATCGCTCTGACCTTCTGAGCGTGCCTCTGTTATAGCAGCAGGTTCCTCAGCTTCAATTGCAGCAACTTCTGCGACAACATCTTTAGCGATAGTAACGACTTCGGTCAAATCAACATCCAAGAGGATATCTGTGGACGCTTCAGCAGCAGCTGGTACTATAGCTGAAATACAAGAGCTATCCTCTACAAGAGCAGGATCTTCTACAGATGTAGGAATAGAAATGCTGTGGGAAGAAATAAACTTACCCTGAGAGCTAGTCTCAACAGCAATTCTTTGAGCGCTTGGCTCAACAGCGACTTGAGCGCTTAGCTCAACAGCGACTTGAGCGCTTGGCTCATCAGTCTCAGGCTCTTCAGGATCAACTCGACGCTTGCGAGTCCTGGAACGCTTGAAGATTTTCTTTATGTTGACTCCTTCAACGAGTTTAGACGGTGGAGCGGGAGGATCAGCAGCTGGCTCTGCAAAGTCTATTTGTTTGATGATCCCTTCCAGCTTCCTTCTTTTGAGAGGTAGCTTGTCCTCGGCATCCTCATCGGTTTCCTTACCAACCTTTTGAGAGGAGGCGACAAATTGAACTTTTGACTTTCTGGGAGCCCTCTTCTTTGTTGCAGTTGGACGCTTCACAGCTTCTTCTGGCACTGGACGCTCCGCTTCTTTATCAGACGCTTGACGTACTTCCAGACGCTCAGATAGTGGTTTAGCCGCACCACCAATTTTTGGAGGATTGAACAGATTGTTCAGAATCCTTTTTCCCAACAACTTGGACTTATTCAACGGAACTCCAGACGAGTATACACATTTCCATTTGTACAATAGGTCGCTTAGAACGAGTCCATAAGGCTTATTCGAAGTGCTTAGACTATCCCGAAACCTTCCAAAGATGTACTCACTCCAGTTGATTTTGATGTTGAGGAGTATAGCAGTCGTCATCTGAAATTGTACAGGGTTAACCTTATCAAAGGTTCCCACTCGGCATTCTATGATCTTGCTGCAGAAATCAGCCAATAGCCGGTATTTGGACACCAGGTCTTTCTTTTCGAAGTATTGAGTGTAGGGCACATCATCATACGCACTCATGGTTGTCCATGCTTCCTTGATCTGTTTCAATGTAACGCAATCCAATGCCTCACCCTCATTTGGAAGATTGAAGTTCTTGGCAATGGTGGAAGTAGATAAAAGAAATTTCTTTGGAGACTCCTTCTTGGATAAAGAGATGAGACAAGAAATAGACTTCTTGTCCTCTGAAAGTGTAGCCGTCTTCCAAAAGGTATCAACTTCAGTTGGAAACATGTAAGAGTATTGGGTCAAGAATGGTTTGAGCCCAGCTTTGACGACCATGTCCATCAGGTTGATCTGAGGTTGTTCATAGAGAAATTTCCAGTCGACAACAAGGCCTTCAGTCACCTTGATGGTAAGTTCAGCAGAAGTAGACGATGATTTCTTTGGTGCCATTTTTGTGAAAGAGATGAACTGAGATTTTTCTTTTGCTTTGAGAGAGAGACTAAGTTTTGCAGATATGTTTTGAGTAAAAGTGAATTATCATTCTGCAGAATTTGTGTTTTAAATGATACAGTGAAAACGTTTTGAAACTTGTGTTTTCTAGTCTCTGTAGGATTTAGACACGTGTATCAATTGTTGAATCTCAGCCATAAATTCATTAACTGCGTACGCGAGTTTTGTGTAATAGAGAGAAGTTACATTTGGTAATTCTCAGATATAAAGATTTGACATCCGAGTTAAAAAAAAAAAAATTTAAAACGTTTGGCATTTTCAGAATGTAACGCACGCACTCGTTTGTACACTGACACGTACACAAACACGTGCTATCTCTGAACCGTTATTTTGAAAAGAAACTTTTGATTACCCGCCAATTTGATGTGATAGAAGCATGCGAGTAGAGTACAAAATAGACTGTTGAGTCTACCCACTACTTCGATAGAAGTTTAAAAACTTTATGCATGGCTTGTAAAGAAAATTATATTTTTATATTAAGAGTTGATTGGACTTGATTCAACGCTTAACTGATACCATTGGTTGGTATTCATTATTCATTATAAATGTTGTAATATAGACGCTTAAAGTCAAAGTCCTTTCTATGTTTGAGCGTCCAATATTTTATGCAAAGATAATACTGAGCGTTGATGATCATGCATCTGAAAATTTTGATCATTGACGCTTACAGGTATGTTCAAGTACAATTTTAAGGTTCCCCCTAAATTTGATAACTTGTACCAATTTTTGTTTTTCAAAGAAGGTTGTTAGACATAAATCAAGTGGATTCCCCCTAAGTTATATGTCTAATAAAGTATGATGCTTGATGATTAAGCGTTTAAATCAATCATACCTAGTTCACTTCTCAAAGTGAGAAAACGTTGTTCATTGAGTGCTTTGGTAAAGATATCTGCCAATTGTTTGTCAGTTCCAATGAAGTGCATGGAGATATCTTTCTTTTGAACATGGTCACGAAAAAAATGGTATCTAATGTCAATGTGTTTGGTTCTGGAATGAAGAACAGGGTTTTGAGTCATGGCTAGAGCGCTTTGGTTATCACAATGAATGGGGGTTGGACCTAAGATTATTCCGTAATCTCTGAGTTGTTGCCTCATCCATAGAACTTGTGCACAACAACTTCCTGCAGCTACATATTCAGTTTCGGCTGTAGAGGTAGCTATGGATTGTTGTTTCTTGCTATGCCATGAAACTAACCTATCACCTAGGAATTGACAAGTACCACTAGTGCTTTTACGATCTATTTTGCAACCTGCAAAATCTGCATCTGAGTAACCGATTAGTTCAAAAGGAGAAACCCTAGGATACCATAAGCCCACATTTTGTGTGTCTTTTAGGTATTTAAGGATCTTCTTGGCAGCAATTAAGTGTGACTCTTTAGGATCAGCTTGAAATCGTGCACACATGCATACCGAAAACATAATATCAGGTCTACTGGCAGTGAGATATAAAGAAGTGATCCAATGATACCTCTATAATTAGTGATATCAACTTTCTTTCCACTTTCATCTTTATCTAACTTAAGCCTTTGGCTCATTGGAATTTTTGAATATGATGCATTTTCCATACCAAATTTCTTAATCATATCTCGTGTATATTTAGCTTGGTTAATAAATATGCCATTGGGGAGTTGTTTAACTTGTAGTCCTAAGAAGAAAGTTAATTCACCCATCATGCTCATTTCAAATTGTTCTTGCATCATTTTCGAAAATTTCTCACACAGACGCTTGTTAGTAGAACCAAATATAATATCATCAACGTAAATTTGAACTAAGAGAATATCTTCGTTATTGGTAATTTTAAATAACGTTGTGTCAACGCTGCCTTTTGAAAAGCCTTTACCAATAAGAAAGATAGAGAGAGTGTCATACCATGTTTGGGGTGCTTGCTTAAGCCCGTAAAGTGCTTTTTCTAGCTTGTAAACCATACCCTTACCATGATTGTTGATGAATCCTGGTGGTTGCTCCACATATACCTCTTCTTGGAGTTTACCATTCAGAAAGGCACTCTTTACGTCCATTTGATATACTGTAAACTTGTTAAACGCTGCATACGCTAGAAACATGCGGATTGCTTCAAGACGAGCGACAGGAGCGTATGTCTCATCAAAGTCAATACCCTCCTCTTGGCAATATCCTTGAGCTACGAGTCTGGCCTTATTTCTTACAACAATGCCGTTCTCATCCATCTTGTTTCTATATACCTATCTATTTCCAATAACTCCTTGGTGAGTTGGTCTTGGTACTAGCATCCAAACCTTCTTTCGTTCGAACTGATTGAGCTCTTCTTGCATAGCTTCAATCCAACTTGGGTCACTTAGTGCTTCATCCACTTTCTTAGGTTCCATTTGAGATAGAAAGCTTGCGAACATGGCCTCATTGAATGTAGCGGCTCTAGTTCTAACTGATGCTCCAATATCTCCAATAATTTGCTCAGGTGGATGGTCACGCAGCCATAGTCTATCTGGTTGGAAGGGATTAAGAGGTTGAACAGGCGCTTGAGAATCATACGCTTGACCACCCTCTTGCATAGGGGCTTCAAGTTCACAATTCCTTATTTGCTCTTGATGATCACTCTCTTCATGATCATCAGCATTTCTTATATGATAATTTAGAGTAATCTCACGAGTATCCTTAGGAGGTGGCACTGAGATCTCATCATCGTCATCAGTATCTTCATCAATAGTAATCTTAGACGCTTGATGACATAGATCTTCAACTCCTACATCATTTAAATTAACCTTACTCGGCTCTTGGTTGGCATCATCAAAAACAACATGAATAGATTCCTCAACCTTCGATTTGATCTTATTGAGAATGCGAAAAGTCTTTCCATTTTTGGCGTAGC
Organism: Buddleja alternifolia; assembly: GCA_019426215.1. Classification (NCBI taxonomy): domain Eukaryota; kingdom Viridiplantae; phylum Streptophyta; class Magnoliopsida; order Lamiales; family Scrophulariaceae; genus Buddleja; species Buddleja alternifolia. The sequence continues at coordinate 15,170,651 of CM033402.1, read as the reverse complement.
CTAGAAAGATTCCCTCATCCGCTTTAGGATCAAAAGTCTTTAGGCTTTGGGATCCATTATTGTGGATAAAACATTTAGAACCAAAGACGTGAAAGTATGAAACATTTGGCTTACGTCCCTTTCACAATTCATATGGAGTTTTTCCATGTTGTTTGTTGATCATGCAGCGGTTTTGAGTGTAACAGGCAGTGTTGATCGCTTCGGCCCAAAATCTAGGAGCAAGTTTGGATTCTGCTAACATAGTCCTAGCGGCTTCCTTAAGCGTTCGGTTCCGGCTCTCAGCAACACCATTTTGTTGGGGAGTTTTGGGAGCTGAATACTCATGGTGTATTCCATTTTCTGCACAAAACTTCTCAACAACCTTGTTAGTAAACTCAGTACCGTGATCGCTTCTTATTCTTGCAACCTTAAGATTTTTCAATGTTTGAAGTTTCCGAATAAGCGTTGTTAACTTGTCACATGTTTCATCTTTGGATGAAAGAAATTCCACCCAAGTAAATCTAGAGAAATCGTCTACTATCACCAAAGTATACTTTTTACCGCTTACACTGATCGTTTGAACAGGTCCAAACAAATCCATGTGAAGTAGTTCAAGTATTCTAGAAGTAGATAGATAAGGTTTTCTCTTGAACGATGACTTAACTTGTTTACCCATTTGACAAGCGTCACAAAGGCGATCCTTGTGAAATGGTCCATTTGGTAATCCCTCTACAAGATTTTGACTTAAAAGCTGAGAGATTGTCTTAAAGTTGAGGTGATTCATTTTTCTATGCCATAACCAACCCATTTTAGATTCATTTTTAGCAACAAAACATGTTGGGTTGTTATCAAGTGTTGAACCCCAATCTACTAAATATATGTTGTTAGTTCTTTTTCCTTTCAATTTGGTAGACTTAGTTTTAGCGTCGTTTATATAGCAATAGTCACTTGAGAATATGAATTCAAAGCCTTTATCACAGAATTGACTTATGCTTAATAAATTATGCTTCCGACCCTCAACAAAATAAACATCACTTATCATGATGTTCCCCCTATGCACAGTACCTATACCTTTGGTTTTACCTTTGGAGTTGTCACCAAATACAACCTGAGGACCATTGGCAGCTTGATAGTTGATCAGAAGATCTTTGGAACCTGTCATGTGCCTTGACGATCCACTATCAAAGTACCACACAGATGTATCAACTTTAGCTCTAGGTACCTGCAATCAAAAAGGGAAGTTCTATTTCTGTTTAGGTACCCATTGTTGCTTGGGTCCTTCAACATTAGTATCCTTGTTAGTTTGAATTAGAACTTTAGGAACCCATATTTGCCTCGTCTTCATTGTAGGAATACTGGCCTTTTTGGGTTTCACATTGTGCTGTGTGTGCTTTTTGGATGCATAATAATATCCGCGATTATAATAATAGTCATAATCATAATCATCATAGTATTGATAATATGATCTTGACTGTCTTGGATATTGACGCTGGTATTTCCTTGGCACTGGCTTAGGTTGCACTTTTAGTGCTGGACGCTTACCGCTTGATTCACAGTTGTCAGTCTTATCTTTAGCCTTTTGAGCATTTGGATAAACCTGTCTTTGTGAATCATTTGCCTTAGCCTTACTCTTGCCTGAGTTAGTTTTGACTTTCTCATTTGGCCTCTTACCATTGTCACTAGGTTCATTTTGTGTTTGACCCTGTGAACCTTTTTCAACAAAGATAACACCCTTTCCTTTGTTGTTTGCCGTAACATCAAATTTATTTGGTTGTTTACCGAGTTTATCGCATCCTAAACAGGTCTTCTCACCAAATATTCTGGTTACTTCAGTCACATTATCCAGCTGTCTAGAAGCTTTTGATAATGATGAGATGAGCTGCTCTGATTTAGCAAGTCTAGCGATCAAATCAGCTTCTCTCTTGACTATTATATCAAGATCACCTTTCAATTGAATGACTTCACTCTCAAGCAATTGATTATTCTCAATGCACTGTTGCTGAATTCGCAACTCTGCTCTGAGCGTTACTTTATCTCTTGTGAGTGATGAGATAATAGCGAGATCATTTTGATATATTTTGGCAGCTTCTTGACATTCATTGTAGTATTCTTTGACTTTGTCAAGTAATTCATCGTAAGAAAGAGGAATTGATAATTCATTGATTACCTCAGGAGACGCTTCATCATCTCTGGCCATGAGACATATGAGCACAGAGTCATCTAATGGCTCATCATCATCACTACTTTCTTCTGATAATTCTAAATCTTCAGGTGCAGATGCTGGTTCTGATTCTGCTAGCAAGCCTTGTTGACGAAGGTTGCTCCTGAATTGGTTTCTATCCAAGTAATCCTGCCTTGAGGGCTTGGATACGTTTGGATAAGGGCAATTTACCTGGTAGTGCCCTGGTTTTCTGCAATTATAACAAAGATTAGTTTTCATCTTTTGTTCATTTGTTAACCTTGCAATGTGTGGTTTTGAGACCACTGGAGCTGGGAGACTTTGAGTAGACGCTTGGTATTGAGCAGGCGCTTGGGGTGAAGGAACAAAATACTGAGGCGCTTGAAACTGTTGTTGCACAGGAGAAGACGCTTGATATGAACATTGTCCTTGATTATTGAAACCTTTTCCTTTCTTTTCATATCTCAAGAACTTCCTGAATCTATTTAGCAACGCCAACTCTTCTTCCTCATTGATATCTGAATTCTTTCCTTTGTTACCCGATTTACCTTTGATTGACGCAATGAGCGCTCCAGATTCAATCACTGGATTACTCACAATATCACTAGTAGAGTTCAACTCGAACTCAAATGCTTTTAGCTCTGAAAAGGCGTCTTCTGGAGTTAGGAGATCCAGCATATTTGATTCTCTCATAGCGGTTGTCTTCATCAAGAATTTACTTGGTAAGCTTCTAAAGATTTTAACCACCATTTCTCGGTTCTGTAAGTCCATTCCCAACGATGTAAGTTCTGTAACTAGAGCTGTAAATCTTATATCCAATTGCTCTAACGTTTCATTGGGTAGCATCTTAAATCCGTTAAACTTTTCCTTGGCAATGGAAAGTTTGTTTTCTTTGATTTGGGCTGAACCACCACAAATCGTAGCCAACTTATCCCATATTTCTTTAGTAGTTTTGCAAGATTTGATCTTGTTAAATAAGTTGTCATTATCACCAATAGCCGTATATAGAGCGTTACGAACAACATTGTCCAAATTGGCTCTTCGACGCTCATCTGGAGTCCATTCTTGTTTTGGTTTCTCAACGTAACCATCGGGAGTTTCTTCCGTGGCTCCAGGCGCTCTTGAGATAACTTTGTATATTTTGATTGGCCCATCTGAAATAATATCACACATGTCATCATCACATGAACAGAGATATGTAAATGCTTTGACCTTCCATGTGTCAAAATTTGATTCAGTGAATTTTAAAATTTCAATTTTAACCTCTCTGATACCACTTGTTGGTCCCAAGTGGCATGCGAAAGGGTATAGAAGGTGGGGGTTGAATAGACCCTTAAGACTTTTTCAACTTCAAAAGATTTCGTATTAAAAGGCTTTTGGACGCTTGAAAAGATAGACGCTTGAAGTGTCTAACGCTTGACTTAAGCGTTCACTTAAAATATTGGTGCTTTGGCGAAGCGTCTGATGAAGACTATTTTATAAAGTTAACTCAGACTTCAAGAATTGAATGCTTTGACCAAGTAGGTTAAGCGTTCAGTTCTTTTAATCAGTGTTAGCACAGCGGAAAGATTTTTGGAGTCTTCCCTTTGAAAGTTTTAGCGTCACAAGAGTTGTCTTAGTTGCTTAGCTTTTGATTGTGTTTTACTTATGCAATGATATGATAGATGAAGGAATTGACTGAAAAGTAAATGACACAAAGTTTGTAAGGTTCGTTGGATGATGTAATCCCAACTACGTCCTTCTTCTCCTTTGCACTCGGAGGCAATCCACTAAAATGATTCTCAAAGAATCACACAGAATCTTCTACAAATTAGGGAGAGATGGATGTCGATGACTTGAGCTCCTTGATCACACAGATTTCTGCTCCAAATCACTTCAATCCCCTTGCTTCTTTCATCCAGAAATAATGCAAGTATCCAACTTCGACTTCACACAGATCGCGAGGCTTGGATGGAGTTTTCTAAAACGGTTTGTTTGATTTTGATGAAGTTCAAACAACTTGGGAATATCTCAGTAGGAAAGTGGTTTCTTCGAAAAGAATGTTTGAGATATTTGTTGACTGTCTCAGAATTTGAAGAAAAGCAAGTGGAATGTTTTTCTTGAATATTCTGGCTTTTCTGAGAATTTAAGGAATGAGACTTCAATGCAACAGCAATTCAACTTGATAATTGTTCTCTCTTTGGCTTGTTGTTGAAGTTCTATTTATAGGCATTCTTGGAGAAAGTGTCCGTTTGACACATGCACTGGCGCGTGTCTCTCACTTTCGCGAGTGAACAACTTTTGTCCTTTTTCCTGAAAATCTGCTGCACAAAAGTTGGTGCTGCAGTCTGAGATAGTTGACAGTCCAATAGGGTGGCTTCTCCGTACGTCTGAAAGTGCTTATCACATTTAATGCTCTTATCAGCATTTAATGCATTTGAATTAAATACCCGTTGGTACTTAATGCTTTGAGAATATTTGCATTAAACTCCTTCTGGACTTGGAAATAAATTCAGGTGAAATCACTTTTGTCCCATAAGGTAACGCTTGATATAGCTGGTCAATTGAACGCTTGGAGACTGTATCTTCTTTCAGAGATCAGGCGCTTGAGTCTTCGAACTTTACCACTGATGAACTCACTCAGAAATTATCAGACGCTCAGCCTAAGACTACGTTGCCTAACAATCTAAAATAAAATAAAGCAAAGCCTAATAAGCCTATTACAAATCTAACGCTTCAAAGCTTATACAAATTTTTCTACCAAAATAAAACTTACATATTTTTGGGGTCTAACAAAAAGTCCTACTTGTCATCATCAAAACTTCTAACATGAAATTCCTAACACCCATGAACACAAATTCCATACTTTTTGAGACGAAAATTCTGTTCGAGAGTATGACGAAAGTCAAGAAATCTTGACAAGTTGTGGAAGTCGGCTTAACAGTGTAAGTGCTTCAAAGGTCAATCTACTGATCGAATCTTTTCTCAACATAAATTCTAAAGGTTAATAGGTATACAACTGGCTTGTTAGTATCATATGTTGGTAATGTTACATGAGTAACATACATGTGATCATCATCTCAATTTTCCAAAATGGACTTGGGAAAGGAATGGCACCCCAATTGCACAAAGATAGCAATATGTGTGGGCCATTCGATTGCATTAATCCTTTTCAGTCCGAACCCATAGACAATATGTTGACTAAGCTCAACAAGGAAGAATTAGATTCTTCCTGTAAAACACAACCGAAAGGTAGATGCAATTCTATGAGTTTAAGTTGGTGTTGACTAATACATCTTGTGTATAAAGTCGAACTCCTATTTGATCTAATAGATTGGATTAGTGTTGTTTATTGGATAACAACATGGGAAAATTTGAACTAGAAGCTCTAGTCTTAAGACATGAACTTAAGTGATGATTGAGGATTTGTTTTAAGCTAAATGGGAAAGTAAAGGCTGAGGACGTCTTTTGAGAAAAGACAGAGGCTGACTCTACCATTCAAGTCACGCATAAGAATGCGGTGATAAAAGGTAATTAGATAGTCAACCTATGAGGTGCAGCCAATCGAATATCAAGTACATAAGTACTAGAATTATCGATAAGTGTGTATGCTCTTTAAAAAGAGCAAAGGTCTCACCAACTATCCAGAAATACCTAGTGGCAAAGCGAATAATCTAAGAGATTATTTGATCAGAGTTGACGTTCGAGTGGAACAAGTCAACTCGATGGATGGCAAACCCCTTTCACCAAAACCCTTGAGTAGTAGTTGTGATCAATAGGTCATCTGAACGATGGACCTGTGTGGGAACAGTAGGCTCTTGAGCAAGTGGGAGATTGAAAGTGTTATGTGCCCAGCGAGCCATCTATTGGCTTGAACATTAACACTGTATCAGTCTTATCATTTAGATTATATCAAACCTATTACTAAATGCTTCTTTATTGTTATAACTAGTGTTATTATAGATAAAGATCCCATGGATTACATATGGTTAGGGGAGCGGTCGGGATACATATGAAATGCTCTCAAAGATCGTAATCCTAAATCTGTTCCAAGTCATAGAGGTTGTGAGATGTGCGATATCACTGGCCTCGTCAAGACCTGTTCGTGTGTGTAACTCTCCCAATAGGTCGACGCGTTCCATTGTCGATGGATGGTATAGCCAATACATGCATGAAGATCCATACTTTGGTATGGGATTGAATGCCCCCACAAGGATTCCTCGTTGGTACTGTCAAACTTGGAATCCTTCGATTTTCGTAGTGTGAGATAATCCTTAAACCTGAGATGTCATTGGAAAGGGTACTACCAACTCTGCTTTGATATGCACGTGCACTCCAGGAGAGTCATACGGCGTGTATGCTGAGTATAGTCTGGTAGTTAGAGCAGAATAATTGACAGTCTAAGGGGATTTATTCAAGGTCATGAGTACCCGGTATTTCCTATGTTGTTGAGTGAAACTGAATGATCGAAAAGTCTCTGGCCAGAGCATTGTCTTATAAGAGGGATTGGTGATCCCTGCTTGGAAGACCGGATCATTAGCTGAACCAACATAGCCATAGTTTTTGAGGCTATTAGCGTTTCGACCGTCGCCAAACCCTAGGTCTTAGACAAGAAAAAGATGAAGGGATTCGACTCACACAAAGATCAAAATCTGGAGAGGTTTACATTTGCATCGTTAACATTTAGGAAGCGTGGCGACGTTGCTAGACATCGAACCACGACCAATAGGTGCCTTGGGTTAATTGGTGAAAATAATCCAAGGCCTAATTAATTATTATCAATAATTAATCTAGCCTTTGGAAGGACTTATTGCTAGCTTGTTAATGAGCCTAAGGGGTCACACACAATACTTAGTGTAGTACCTATTGGCTAATTAATTCTTTGTGAATTAATGGAGAGATTAATTAATTGAAATTAATTAATAGGGAAAAGGAATAAAATAATTAAGTGGTCTTAATTAATAAAAGTCTTATAGTTTAATATTGAATTATTGAATTGGGAAAGACTAGTTAATTAATTAGTGGTCTAATTAATTAATATATGAAAGAGGAAATAAATATATAAATATATATAATTTATACACGTGGGGCGTGTGTATATATGTGTGTATAGATTTGGTAGAGGATTTTATCTTGTTCACCAAGTTTATGTATGTGTGTGTGTGTGTGTGTGTGTATATATCCTATAATATATATTTGGTAGGATCTATTTTAATTGATTAGGTAACTAATTGATATGGAAAGATCTTATAAATATATGTTAGGATAAATATTGAAGATATGGAAATATCTTATTTGATAAAATATGATATATTTGATATGTATGAAATATATGGAAATATCTTTTTGATTGGAAAGATATCCAATTAATCAGGGAAGAGAGTTTGAGAAAGAATAGAAACTAAATAAAATGACATACATACATATATCACAAGTGCGAACACACACACTAAGGCGTGTGTGTGTGTGTTGGGCGTGTAGCCTTATATATATATATATATATATATATATATATATGTATGTGTTGTTTTATTTTTAATCGATGAATCAATCACTCAATTAATTTTAAGTTTCTCTCAAGAGTTTTTTCATAAAAATAAAAACAAGGTTTTTAAGTATTAATTCTTTCTCTCCAACTCTTCCACCTCTTTCACAATATTCTTCCAACTCATGTGTTGAGTACGAAGAACACCAAAATATATTCCTACCCAATTCATAAGCCATGATTCGATATTCTCCTTGCTAGCACTGGTGGAGATAATCAAGGGTACGAGCTAAGGTGTGAATAAACTTAGAGACGCAACACTTGGGGCGCTAAGGCAAATCCAATCTGGAGAGGTATAGCAAGGAGTTTATTAAAAAGACGTTGCTGTTTTTTTATCTACAAGAAGTAAACACGGGAAAACTTCCTATAGGATAGTTTTTGAATCCGATGGTACCATGTCTACCTAGCCCTAATTTCGGGGATGCCGCTTTATTTTTAAATTTTATATCTTCTGCTGCGCTCGGCGTCCCCGGGGCTTGTACCGATCCCAACATCATCCGCATCTATCGAGGGGACAAGGGGGCGATTTATTTCCAACACATACTCAAGTGATTCAATACTGAGGACAATCCTCAAGTTTCTGAGTCAATCGTTGAAGTTGGGTCTAGTGAGGACATTTTTCTCAAATAGAATGACAGTAGGTTAACCATTCTAACAGAGAGAGATATATGAAACTACAGAAAATAAAGAAAGATTAATTAGGTGATTATGTTGTACTCCAAGTTAAAAACAGCACTTTGATTTTTGACTTAGCTCCCACGACATTTTTCTGAATCATTGCACTCCCACTGCAATAATCAAAAATCTCATTAAAAGGATTTCATAGTGAGTGATTGAGTTCTTTAACAAATCTGGTGAGTTTCAACCCTTTAATGATATATGGCTCACTAGATTTATCAAAGTGGCAATCCTTGCCAACCTCGTCTAACAGGCGGTTCAATCTAAGTTTGGCTCATAGATCATGAGATCAAAACTCTTTAATGATTTAAAGGTTGTGATCTATCTGAAGTTGGGCCCATCAACTCCCATCAATTTAACAATTGAATTTCACCTTGCAACCCTTTAATGATATATGGGGTGGAATTTGTTGGGAATCCTGGTATTATGCACATCGGAATTTAAATTTCTTATCCGGATTCCCAAAGCCAAGATCAATTTGTTTATTCATTGATTTTAATCCAAAAGGATGAATGCGAAAACTTACCTTTTTGCGTATTAATTCAATCCTCGCAAATCTTCAAATCTTCGTTCAACGGTCCACGTGTCCCGTCTCTAGATAATCACGCGTCAGAAATGACTTCGGAAATCTCCATCTCTTTTCTCCAGGGGCGACTAGATGAGAGAGAGAGTGGAAGAGAATTATTTTTCTCTGTGTTGTATTTCTTGTGGAGGATTTCAGTATTGTGATTTTTCACTGATATGTCTTCTAGCTTGTGTTGGAGGATTTATAAAACCCTCCAACTTAAGCCTATGAAACACGCCCAAATGGACTCAATTGGACTTATATTTTGGCTATGTTGACCTCGTCAACTTAGCCATATTAATTTAATCCTCTAATATTTAATCCAATTAAATATACGATGATTAAGTTAATATTCTAATTACCTAAATAATTAATTAATACTTATAGTTGACCTAGTCAACATAATTAATTTAATTACCAATTTTTAATCTAATTAAACAAATAATTAAATAAATTAGTCCATTTAATTAATTCGTCCTTCCAAAGGACAAATTACCAAAACGCCCTCCAAATACAACAATTGATTTCCCTGTCTATTCCTATAGCGCAACTCTCTAAGCTCGTCTCGCGTGGCAAAAGGAGGATTCCAGAGGATGTGGGTGACACCTAGCCAGCACCGTGGCCCCACATCGTAGCCCAACCGAGTACAAAATGTTTATGTCTTTACGAACTTCTAGATTATGAATACTGTATGAGTATAAGCCCTTCACTGACGTATCCCGATCGAGTGAGAGTCATGGAATATGTCAAACTCACAGAACTCGATGCTATGCTAAGAATCATAGTAACATGAGATTACAGAACTACCCTCCGTGTCAAACACGAGTTAGTTCATGAGCTCTAGCAAAATGCTTTAATCTCATATACCCATGATCGAATAGGATACTTCTCGTTTACTTTCGAGATAGTGAATTCCATTCTCTAACCAGTTAAGACTACTACTTTCCCATCAAGCCGCATTTTGAGGTTGATCCCACCAACGGGTGAATTGGATCTAACTACTCTAATGATAGACTTGATATAACAAGCACATCTTTAACTTGATTACTCAGGTCAAAGGCGCACGCATACTATCATAATCAGTAATCCGATCAATGACAATCACTGAGTCAAAACCCATGTGATCAGATTACTACAAGTCGTGTTCGAATACACTAATCCAATCCAATCAATGTATCCATGACACAAACTCCGACTATCCCATAGTGTTAGAGTGGCACTCCTTGTCAGAGCATGTGTCCTACAAGTCCACACGAATCTCAATGCCCAATTAAGATTCTCCGACTTGCGAACCGTTTAAGTGATCAAGTACCAATCCTTTCAGTGCCCATCTCCTTAACTACTATAAGGAGTGTGAAGGTTTGCCTTGACACACATGGAGTTGTTGTTCATTTAAGACTTATAGATGCCAATAAGAATTATATGAACAACTCACTAATGCCTTTATATTAATTATAGGTTGTACAGTATAAACTAGTGCTCTATTCTCTAAGTCCTTCTTGGCATCGAAGGCACAAACCCAACAACAATCTCCCACTTGCACTCTATGCCAATCGCTATGGTATCCAATACCCCATCTTATAAGATATTGCTCTAGCACCACCAGTGATAGTGGCCCAGTGAGTGGGTCAACCTTGTTACCAGCTGAGGTTCATTTTCTGCAAGGCTACAAATGTCTTTTCCAACGATCTATCAAAAGATGTTGTATCTCTTAACACTGTGTCTGGATTTGTGAGACCTAGATTCCCTAGCATGTGCATAAGCTCCCTTTCGTCACAGTAAAGTGATAGTCCAAGCTACACACCAGGGACTTATAGAAGTTCCACCACGAACTTCAGATCCAAACAGTTTCCTTGACAGGCTCTAAGGTGTTTTCATATTCATTCTCAGCAGTGGAGTACTTCACTAGGAACTCTTCAAAGTTACTAGTCCACATTTGAGGTTGAATACAAACCCAAAGTGGAATTATAGTCATCTTGATCAGACTCCAAGTCCGATTAAGTATAACCTTCCACTCTTAGTTCTCCATGGGCATAGACGACAAGTATATTCTAACTTCTTTTCAAGTACTTCATGATAAATTTTATGTCTATCCATTGCTCTTCCTCATAGGCAAGAGCCCTTTCTCAGATCTTCTATCCAAAATTTCTTTAGGATTTATTCTAAGTAAAGGGCTTGGGAGGGCCCCATCATCCTATTTGTTCTATCCACATAGACGCGAATTATAAGGATACAAGTGGCTTCTCCCAAGTCTTTTCATGGAGAATATGCTCGATGTTTATGTCTTTATCGAAGTGAATGAGCTCACATCATTTCCCATAAGTAGAGCACTCTCTACATATAGTACCAGAAATGACACTTCACTCCCACTGGCCTTTTGCACACTCATGCTTCCTCTTCATTTTTGATGATATCATAATTCCAAATTATGTCATAAAATTGAAGATTCCAACTACGAGAGGTCCGCTTAAATCCACAAGTGAATTTATACAGCATATAGACCTTATGAGAATCGGCCTCAGATGTGAAACCCTTGGGCTGTTCTATATGGACCTCCTTGAGGAATCCATTCATGAACGAGTTTTCACATCCATGTGCCAAATTTTCATAATCTTGGTGTGGTTCTATCGAAAGTAAGATTCTAGTGGATTTGATTATAGCTGTGGCAAATGGGCTTCTTCATAGTCAATGCCCTTCTTTTGACTACACCCTTCACCATAGCCTGGCCTTGCCATTCGAATCAATCTTTCTCTTGTAGATGTACTCAGCTATGATGAGTACAATACTCTCGGGGCGACCTACTATAGTTTAGGATTGATTCTAAGACATCTAATCCATCTTCACTTTCATAGCCTTACACCTTCTTGTAGAGTCCATATCCACTATCGATTTGTCATGCGTAGAGGGATTGTATCCATGGTTCGTCTTTGCTATAGCATACAACTTATGCTTTCCTTGTAGAAGACAACCATCTATCTCAGGCGGCTGAGATACTCTACTAGACTAACTCATTAGTGGTTGTGTTATAATGGGCTTGGTGAGGGTTTCTTGAATAGTAGTCTCCTAAGGAGTTTTGTTTTGTTCTTATAGAACAAACTTTCTACATACTTCAATTTCTCGAACGATGTTGCCTTCGAGAAAACAAACCTCCAAGGCCATAATGATCCCCTGGCCATTATGTGGGTAAAAAGAGTTCTCCCACTGAATCCTTGGGATAATTAACAAAACGTCATTTTAAGGACTTAGCCTCCAAATTCTTTACCTTTATCTTATTTACACAGGTTGGGAATCCCCATACCATCATGTGTTTAAGATTAGGCTTCCACTTGCGCCACGTCTGACATCGTGTTTTAGGAATGAATGTGGAGGGACATCTATTCAAGATGTACCTATGAGCAGCGCATGACTCACTATGAATTTAGGCAATTCCATGTAGTTTAGCAAAGAATAAGTCATGTCCAACAATGCCTCGTTCTTGCGTACTACTGCCCTATTCAATTGTAGAGTCGCTGGAAGTGTCAGCTGTGAAACTATACTCGTTCTTTTAAGAACGGGTCGAATTAGGTAATCATATACTTGTCAATGCGATCCAATCGTAGTGTCCTTGTATGATATCCATTTTTAACCATAGACGTCAGTATGCACCAAACGTCAAAACCTGAGTGGCCCTTTAATATTTTCCCGGTGAAGGGAGATTTGGTCATCCTATCCTTGAGATGAGATTCTTAAGTTTGGATAGGGATCTAATCCCCATGGGTTTTTACCACCATGTTTCTCCTAACTCATGAATCTCATGCTCTTAAGGCATAACCTAATCTTAGGTGCCAAACAATTTCTCTAATTTGTCTCTAGCATACTACGCTCTTTATTATATATGTTCACATTACATTAATTCCGAACTTTTAAATTATGTTAACAATTTTAGTAAGGATGCATTGTTCCTACATTTATTTCCAAAATGAATGTCAGGTAAATTATTACCAAACTTAAAGAAGAATCATTTCTTGACCCAGTCACGAAAGGATAACATTCTTAGTACCATTTGGAAAAACTAATCAATCATCCAACACTATAAAAAGTGTACGGAATATTTAAAAGAACAAAGTTGGATCTTATGTGGATACCCATGACACAATGTCTAGTTCCACCATAAATCAGCTCTCGTTCTTCCAGTTTTTCACTTCTTTCTAATTCTTCAATCATGAGCACTAACTCTAGAATGCAGAATATAAGAAGCTGAGAAAAACCGATTATAGAACACTTAATTTTTAAAACACATAGTTCTATATCCAGTGCGCCTCATATAATAGCCCTACTCGTCATCCCATACTTAGACTTGAGTAATGCTTTCTTCAAGCATATAGTTCAACTATTCTAAACTGAGGACCATCCTCAAGTTTTCAAGTCAATTGATTTGTTTAGGCTAGTTCGGACAAAATCTCGAGCATATCTAACTAAATGGGTTTCTAATCTAAGAGAGATATAAAATTAAAGCAGAAAATAAAGAAAGATTTCAAACAAGTGTTTATATCGTACACAAGTAAAATTTAGGACTTTAATCTTACTTGGCTCCCACTACATTTTTTGAAACATTGCACTCCCACTGCAATTTTCGAAAATCTCGTTGGATAGATTTCGTAGTGGGTGACTGAGTTCTTTAAATGGTTAAGTGCGTTGCAACCCTTTAACGATATTTGGCCCACTAACCTTTTAAAGTGGTGTCTAACACCAATCTATCCAATAGATGATTCAATCTTCTTTTCCCATAATTCACCAAACCGCAACCCTTTAACGATATATAAGTTCATGAACTATCTGAGTTCATTCCCACTAACTCCTTATAATCAAACATTGGAATTTCACCTTGCAACCCTTTACGATATTTGGGGTCAAATATGTTTCAATTAAGGCATCTAATGCACTTAATAAAATTTTAGAAATGAGTCTTAATATATGACCCCCACTTACTGGGACGATGTCACATATTAGATTCAATTCTTAATCTCATTAAGCTTAGTGGAGGGAGAGGACAACCAGTGCCCGTTACTAACTCAGTATTATTTAATTGGGAGAATTTAAGCATTAAATAAGGTCTCGCAAAGCATATTAACATTTAGCTTCTAACATGCTAACATGCATATAAAGCGTAGAAAAAAAACCTAGCAATTCTACTATCACACATATTCATGGACTATCTAGATCGGCCCAAGCCAATGGGTTAATCAACATGTAAATATTTTAAGCATGCGTCATTAACATAAACTAAATAAATCTTAAGTCCATGAAAAGTGTATACATCACATATAACAAACATGCATCAAATACAAAACATATATATGAACATAAATAATAAAATAAATCTAATTTATTTATTTAATCAAATCCAATTTGACTATTGCAAAATTAAATCCCATTCAAATTTCATACTAAGACTAAATCAGATTTGATCGAAGTAAAATTGAATCCAATTTAATTTTCATGCGATCAAAAAATCTAACTTACAAATAATTAAATCCAATTTAATTATCATGGGAAGATTAAATATAATTTAATCCAAGTGAAACTAGATCCAATCTAATTTCTATGGGAGGACTAAATCTTATTTAATCAAAGTGAAATTAAATCTAATTTAATTTCCATGGGCTTACAAATCCAATGACTAAATCCAATTTAATCATTACAAATTAAAACAATCTAACTAATTATATACTTAAACCCAATTCAATTCAATAGGTGATTAAATCCAATTTAATCAACTTACAAAATTAAATCTGATTTAAGTAATAACTTAGTTAAAATTAATTTAATTTTGATGGGTAAACTAAATACAATTCAATTTAATCTAAATTAAATCCAATTTCATATATTATAAATCAAATCATATTTAATTTTAATGCAAAAAGGAAGAAAGAATCAAATTAATTCTAAATTGGGTCTTGAATCAACCCAAATTCAATTTAGATGGGTCACATTAGTTTATAACCCAAATAAGCCCATCCAATTTAAATTACAAGATATTAGGCCAAGCCAAACTCAAAATCCAATTAACTAATTAATTCAGAATTGGGCTAAACTTATTTATTCGCACTGAGCTAAGCCCATACAAACTAAATAATTACATCGATGGGCTATTTACTTAAGTAATCAGATTTGGGTCAAGCCTAATTCCCTTTTAATTAAATAAAATATATTGGGCATTTATTTAATTAAATCGAAGTGGGCAAGCCCAATCCCCTATTAATTAAAAATATATTGGACCAACCCCGACACATAATTTAATATGTGATGGGCTCGGCCCAACATAAGAAAATGCCCTAGCCCAATGCCCTTTCTCCTTCTTCTCCCTTATCCAGCCGCGCCGCCATCGTCGTTTCCGCCGCGTCGCAGGTGACTTTCACCGGTAATGGATGAGGCAGATGGAACCGCCTCTTCTTCAACTACCGCCGATCCCAAATCGGTGCTTCAACGACGAATTTCAGCGATAAAGGTCCGGTGAAAAATCCCAAAGCAAGAAGCTTCTTCTCCGACGATTTTTGCGTCTCTTCCGGTGATACCATCACCGCTCATAGCAGCGGACAGCGGCGCCACAAGTGATGCTATCATCTGTGGTTGTCAAGCGAGGCTTCCAAATCCGATCTGCAATTTAAGATCCGAAAATTCGATTGCAAATCCTCGGCGAGTCTTGCTGCCATCTTCATTGGCGTTTTCGTCATCGTGCAGCAGTGATTGACAACAATTCACATCATCGTCGTTAAACGCCGACGTGATTGACAAACATCGGCGCCGTTGCCGTGCCGACGAAAATTCACAATTTCCTGGTTTTTCAGCCTGGTCGAAAATTTCAAAAAATTGTAAAAACAACCCCAATTTCAAAAATTTCATAATTCGATTTTCAGCCCCAAAATTCAGAAATTCTAAATTTCAGAAATATAGATTCGTAAAGCAGCAACATAAAGAATCAGGAATTCTCAATTTTCAGATTTTTTTGATCCATGTGTGATAATTCCAAATTTCCAATTCCGAAATCAACATGAACATACAATATGAACACGAAGAACACGTGAATAAAAAATCAACAAAGCCAACAAATTTGGCTTTAATACCACTGTTAGGAATCCTGGCATCATGCACAGTGAAATTTAAATTTCATATCCGGATTCCTAAAGTCAAGATCAATTTGTTTGTTTGTTGATTTTAATCAAAAAGGATGAATGCGAAAACTTACCTTTTCGTTTATTCATTCAATCCTCGCGAATCTTCAAATCTTCGTTCAACGGTCCACGTGTCACGTCTCTAGATAATCACGCATCGGAAATGACTCCGGAAATCTCCATCTCTTTTCTCCAAGGGTGGCTAGATGAGAGAGAGAGAGTGGAAGATAAGTATTTTTCTCTGTGTTGTATTTCTTGTGGAGGATTTCAGTATTGTGATTTTTCACTGATATGTCTTCTAGCTTGTGTTGGAAGATTTATAAAACCCTCCAACTTAAGCCTATGAAACACGCCCAAATGGGCTCAATTGGACTTATATTTGGGCTATGTTAACCCAGTCAACTTAGCCCTATTAATTTCATCCTCTAATATTTAATTCAATTAAATATACAAAGATTAAATTAATATTCTAATTAACTAATTAACTAAATAATTAATTAATACTTATAGTTGACCTAGTCAACATAATTAATTTAATTATCTATATTTAATCCAATTAAACAAATAATTAAATTAATTAGTCCAATTAATTAATTCGTCCTTCCAAAGGACAAATTACCAAAACGCCCTCCAAATACAACAATTGATTTCCCTGTCTATTCCTATAGCGCGACTCTCTACGCTCGTCTCGATTGGCAATGGGAGGATTCCAAAGGATGTGGGTGACACCTAGCCAGCACCGTGGCCCCACATCGTAGCCCAACCGAGTACGAAATGACTATATCATTACGAACCTCTAGACTATGAATACTGTATGAGTATAGGTCCTTCACTAACATATCCCAATCGAGTGAGAGTCATGGAATATGTCAAACTCACAGGACTCGATGCTATGCTAAGAATCATAGTAACATGAGATTACAGAACTACCCTCCTTGTCAAACACGAGTTAGTTCATGAGCTCTAGCCAGAGACTTTAATCTCATTTACCCATGATCGCATAGGATACTTCTCGTTTACTTTCGAGATAGTGAATTCTATTTTGCTAACCAGTTAAGACTGCTACTTGCCTATCAAGCCGCACGTCGAGGTCTATCCCACCAACGGGTAAATTGGATCTAACTACTCTAATGACAGACTTGATGTCACAAGCACATCTTCAACTTGATTACTCAGGTCAAAGGCTCACGCATACCATCATAATCAGTAATCCAATCATTGACAATCACTGAGTAAAAACCTATGTGATCGGATTACTACGAGTCGTGTTCAAATACACTAATCCAATCCAATCAATGTATCCATGACACAAACTCCCACTATCCCATAGTGTTAGAATGACACTCCTTGTCAGAGCATGTGTCATACAATTCCACACGAATCTCAATGCCCAATTGAGATTCTCCGACTTGCGAACCGTTTAAGTGATCAAGTACCAATCCTTCCAATGCCCATCTCCTTAACTATAATAAGGAGTGCGAAGGTTTGCCTTGACACACATGGACCAGTTGTTCATTTAAAACTTATAGATGCTAATAAGAATTATATGAACAACTCACTAATGCCTTTGTATTAATTATAGGTTATACAATATAAACTAGTGCCCTATTCTCTAAGTCCTCCTTGGCATCGAGGGCATAAACCCAACAACAAAATTTGCTTCGATTGATGGCATCTAATGCACTTAGAAAATCCGAATGCATATCTTGGTGCATAACCCCAACTAACTGGGAGGATGCTATGTACTAGATATGAATCCATTTTTCTCAAGCTTGATGGAGAGTTGGGTTATACAATTCCCATTTAAAATTCAGTATTGGTTTGCATGGGAGAATTTTTCGCGTTAATAGTTAGTCTCACTTTGCACATTATCATTTTTATCACTTAGACATGGATATAAATAAATAAAGCAGAAAACGCCTAGCAATTCTACCACAAATGCTTTCTATGGACTTATCTAGATTGGACCAAGCAAATGGGTCAATCAAGGGTTATGGGGCCTATAAGATCTACACTTAATGTCTGACTTCGGGTTCCAAGCTCCAAGCAGATCTTCCATCTCCGAGACCCTAATCTAATTATTACATAGAAATGCATCTTATACAAAGATCAATGAAAAAATAAAATACAAACGGCTCAAACTCTGGCCCAATACAAACCAGATAATAAAAACCCAAAGTACAAAAAACTAGTCCATGGAAAGCATCCCACATAACACGCATCAAAGCAATAAATAAACGGTTAATCATTATGTTGGCTCCTTTTCCGAAAAGGAAAAATTAAATTCAAATTTTGATCCAATTGAGAAATACGAGTTTTAATTTTTCACATTAACTCCAAGTTAATATTCAAAAGAATTTCCAAAGTTAAATCCTTTTTTCAAAATAGGGTGTGATAAATTAATTCCAAAATAAATTTTTAAATCTAAAGTTAATTCTAAATTAATTTAATTTTAAAAAATAAATCAATACCCATTTAAAAAATGGGTTGGCCTGCCCGTGGGGATCGGGCTGGCCATTTGACTTGACGGTGCAATCTGTTGCCCAGTTATAAGGCCCTGAATGGTCTGCCTAGCGGCCCATTCAGGAGCCCTTGGGTTCGCTTTGAGCGATCCGCAAGGTGGACTGCTCGCGAGCCCATTGTGGACGGACTGCTCCCGCAAGCTCACGGGTCACGTTGGGGTCCACCCAGTGGACCACCCGCGACCCATTGGATCATCCGAGTTGTGGTTTGCGACCACAACAAGAATGGCCCAATGGGCTGTTTTGTGTGGTCTGCCAAACAGAACCCAAAACAGCCTGTTGGGCTGTTAGCGGACCACACCAAACCCGATGGGCTCATAACAGTCTACCTTAGTAGACTGTTCATGAGCCCACTAAGGTTCACGAACGGTCCGCTTCGGTAGACTATTTTGCAGCCCACACAAAACAGCCCATTGAGCCATTCCTATTTCTCATTTTTGTCGTTCTCTTAGAAAGAAAAATCAAAGTGGAGCTCCTGTAGTAATTTGTGGAGTTCTAATATCATTCCACTTAATCCTTTGCCCATATTATTAATTTGCTCATCAAATGACAAATTATCTGAATAACCTTATTTAACAACTAGAGTTTTTCTTTGCTCATTTCCTTGAAAGCGCAACTCTGTAGGTTCGTCTCGATTAGCAATGGGAGGATGCCAAAGGATGTGGGTGTCACCTATCCAGTCCCATGGACCCACATCGAAATTCAATCGAGATTGAAATGATTTTATCACAACGAACCTTTAGGTCACGAACACCATGTGCGTATAAGCCCTTCACTGTATTATGCCGATCGAGTGAGAGTTATGTAATGTGTCAAACTCACAGAACTTGATACTGTGCTTTATTAATCATAGTAAGATGTAATTATCAAACTACCCCTCTTGTTCCACACAAGTTAGTTTATTTGCTTTGGCTAAAGACTTGTCTTTTTGTTTAACTATGATCGCACGGGACATTTTCTCGCTTACTATTCGAGACAATGAATCCCATCTCGACAGTCACCGAACAACTGCTACTTACCCACTGAGACTGCATATCAAGGTCAACCCCACGTAAGGGAGAAACGGGTCTGACTACTCTAATGATGAATCTAGTGTCACAAGTACATTCTTCATGACTCCACAGATCTAAGGCTCACACACACTATTGTGACCAGTAATTCAGTCATTGGCATTCACTAAGTAAACACCCATGTTACTGGATTACGGTGAGCCGTGTTCGAATATATCAATTCCATTGACATATCTACGACACAATCTCCCACTAATACATAGTGACCGACTGACACTCTTTGTCAGAGCCTGTGTCATAGAAGTCGAGTCTTAATGCCCAATTAAGACTGTTCGACTTGCGAACCCGTTTGAGTAATCAAGGACTTGACGCTTCTAGTGCCCCTCTCCTTAATCCTTAGGAGTAGAAGGTTGATCTTGATTATTTTGGACTATATGATCAATACTTATTAATGCCATCATTAATTATGTGAACAAATGTAAGTCGCCTTTTATTCCACAAGAAGAGTTTGTACAACATAAAGGAAAAGCCCTATACAATCTACTTTCTCGTTGGCATCGAGGGCATAATTCTAACATCAATCTCACTGCATCACTGAATTCATTTCAAAACACAAGATACAAAACATAATACACTTGATATATCTCCTCAACGTACTGCAATAGTTAGTTGTAAGTTAAGTAAAAGCATTGCAACAAAACACTTCTCAACAATAAAAAGTTTCTCAAAAGTACATTGCCTCGATATTAAAATCTTTCTAAAAAGCAAGTAAACAGTGCATAAGTTAAATTGTCTCAACACACGACATGTCTAAATATCCCTTTTGTCTATTTTTCCTCAAAATATCATAACATGGCTCCAAAAATAACTCCCTAAACATCTTCATGTTGTGAGGGGGTCCAGGGCGGAGCTGATTGCGTAGATATCCACAGTTCATGCTCTTTAAATTTTTCTCTTGCATTATTAACTTATCTCTGTCTTTTCCTAACCTATAAGCAAAAGATTAGTGGAAAAATGTTAGAATGTAGTTTTGAAAAATAAAAATAAATCCAAACTCAGTAACAACTACAAAATATATGAAGTTTTCCAACTCTTGATCCTCCTAACCCAGCATCAGATGAAACTCTAGCTTTTTTCGGGAGCGCCAGTTGCACTTTTTTCCTATTTCTTGATAATTAGAATATACTTATGAAAATACAAAAATAAATGTCAAAATTTAATTAAAAAAATATAGATTACCTAAAGTTCTCCAACTCCTGAGCCTCATGATCTAGTACCAGATGCAATTGCAGCTTAGAAAAATAAAAGAAACAAAAAAGAAGAAAGAAGAAAGATGCACCAGAAACATATTAGAATGCAAATAACACCTTAACTCAAAACCCATATGAAATTCAAAAGAAAAGGCGGGTTTTACCGTTATTTGGGGCGCAACCTATTGTATCATGCTTTCCTTCCCTTAATTTCCAACTCATGATCGTCTGTTGCAGGATGATTGCTGGAAATTCAATAATAAGATGTGGTAATTATTTGGCTCAAAGAACTCAAATGTTTTTGGAGAAACCCTTGTACAGTGAAGGAGAATATCATTTCTTTCGCAAAAATATCACTCACGTGAGAATTGAATTGAAAAATAAAAAAGACAATTTTGCCCTTAAGGGAGGCCCGTGCCAATCACATGATCGGGCTGCTGGTGGGATTTTAGCTCAAAAAATAGGATTTGGGGCAAAGTGCAACTGATATTAGTTTTCAAAGGGGTGAGCTCTTATTTTGTAGTTCGAAGGGGGGTAGTGCTAATGAGGAGATTTTCAAGGGGGTGAAGTGCATTTTGTCCTAATAGTTGGTTGTACTGGTAAATTTGAAAATGAAAAGAATTAGTTGTATTGCGTTTTTTCATCATTTTATAATGAAAACTAGTTGTTGCAAAGCACGGATAATGATTTTTAAATTGAAAAAAGTATTTGTTTACTATTGAATATTTGAAAATAATTTATGTGAATGTTTCAAAAATAAAAATAATTTATCTATATGCATATAAATTATGTGAATTTATATCCATAATATATCAAAGATATTGAGAACACTTGTTTTAGAAAAGTGGTTGTAACTTAGGATATTGTTAAGTATCAAATAACATATAAACTATTTTATAAAATATAAAGTGTATTTACAAATTGTGTAATCAATGAACAGTAAGATATAAAATCACGTGAATAAATATCACATTATTAACCTATATATAATTTTCAAAAAAACAAAACCCTATTTACAAACTTTTGGATAGTCTCTATACAATCACCTATTTTCTAATTAGCTCAAAGGGGATATACTTGCCTCCTTCTCCGAGTTAGAAGAATCAAATCTAACAACTCCTGCACAATTAGAAGAATAATTATCATTGTCACTCCAATAGAGTTTTGCCCTCTCAGAATGATAGTCAGTAATAACGGATTGCTCCTATTCATCCTTCTTTCTTTTTATTACAGGACCAAGAAACACATGCAACAACCAAAAGACACTGCATAAGCCATGCAGAGAAATCAAACTTCTAATTGATCATAACTAAGTATTCAAAAATTTGAGATAAATTATATAAAATACAGATTTAGAACAATAAATATTAGAAGAATAAGCAATAAAAAAGTTCAAGATTTTGATATAGGAAAATAAGCGAATTCTGAGGCCTTAAAATAAGTATATATAAAGAGTATTATAGAGGACATATATTGATTTGATTACCATAATTCTAGAAAAAAAATTGAATTGAGTTGCAAAAGTTTTGAGCAATTGCAGTTACAAGAATTAAGCACGTGATTGACCTAATTTGGTTAAATTAAATTGTTGATGCAAAATAATGGAGAAAATTTGATTGATGGTGAGATAGAGAATTGATACATATACATATTCAAGTAAATTACTAAGAATATTGTTTCTGTTCAAATGGACACAATTACATTAAGGAACCAATTAAATTAAGGACCTAAAATATATTTGGAAAACAACCGTTTCAAAAAAAAAATGATTATAGAAAATATGTAACTATTATAGTCTAAACATAAATATAGAAATAAATTACATGGCACAATTGTGAAATAATAACTTGCCCACCTCATTATCCATGTAAAAGGGATGGAGTGGTTGGTGTTCATTTAAAATAGGGCGAAATTCATTTTGCCCCCTTTTACTGTAGACACCCCATAAAATACCCCCCTCAACTCCTAAAAGCTTCAAACATCCCCCTCAACTACATTAAAATACATCAAAAACTCCCTGGGCATATTAATGGACATAAATACCCGATTTAAATTTTTCACTCATCTATTATAATGTATAGCACTTTGCCCCCTTATGATTACTTTCAATATATTCTGACTACAAAATTGATTTAATGCTAAATTTATTAAATATTTAATCTTCAATATATGAAATAAACAATAAAATATGATTGTGGCATTAGACATATTAAACTTTAAAAAATCTCACATAAATACTTATAATCACTATTAATATATTTTTTGTATATATGCTAATACTTTAATTTAATTTAAATTTAATTATTGATAATTCATATTATTCATTGTTCGTTTTATATAAAATTAATAATTTAATTTTTAATTATTATATTACTTATTAAGATAAAGTGATAAACCTATCACTATCATCTTTTTATTATATAACATGTACCCACTTATTTATGAGCACAATCCTTTTTTTTTTACGTTAATTAGTTATAAATGCTTCTCTTTTTTACTCTTTCTTTAATTGGTATGATTAATACTACTGTGTGAATAAGACGTACATACATAGTTTAAGATATATTAAATAGAATATTACAATATTTAGGTATTTACTTTTATGAAAATGCAACTAAATTAGAAAGCACAAAATAACAAGAATGTTTTCTTATATCTATTAATGCAACTAAGTATCGAAAGAGCAACATAAAGTAACTCGTTTTCTTAATCCCTGTGTTAATTTTGCTAATAGAGCATCTCCACACCATTCACTCATCTTATCACGTACATGATTTATTCGTTTTCCTAAGGTATTTGTTACTCCAGGATTATAAGTATCAATTAATTTTTGTCCCCAAGGGTTAGGTATCTTGGTAAAGAATAAAGTTAAAAAGTGATTCATATTAGTAACTTGGTTATATATATGATAATAATAATCTTGAAATACACAAATATATTTATCAATTTCACAAATATCGCATAATTGTAATCTCATAAGAGCTATCATATATTTTTCAACAGTTTGTGCATCTTTAAAGAAGTTACCTTCTCCACAAAAGTCTAATTTAAGTGTTTCAACAACTTTTGTTATTATATTAGAAAGATTATCGTCTTCAAAAATAGTTGTAACTATTTCAGTAGGCAGATTTTGCCAATATCTTAAAGCATTATTAAGCAAACTTCTTTCAATAAAATGACTTGTGGTAGGTATATCCATTTTGTTAATAGTGACTGATATTCTTAAAGCAGTTTCCCATTTATCTATAGCTTCTTCAATATTATTTATACAGTCTAAGTCTAAATATATTCCAAAAGGATGAATCGGTTTACCTTTCATTTTATCAAAAGGAGTGTATCTATCTATTATTTGAGATGTAGTACTTAAACCTGCATATCCTCTTATGGGTTTACTAAAACTTTCAAGTTTAGGAGGATTTGCACTAGTACTAGGTATATCTGTTATATTAGGATTAAAATCAGTTGTCATTTCTACATTATTAGCTTTAAGATTTATAAAGTTTTTATTTATATTAGTTTCATTCATATCTAGATTTCCTATTTGAGTAATTAAATTATCAACATCAGAAAATTCTTCTTCTTCACTACTCATTATTACCTTTATATCCTTTAGGTATATTTAGGTTCTCTAAATGATATTTTAAATAACTCATAGGAGGCGTTGGTTTTGTAAAAAGCGATTTTTCTTTATAAGAACCAACTTCTTCAAGATTTATGATTTCTTTTTCTTTTTCTATTACTTTTTCTTTATCTTTAGATTTATCTTGAATTAAAGTTCTTATTAAAGTTGATACTTTTTCTAGTTCTAATATAATCTGATCTCCATAATAGATTATAGTTTTCTGTAATTCTTGCATATCGCGATCTGCTTTAATAGGATGTTCTCCTAAACTAATCATATTAAATTTATTTCCTGACATTTTCTTAATCAGAATTATAAATCTAATCGTCATCATCAACCATATAATCAAGATAGTCAAAACTTTCATCACATTCTAAATTAATAATACCATCAGAGGGTAAAAAGATCTCATTACTTTCTAAATTTAAAGGGATATTTTCAGGTAAATTATCGAGTACGGCTCTGATACCATCTGGGATGGCACCGGAAGCATCTGGGATGGCACCGGATAATTAGTTATAAATGCTTCTCTTTTTTACTCTTTCTTTAATTGGTATGATTAATACTACTATGTGAATAAGACGTACATACATAGTTTAAGATATATTAAATAGAATATTACAATATTTTGGTATTTACTTTTATGAAAATGCAACTAAATTAGAAAACACAAAATAACAAGAATGTTTTCTAATATCTATTAATGCAACTAAGTATCGAAAGAGAAGTAAAAGACTGAAATTTTTACATTATTTGTAAAGAAAAAATATATAATAAATTACTTATATAAATATGCATGAAAAAATTTAAAATTTACTTTTTATTCTTTCTATATTATAACAACCATATCTTTTTATTTATTTAATTCATAATTAATTCAAGAGTTGTGTATTTAAGTAAATTATCTTTAAATAAACTTTGGGATCAGATTAATTAAAATTTAACCATAAAGGGGGCAAAGTACTAGATAGATTGTATTTGATGGGTTCTAAGTGATTTTATCATTTTAATTTTAAATCAAGGGTATATATGTCCATAAGGGGGTGTTTGATGTATTTTAATATAATAGAGGGGGAGGGGGGGTATTTGAAAGTTTTAATAGTAGAGGGGGGTGCTTGACGTGGTGTCTATAGTAGAAGAGGGAAATGAATTTTGCCCTTTTAAATATGATGAAGTGGAACCTTCTTTCTCCTACTCATAGTCATAGTTGTACTTTGAAACTTTCAATATCCCCCAAACTTGTTCCTATAGTACCAGTCATTTGTCCATTATACTAATTTTATTCTCACAACATCTGATGTAGCTTTTTTTCTTTTTTGGGTTTATGGTACGGGTGTTCGAGCCAGCTTTTGAGCACTTCGACAAATTCTCACTCGCGGTTTGTGATTGTCATTGGCCAAATATTATTTTGACAATACCGGGAATTGATCGTGGGAGCATACCAGCATCGACCCCAAGTTGTCTCAATAACAACCTTATATCATTGGACCAAGAGGCTTGGCTATCTGATGTAGCTGATTATTACTTCTTCATCATATCATATCATATCATATGCGCAGACAATTGCGACGACCTCACTTACGTCACAACCTTTGACAAAAAGAAAATCAAAAAGAAATATATGATTGGAATACAGAGATAAGAAAAAGATACGCGGACTCAGTTGCAGAGGATCCAAACCCGGACGTGTTTGCAGAGAATAAACTGGAACTGATAAACCGACGATACGTCCGGGGAAATTTGGTAGCTAGCTTCCCCTTCCGTCTGGTTTTGGGGGTCAAAAAACACACACGAACACCTACCACTGTGTGTTTGTTCTCCCTCCCCAAACCCTAATTGAGTTTGCCCCTCAATTATCTCTCACTCCTTGTGTCTTTTTGGGTTAATTTGTGACTGTAAGTATCTCATACCTTATTTTCTGTTATCAGTTTCTCACTTGTGGTTGTATGTATTGATTGTATGTATCTCTTGCATCAATCTAATTTAATGGTGACGTGAGGCGTTTAGCTTCTTAATGGCTAATTGTTGTTTGTTTGGATGGATCAGTTGTTAATTGAGAGGGTGCATGGGCACTGCTGACTGCAAGTTTAACTGATCATCTGCTGAGGTTTGGTGTGGCAGAGTGATTTTACGGATAAAGAAAATGGACCAGGTGGCTAGTTGCAAGGTGAATTTAAATCTTATTTCAAGGTTTTTGTTTTATTTGGTTTTGCATGATATTGATTTTTTCTGTAATTACTGTATCAATTGTCTGTAATGGGTGAAATATATGTTAGGGATTGATAATTAGGTTGGAAAAGACGTGTAGTGTATGGTGAACACATGCGATTGTGACTTGTTCGTGGCTCTGCTGAAATGGGCATTTTCTTTAGCAATTTGGATCACATCTGATTTTTTGTGCCATATGCGCAACATGTGTATATAATGTAGAAACTAGCACCAATTAATTGCTCAATCCAACCAATGTTTATTTAATCATGCTACGTGGTTAATTAATGCATATGATCTTATGTCATCTTTTAACTTTTTCTTGAGCATCATTGCACAAAATTGGTTAAAATGAGAATCTTGAGGCATGCTTTTGACCTTCCGTATTATTTGAAATTACTAGTTCATCAAGTAGAAGGAGCAGAGAGACAGCACTATTGACTTTCTGTAATTTCACAGTTAGTCAGGAAAAAGTGATCCTAGTCTTAAAATAATGTTTTGGAACCAAGCATCAAAACTTCCTTTTCAAAGTTTATGGAAGGCCTTGCACAGTCGAGACAAAGTTAATAAGGGGGTCATATATGTTAGTGGCCAGATTAATGAAATTTTCTCATTTATTCATCGATTGTGGCCAGTATGTTCAAGGTCTCTGTTTTGCTTTGCACTACGAGAACAATATGATCGGTGCCAGAGGGTAATAGGGCAAGAAGGATCTTTGATTAGGGATGGGGGTAGATTCTGCTGTATTCAGAGATTTAAAGTGTTAATATGTCGCATCTGCAAGAACAAACATTGTGTGGGTAAGTGCTGATGAAGTTAAGGCGTGAACAGATCGGCATACGGTGGAGAGTGATGATGGTGATGGTTAGGAGCGGTTTGCTTGAAGTGGATATAAGACTCATCATAATCAAATTTATGGGCAAGCATCGTGAGGCAGTTAGTATTATACTCTATATTCATCTCTACATATGCTGAGAATTGTCAAATCTTAAAGCCGTGAAGAATAGGAGATCCCTTCCTTTTTTTCCTCTTTTTCTTTGAGATGAGAATCCCTCGGACATGAATTATTCTAGAATCAAATAACCAAAACATGATTTTGGGAGAAGAATTTAGCGGCAGTACCAGTTATGTTCCCTTACACAAAGTCAATCTAGATCAGTAAAGTTAACAATCAAAGATTTTTTTTATCGTGTGACATCGTGAACTAATAAATGTTTGACTACCTATATTACGACAAAGATCCTTACGGGTAGGTCTTCAAGAGGTTGCACAAGAGGACTTGCAGATGTCTGCAGATATGAATTTCAGTACTTATGAATTAATAATTTCAAGGATGACATGTCAAGTTCATGCTTCAAGATTTTATTTCTGATCATTTACATAAAGATGCCCGTGAGAAGATGGAGTTGCTCTGGCTTATGTAAGATCATGTTGCTAATGTTATTAACCAACCACATGCTATGATTAAATTAATATTGATCATATGAAGCAATTAATTCATGCTAGTTTCTAAATCTCATAACATGTCGTCTTCACCAACAAAAGGATGTGATCTAATTGATGAAACAAACTTACTTCTGCGTCAACTACGATAGGTAAAGGGATGAAATAAGCTAAACGACAAGAGATGTCTGACTCGAATCTTGCCACTAGGTCAAGCATATTACATCATCCATCTCTCACTTCTCTTATCTTCTTCAAATCTCTATGCAAGTGACCGTTAATGAAACAACCCCTCACCTCCAGCCTAGAAACACTTTCCAAATCAAGACTGTACGTGATCACGCCATAAGAAATGGAAAAATTCAATGAGATTTTAACTTATTATATAAATTGTGACCAGCATGTCCAATGCATGTGTCCTGTTTTGCACAAAGAGAATAATATGTTTGAGGACAGACAGGTAATATGAAGATGCGGGGGGGGGGGGGGGGGGGGGTGTTTTTTAGGTCAGGCGTATTGAAGGATTGTGCTGTGTTCAAAGATCTTACGTGGATGTTTGAAGCTGCATAAATGGACGTTGTGTGGCTGAGTGTCAGGAGGTTAAGGTAGGTGGACAGAAAGAGGCTGGTGGAGAGGAGTACTGGTGGTGGTCTTGCGGGGCAGATTATATGAATACGAAGTAACATGTATTATCATAATTGAAAATGCACACAGATATATATTCAGTTCTATTTTCTTCAGAATTGTTACATTACCAAAGATGCGGAGGAGGAGGGTCAAGTACTTTCTGGAGATGAGAATTCCCTTGGGAATGAATAATTTGAAGAACCAAATAACCAGAACATGAGGCTGGGATACGAATTATGCAAAAATACCAACTCTATTCCCTCGCACTAGACACCACCTAACAACATTAAAGTCAACAAGGAAATTATCTTTTCAAGGAAGTAAGAAAATCAAATCTCCAGTCATGTGAACCTTGCAAAACTAATGCATTAATTATAGTAGCTGACTACAGAAATTACTGCAGAGATCCTTACAAATGCGTTGATTCTTTTGGGCTAATTTTATCCACCTTTCTAAGATGGGGTAATATCTCAGTTTATTGATTGTTATTGATGGATGGTATGTAGGAGAATCTTTTTTGGGAATTTTCAGTTTGGTTGGTGGAGGATTTCTGGGTGAAAGTTTTGGCATTTTCACCATTAGGGTTTAGCTTAAAGTATTTGTACGCTAAGTCACATAGTTTGAATGCGGAATTGAGCGCGAGGGAATCTGTATCCAAAGCTAGAGAGTGCTGGAAGTTTATAGCCCGTGTTGAATGTATTAAAATGTTAATATTTTAATACACAATTTAATCAGTGAATGTTAATTGTTAGAAAGTAGTCAGAAAATGCTAAATTCCAAGTCCGCGTATTATTTTGGACTTCATCCAGGCACTGCTCTTCAAAATTATAACTAATTCCTAAATTGTCTCTTGGGCTGAAAATATGGGCGGAAACCTAAATAAGGCCTTTAACCCACATTATACATGTTTAAACAAAGAAAAAGGGTAAAAAAACAAACTTAAAAAAAAAAAAGACTGAAGAAGTAAAGGAATGTCAGCAATAACTAGCCCTAGCCGCCTGTAGCAATCGTCTTCCATTCCAATTTCTTTTACAGAGGCTGAAAATGGATATTTTTCTTTCCTTCTATCTCCGTTGTATTTCGTCTTTGATTACACCATTTTTTCCCTTCTATATCTGTGCGTATCTCACATGTTGAAGTGTTCTACACTTCCGCCCGCCGCTCCACCGTGATAAATTTAGTAACCAACCTAATTTTGGGAGTGCTGGTTAGCGCTTCACCTCGCTGGCGCAAATACTTTCCAGCCAATATGTGATCCAGTTTGTAGATCAGGTGTACTGTTGAAGTTATGTAAATTTGTGCCATTCTGGGAGAGAGATGAGAACTTGAGTCCATTTTATTTCAGTCACTATTTAACGAATCTAGGAGTTATGGATATCTTAATAACTTTCTTATTTTTGATCGTATGTGCAACTCGACCGACTATGTGTTATAAAAGCTGGCGTATTTGGTGATTTTTTTTGACATTGAAGTGCTCTACACAATCTTATGCTTTCTGATGAGAATCAATAACATGAAACTTTCGGACATTGTTATACTTTTGTACTCGAGACTAGTGCTTCGGAGTGTTGCATAATTACTTAAAGAGCATACGTCGGGTGGAGATTGCTATTTTGAGAAATTGAAAAGTATTTGTGGACATCCTAAAAAAGAAATAGGAAGTAGTCTTTTGTAATTGTGGACAGAGAGAGGTAGGTCTGATGAATAACTACTTTCAGTATTCCAAGATAGCCAGTGTGCATGCAGACGTATCTATATATGTGAGAGACCTGTATGTATATTTACAGTTCCAAACAAATACAAAGAGAGGATGTTAAATCTGTAGGATCAATTTTCATCAGGCAGGAAAGAGTGCCTGAAATTTGGTAACCTCTTCATAGAATTTGCCATGTTAGAACAACACATTAGGGAGGTTTTGGATTTTATAAATCGTTTTGAAGGAATTTTCTTCTCTTGTTTGACTTGGCTAGTAGATAGGATTAGGTCTCAGCAAGCAAATAGGTGCTGAAGCCTTGAGGACAAAACAGGTGGAGATTGACATATTTACTCCCTTCAAACCTTGAAATTTAATATGTCTGTGTGAATCTAATATTGGCTAATCGATAATGATAGGAAACAGTTTACTTTTCCGTCCATCTTGTAATCTCTTCAAACCTTGAGATTTTAATGAAAATCATTGTAAATTTGCATCCCCTTTTCTCCACTTTGCAAAAGCCATCAATAGGTCATATAATCTTTTTATCGGACCTGCCTTTCCTGGAAAGCCTTCATGTTCTCCGTAGGGGAGTTCATGTTGCTTCTGTGTGTTATTCATTGTTCGCTTCTGTTGGTCTTATTATGAAGAGGGGAATTGGGAATGGTGCTGCCGAGTATGCTAAGTTAACATACTTTCTTGTTGAAGCTGTGAATAATTGTATCTTGTCTTTTACAGGACAAGTTAGCATATTTTCGAATAAAGGAGCTCAAGGACATCCTTACGCAGCTAGGGCTTTCTAAGCAGGGAAAGAAACAGGTTAGACGTGCAACATATTGCTTATGTTGGTGAATCTTTTCCAGCGAGGAACTTATTTGCCCACTACTGCCTTCCTCCCTTTTATTTTGTTTCTCTTTATTAGCTGGAAGAAATGGCGACGGAAACTGAAATGCAGTTAGTTGTTTTTCTGTTTTATGGTTCAGAATCTATTTGCTTACTGCCCAATGTTTTTGTATTTGTTGCCACCAACTTCTTTTAATGTTATAAATGGTACTTCTTCACAAATTACGTAAGCAACTTAACTATGTTTTGCAGTAATTGAGGTGGTCGCAAATCTGGATTTATATTGCTTTCCCTAATTCTTGGTTCCTTTTGGCATTTGAATGTAGTAAACTTCAGATCATTAAGTTTATGACTAATTTATAGGCTTTGTTTCTCACAATCAGTAGTCTTTTTTTATCGACTATCCCTTTCATGTTTATCTTCTCAGCCTTTGGATGCTTTTAAATAACATAAGATGATTATGCAGGACCTTGTTGATCGAATATTGGCTATTGTTTCTGATGAGCAAGGTAAGTTGCGATGCCTTCTCTTTGCTACCATGCTTCCAAATTTAGCAAATCTGCTGCAACAAAGATTTCTACTTTCATCATTATACATATGTTTATGAGGTCCACTCTTGTTTATGTTTTTTCTATTTCCATGTGCTGCTAAATCTGGAAAATTGAAAATAGTACTTGATTGTTATTTGATAGTTGATTTGCGTTTCTCTCTCTCTCTCTCTTTCTCTCTCTCTCTCACACACACACACACCCCCACCCACACCCCCACCCCCACACCCCCACCCCCACACCCCCCCACACCCACACCCACACCCCTGAATATAAGTTACTCACTTATTAAATTTAGCTTGTCTGGGGCTTGTTTCTGATTACTTTTGTGCTCCAATTTTCACCTCCACGATCAGATATTCTCTTCATACCATGCACTTGGTACTTTCTTCTGCTGCCTGGTCAAATTGAATCTAGGGTTTCAGCAAACTCAATTATCAGTATTCCTGTCCAAAGTAACAAACGTATTAATAATTATATAAATAAAAATATAGATGAAATAAAGGTGCGAAAGACATTGTTGAGAAAACAGAATGCAAGATGATGCAGATAAAAGAGAAATCTTCAGAAAGTTGCTGCTCTCTAAATGAAATGACTTAATATAAAGTTAATCTCATTTTTGTTGCTTATTGAAGAATGTGTTGCTTAGAAATTAATTATTTGAATCTTCTGAAGTCATTATTTGGATGGTGGGAATTAACAAATCATTCATCTACTGGCAAAAATTGGCTCTTGTGACTGAAATATGTGTTTCTTCAGGAGTTTGGTACTTTAGTAATGGCGTACATCCATTTGCCTTCCATTTTATGTTTGACTGCATGCCATGCATGGATGCCATCTGATAACATGTTTCACAGTTTCAGGTATGTGGGCCAAGAAAAATGCTATTGGAAAGGATCAAGTGGCAAAGCTAGTCAATGACACTTATAGGTGTTCTTTCTATTTGAAACATGGACATATACCAAGCATATTCTTAGGGAGTTGTTATTGTTCCTCCTCCTCACCTTGATATTTATGTTGTGTCTTTATGCATCATCCAGCTACAGATTACAAGTTTTCTCATTCACTTGTCAAAGACTTGAAGGTTTTTTTTTATGAAAACTCATATTAATTAGCTCGCATTGTTAACCTTTGACTTCAATGATTTATATGGAAAGTGAATAAAAGAATGTGGAACATATGTATCCTAGATGCTGGAATGCACGAGTATTAATTTATTTTGATTTGATGATCTTGTGATGGTTCTTTCTTTTTGCGATATTCAGAAAAATGCAAGTTTCTGGAGCGGCTGACTTGGCATCCAAATCACAAGGCATGGCATCCAAATCACAAGGCTTGGCATCCAAATCACAAGGCATCTCTGATAGTACAAACATAAAACTTAAAGAGGAAATTGTAGATTCTTATCAAACGGATAAGATACGCTGCCTCTGTGGAAGCACACTACCAACTGAGTCAATGATTAGGGTACTTGTACATTTTTCCTGTTTAAGTTTTAAGCATATTGATATTAATGAAACTACTTGAACTGATATTTCATTCACGTGATATATTGTTTTGTCTTGTGTCCATATGGTTTTGCATCCAGACTTGTTTAGGCCAAAGTGACAATTTCTGTACTTTCTAATGATCTTCATATTGATGCAGTGTGAGGATCCTAGGTGTAATGTTTGGCAGCATATAGCATGTGTGGTGATCCCTGAGAAACCCATGGAGGGTATTTTACCAAATCCGCCAGAGATATTTTACTGTGAAATTTGTAGACTGAGTCGGGCTGACCCGTAAGTGACAATGGTTCTTGTAAATTTGTTTGCTTCATCATCTATAATATCTCACTGACCTCTTGCTGTGTTTTTGGCCTTCTCGTATGATTTATAAGCTGATTGTTCTTGTTGGAGCTTTTTGCTTTGTTATAAAAGATGTATCGTTCTTCTATAGATTCCAGTTGTAGGTAGAGTTTTCTGGTCATCCTCAAATTGGTCAAACAGTTTATAAAGTTTTGTAGACCATTGCTGGCATTACTTATTTTTCTTAGAATTTTTCTCTTCTGCCCCATGCTAACTATATTTGGAAAATACATAAGAATTGTTTGCAAGTATGTAGGATTAATAGAAAAGAAGTCTAACCTCATCTTGTAAAATATATCTTGGGTTAAGTTGTTTGGTTTGTGATTTTGGGTTTTACAAATGTCAAGTAGTGCCTCATTCACATAATCTATATTATTTTCCTTTATGATTTTTTGTTTTTTCCTCCTCATACGGCTGTTATTTACATTTTTTATTTTTTGAGAATGCTTGTAAGCAAGAGCCTGGTGTTTATGTTTGGTGTTTGGTCTAGTAATTATCAGATAGACTATGGCAAAAACATTGGAGTTTTTTTTTTCGCTGCTTCTAGATGCATGAATTATTCTTCTGAATCTGTCAATATATGTCAACAGCTTAAAAACAAGATGCTTTGACCCTATAGTGGCTTAAGAAGCCCAACCTATATCTAGTTTCATTTTTTCTTGGATTAAATTCAGCATATCTTTTAAATGCCTAATGATAGGTTTGTTTTCTCGACTTATGCAGCTTCTGGGTGACAGTTTCACATCCTCTGTATCCTGTGAAATTGAATATCACAAATGTTCCGGCAGATGGGTAAGTAAATATCATATCCTTCTTTTATCACCAAACTTAATTTCTAAGGTTAAAATGTATGTTTGTAATATGTTCAGGCTGTTGATTTGCTGAAACTGAACACCTGCTAGATTATTGTACAAACTTGTTTTCGTGGCTTGTGAGAACTGTACAATTTAATTTGAAGATGGCATATAGCTAAATCACTGTTCATTTACTTTTTGAGTTATCATTCTTATGTCTGTCATTGGAGGTTGTTAACTATTTCATCATGTTACCACTCTTTCCATGGCGTTTTTGCATTCATGATTCGATGTCACAAAAGGTGTTAAACAATCAAAATATGTTTTTTCATTCTTATCTATTATTTCCGCATGAGAAATACAAAATTTGGACTCAAGGCAGTAATTACTCTGTCACGTGTTTAAGTATTGAATTCAAATTGGGGAGAGTCTGTAAAATCCAAGCTTCAACCACTATGCGTAACAGAGTCAGTTTTATGTGAACATGATGGAATAATGGGTGCTTATAATACAACATTATTTAAATTTTGCTTGTGTATGGTTCATATTTTTGTGAGTTATTTCTTACTCTTCCTCGGTTTGTATTCTTAGGTAGTGGTTCTAAATTTTGAGATGGAGATTTTTTTTTTTTTGAACATAAATTTCAAGTTGGAGATTAAATGCTCTTAGTGGTCTCTGATGATATCAGTGACTGGAATCGTCAAAATAGGCATATGCTATTCTATAATAGGGGGGAGATTCTGATGGAGCTCCTTTGAATTGTGGGACATGGGACTTGGCAATCCTAATTATCGGAGAAAGGGACCAAGGCCTTTTTGGCATTCCCGTCAAGAAGTTCATTCATTACAGGAATTTCAAGCATTTTAAATTCCAGTAATCGAAACAAATAAAGGAATAATAACCGTTGTAGCTACATTTTGGAGAGCCATATTTAGAACTATTTTCAAGGTAAAAATAATAGGCGATAACATATCATGCTTTTCTTACTCACAATTTTTTATTGGACTCTTGTGAGTAAACTTGAAGTTGATTATTATTTAATACTTATAAAATAAATTCTTGTATTGAAGAGATTACTTTAAGTATTAAAGTCTATAAAAAATATACTTACGTATTACTTTATTTTCTATGACCTTTGAACATCTGAAAATATAGAAAGACATGCAATGTATATAAGTAAATGCCAAGAAATCAGGTTGCAGTCAGTTGGTTCGGAGGCACTTTTTTTTTCGTTTATGCATGTTTGGTTTAGCAATTATCTTCATATGGCTGCATATGATGCTCATTTGCGGCTTTTGCAGCTCCAATCCTGGTCAGAGCATTGAGAAAACATTCCACCTCACAAGGGCAGACAAGGACTTCTTGTCAAAACCAGAATATGATGTTCAGGTTGGTCATGGTGCTGCATGATAGTAGCAATAATGTTCGTTCAGATATGCTGATTTCTTTCTTGACTCTGATTTATGTGTTATGACAACCAGGCGTGGTGCATGCTTGTTAATGACAAGGTGACATTTAGGATGCAGTGGCCACAATATGCTGATCTACAGGTCAATGGTATGCTTCTCTAAGGTTGCTCGATTGGGTTGAACTCTGGGTCTATTAAAATAGAAAGCTTAATTGTTTCTCGGATTTGGTTTCCTCTGCAACTGTTCTTTCTTTTGACCTGTACATGGAGATTGACACGTGATGATAATGCATTATTCTGCTCTGTGTACAGTACCAAATCCGCCCTTCTCAATTTTTCCACATGTAAAACCAGAATATATAACTCTTTTAAGATTGATTAATTGCTTACATCTTAAATGTGTCTCGGATGGCTTGAAAAATAACATTCTTCTCAATGTTTTATTGAATCATTCCTGTTTTCTTTTTCGTGTAAAATGATGAAGCTCTTATATAATGCCACCTCGCTTTTATATGAGCTCTGCTAGTATTGCTTATGTTATTTCCATAGCATTCTGACTTTTGTCTCAACAGGTGTACCAGTGAGGGCAATAAACAGACCTGGTTCGCAACTGCTGGGTGCAAATGGTCGAGATGATGGACCGGTTGTACGTTCTCTCTCTCTCTCTGCACTAAATCCTAAAATCCTTTCAACTGTTTAGGAAAGAAGGAAATGTTCTGTGTCTATTAGATTGTCGGTGCATTTACATTCACCTCTGAACCTTGTTTTCTCATACCCCTACAGGCATATTGTTTAAGCAAGTTTAGTTTCTGTTAGTCCTAAGAATGACACTTTTATACGTCAAATCCCCCCCCCCCCAACAGTTTACCAGACGCAACCAAACTTTTTCTGGTGAGTCTCAATTGCAAATTTTGGAACACAGTTTTGCAATTTCAAATTCTCTGACAAAAGTCATCCAAAATCAAAGAAAAAGATGCTGCTGTTATTTTTGTAAGGGGACTTGTATATGGGACATATAAAAATCAAAAGCATGGTAGAGAATATGAGATCGAGTCTGTAGTTTTCTTTTGTTTGGTGAATCCACCTGAAAACATTTCCACATACTTAACTGATTCTGATCCTCATCACTTTTCCTTGGTTATCAAGCATCCATTCGTTCTTTATTACTGTTACCCCCTTTTCCAAGTTTTCTGTTTTTTGTGGGAAGAAAGGGGGTTGTTTTTTAGGGTGGAGCGAGGGAGTGGGGGATAAACTCAATTTGAATTTCAATCATGATTCATTACATATTGTATGTTGATTTTTTATGTTCTTCTTAGTGTATGTCTTGTTTTGTCAGATTACACCATGCACCAGAGACGGAATTAATAAGATTTCCTTAACAGGATGTGATGCTCGCATATTTTGTGCGGGGGTTCGAATTGTAAAGCGGCGTACTCTGCACCAGGTGATCTGATACTACTGAAATTCTTTAGTTTTGTATCTCTTTTATGTGCTTTGCCGACATGGATATTCTGTTTACTTCACAGTAATGAAGGAGGCTGGATGTTCTTTTATCATGTTTTTTTTACTATTATCTTATTCTGTTTGACATGATTAAGACTCTTCTGGTGTTCTTGAGGTCTTTTTCCAGTTGCCCTCCATCTGTCCATTTGGTATAGCAATATATCCCATCGTATCATTTGGATATGAGTTATTAAACAGCTTAATATTTTGGGGAAAGTCGTTCATCTGGGTTATCGGAACATTATAGGTCTTTACATCACATGTGTCTGTCTTATGATGTTTGCATTCAGCTTTTACTTGTTTGTTCTTTGTAATTGCATGTCAAATAGTATAATTACATTCTACTTTGAGATCGAAAAATTTAGGATTTTTTTGCATTTCTATAAATGTTTCAATTCTGTGATTGGCCGAGATTGATGGTATATAAACTAACTTTTTTGCTAGATTCTCAACATGATTCCAAAAGAGTCTGAGGGTGAGCATTTTGAGGATGCACTAGCCCGTGTTCGTAGATGTGTTGGTGGTGGGGATGCCACAGAAAATGCTGATAGTGACAGTGATATTGAAGTTGTTGCTGATTTCATTCCAGTCAACCTCCGTTGTCCTGTAAGTAATGCTAACCATTTGCCTATTTTAATTACTGGCCATACTCTCATGAAAACGAGTAAAGAAAAATGAAAATTTACTTATTTATAGACATTCTTCTGTCAATATGTGCTGTTGTGCTGACCTATGAAATCGCTTGGTGCATTTCTGATCTTTGTGTGAATATTCACGTATATGCATGACTGTTCAGAGGTAAATCTTGTAACGTTTCTTATTTGTGCATTGCTTTTATATTTTTTTTTGGTTAAAGGATTCCACTAGTTTGGCTTTTGTAACAAGAGCGTACTTGTTTGCACAATATAAGTTGAATCTAAAAATCTTGTTTAAGATCATTTCTGGCCTCCGTAATTCTCTGCCTTATCATTTGATAAATATTATCTCTTTGTTTTTAATTACCGATAGTTTGTTATTACTGCTAATTTTCCTTACTTCGCACATAAAGTTCTTACTGGTGAATGATTTTTCTTTTTGTCATATAATTTCTTTTAACTCTTGCTAGTCCAACACTACTGCACAGAACTCTAGGTAAAAATTCTTTCAAATGATTGCTTATTACCTCCATGTCCTCTCCAAATGTACCTCAAACACAGGTGTTCTCGTACATTATATGCATGCCTTTGAAGAATGTGGTCTATATGAACCTCCATACCCAATAGTGTGCAGTCAGAATCCCGTTTTGGCTCTGCACCGTTGACTCCACTATTAGTGAGGAAAAATGGAATAATTCCTTCATATTCATAAGATACATTTACGAAGTCGTGCTGGTTGATCGATTGAAGATAAATGAAAGGATCATTCGACTAATTATTTCCACAGGCTGGCGTAGGTTCTTTATGCATTCCACATGAGTATGTGAATTTGCATAAAGCTACTTCTGATGGTTTCCAAGCTAAAAATGATGGTTGCTTGGTTTCCATTTTTATTGTCGTCTTTATTAAGTTCTTGGCTCTGTTATTGTTATGCTTTGTCAAATTTTGTATGGTACCTTCTGTTAACCATTTTCACCCTGCAAATCCTCAAATCACAAATCAAATTGCCCGTATCATAGAGAAAGCTTCCTATATTTTTCTGTTCAGAAAAATATGTTCATTTCTTTAAGAGGCGCTGCTCTGGTTCCCGAAGTATTGTTAAAAAATACATCCAGATGGCAATGTAGTTACCCATAATTGGCTTATAACCCGTGTTGCCATTGCTAATGTACAGTACAGATAAATGAACACTGCTAAGGTATTAAGTTTTGCTAATTAATCTTCTTTGGTGGATTTTCCTGTCAATATGAAAACCCTGTACGGCCATGCGAAAAATCCTCAGTTATTTCATAACAATGCTTTTGATGGTACTTACTGGAATTCCATCTGAAATTTGCGTCCTTCTGTATTTCAGTAATGTTATTACAAAGCTGTAAAAATCAGTCAGTTGATTAGCCTTGTATTTTCAAATATTATTTGTGCATACATTTTTGTTTAAATTTTGTGGTTGGCGTCATAGGATAGTATTGTTTATGACTATGCATTTATGGAGGACGGTGTTTCTTCTTAGTGCAAGAAATTCCTTTTGTCGTGATTTTTTCTTGGAAGTTCTTATTATTGTGCTTATGTCTTGGAACCAAATATGATGAATGTCCTTTTGGTCAAATGCTTCAGATGAGTGGTTTGAGAATGAAGATGGCTGGAAGATTCAAGCCCTGTGCACACATGGGCTGTTTTGATCTGGAAGTGTTTGTGGAAATGAACCAACGCTCTAGGAAGGCATGTAATTCGATACCTTGTTTCTCATCCATTAATATGAGAGTGTTTCTTCCATACTCCTTGAACCCCCTATTCTAGTTGTTAATAAAATGTACAAGAAAAAGGAGATATCTAAGTTAACAAACTCACAGAGCTTATATTTATGATAAATGTTGCTCGACTTCCCTGTTTACATTTTAAATGCTTTGTGTGAATGCAGTGGCAATGTCCTATTTGTCTGAAGAACTATTCTTGGGAGAAGATCATCATAGATCCGTATTTCAATCGAATTATGTCAAAGGTGTTGATTAGATTACACGTTATGGTCAAATTATTTCATCTTTCTGCTTTTTGCACTTTTATTATACTATTTCAATTATGTTTTACAGTTTTGCAATTCTGGAGAAGATGTGGCAGAGATTGAGGTGAAGCCTGATGGCTCTTGGCGTGCTAAGCCAGAGGGTTCCGATCGTAGGGCTCTTGGCGAGCTTGGGCTATGGCATTTGCCTGATGGTTCCATCTCTGCATCTCAAGATGCAGAATCAAAGCCAAAACCCGAACTTAAACCAATCAAACAAGAGGATGGTTCTGATAGTCATGCTGCTCTAAAATTAGGAATTAAGAAAAATCAAAATGGTTGCTGGGAATTTAACAAATCTGTAAATAGGTCTCAACAAAATTGCGAGGACAATAATCAAAATATAATACCAATGAGCAGTAGTGCCACTGGCAGTGGCAGAGATGGTGAGGATGTTAGTGTGAACCAGGATGGTGCTGGAAACCTAGACTTCTCTGCAGTTAATGGTATTGAATATGAGTCCATTTCCTTGAACATCCATCTGCCTCAGGGCTTTAATGATCGGTTTACTAATGCGCCAGCTGGCAATGCTGAAGTAATTGTCCTCAGTGATTCAGAAGAAGAAATTGAACCATTAATGCCTTTCGGAGCCGTTTACAAGAACGATGGACCTGATAGTGGCGGACCTTTTCCAGCTCAGCAGCATGAAATTCTTGATTCTTTTTTTGAAAATCCTTCTCTTGGCAACGGCGTAAGTTCAAGCCTTGGTCTTTACAACCCGACCGACGAATTTGGAAGTAATATTTGGTCGTCGTTGCCTTCTGGTAGCCAGGGAGTTCCCAGTTTTCAGTTATTTGGTTCTGATGCCGATGTTACTGAACCTTTAGTTGAGATGCATCATGGTTCTATTAATTGCTCGTCGTCTATAAATGGTTATACATTGACGACAGACACTCCTACGGGACCCGCTGCGCTTGTCCCTGAGTGTACCACTCATCGTTCTAATGTGAGTGATGGTTTAGTAGATAATCATTTGGCATTTAGTGGGAACGATCCTTCACTCCAAATATTTCTCCCCACAAGGCCATCTGATGTATCAGCTGTGCAGTCTGATTTGAGAGAGCATCCAGACGTTGTTTCAAATGGTATACGTAATGAAGATTGGATTACTCTGAGTCTTGGTGGTGGTGGAGGAGGGGGTCAGGGTGAACAGGCTGCTGCAAATGGTTTGAGGTCAGGACAGGAATTACAACCAAAAGATGGCGCACTCAATTCTTTGGCAGAACATGGTATGTGATGTCTCTCTCTCTCTCTCTCACTCACAAACGCAACCTCAATGTTTTGATATTACATTAGTTCTTTGATGGTATGAGATGCTATCTTATACTCCCTACCACAAATTGTGTATCAGTTGGTACAATTGACCAGTCGACTTAACTAATTATCTTAGAGAATTTTAAATAATTAAGTCAAAACACTGATATGGTATAGCAGTTGGAAGATTAAAGAGATTGACTTTTTACTGTAGCAAAAATGGCTATAGTTTTGGGGTAGAGGGAGTATTTGTTCGTTTTTTTTTTTTAATCCCTTTCTAAACATTTAGAGTAGTACCACCATTTAAGAAAAATAAAATTAAACAGTTGGAATAATAGTTTTTTATTTGCTTGTGGCTTAATAGTGAAATGAAAATTAGAAGAATTGTAGAACAGTTCGACCAAATAATAATACAAATTGTTCCAGTTCTTTGGTGGTAATTTTGGGTGCAAGTTCGATATTATTCCTTAAAAGACGTCTATTTTCCTCTGTTATTTAATTTTATTTTTCCTTTCAAATCTTTTAATTTGCAGCATCTTTGTTGCTTCGTATGAACGACAATAGGTCTGGTAAAACAACCAGAGAAAGGTCTGACAGCCCTTTCCAATTTCCTCGCCAACGACGTTCTGTAAGACCAAGATTGTTTCTGTCTATTGATTCAGACTCCGAATAGAGCCATTGGAGACTGTATCCGAAGGAAATAACTTTTATATATCAAAATTCAGTTGGAATCCCACCAGATGCATCATCATTTGAAGAAGGATAATTTTGAGAAGGATTAGTCTCTCATTTTTGCTACCTTGGTCTATCCATATATGTAAATTGAAGAAACTGAAGTACAGTAGCTGCAGTTGGAGACCTTTTATTATCCAATAACTTATTAGTAGTCATTGTGAGGCCACCATAGGGGAGTTAATTTTGATTGGTGAGCTATGAGCTCTCTGCTTTACTTTTCAGAGTCGAAGCTCCTGAATTGTTTTCTAATCCAGAAAAATGGCCTTCCAAACCAGTTGGGCATTTTGCCCTTTTTTCTCCTTATTTTGTTGGTGAGTTGCAGGTCTAGTGTTGCTGAATTGTACATTTGAAATATTTTGCTTCTGAGCTGTTGGGGGAAGGATTTTAGGATGGTAATCAGAGAAAAGCCTGTATATGTGACAAAATATATTCACTAATTTTTATAGAAATATAAATTTATGTTAGCAGTTATATCTCCCGGTAATTATAAGATTTGTTATGGATGGCGTTGATCTATTTTTGTGCAATCTAGTGGTTGCTTTGTTGTATTGTATGTCCGTATTTTATTATTACCGCATCATCAAAATGTTCCTGGTTTTGATATCTGTTATCATGTTTTCTTAATCTGAATCTTGTCCGAGTAGAACTTCTCAAAATGGGGTCTCGCATTTTGCACAAGGACATATCCTAGCAAATTTTGCCTTTTGGATAGAAGGTGATTGTTGCTCTTCTTTCGCGTAGTTTGTTAGTGAAAGATTTTGTTTTTAAAGTTTAAAAGAAATTCAGAGTTATATGAGAGACCCCAAATATATATGAGCAGTTTCTGACGCTAAACCAATAAATGTACGAAATAAATGACTCTCAGAAGATGAAACTGCAGAATGCAAAGAGAAGACGCTGGAATCAATGGCTATGAATTAAATTAAAATAAAAACAGTACTCTTTTTTTGTGATAGGATCGCCATTCGTCACACACAGCAATGGAATAGAAAATAAGATGGAGCTACTGCAATGCAAGTTAACTGCTCTAAAAATAACTCTCATCCTCTGTAAACTACAACCATGATGCTCTCAGACAAATTTGTTGATTTGGGATCTCAAAAATTTGACAAATACGACTCTAAAGCCCAACTATAAACCTGTGATCACAAGTTCGGAAGTCAAGAATTATGTATCGCCTTCACCTGGCATCCAAAGCACACTGTATGTCCGGCTGATGTAAAATGCACAGAACAATGTTAACCACTTTCATGATATAAATCTAAGAGCGATTTCAAGTTCTATAACAGCCAACTATTGGCTGGAATCAATATCATAATTGGATGCAGTGAGTCCAATCATCCTTCCACAGCACCAACGGGCCTGGAATGACGAAAGCTCTCACAACCAGGGCAATTGTGCAAGCTCTCATGAATGTAAATGTCACAATCAAGGCAAAAATATTGCTTGCACTTTGGACAACAAACACAAGGACCCGGCATGTTCCCTGCATCAATGTAAACAGACATAACTGAGGAATGTAGCCATATCATGGCAAGTATAAGAAATCTGTATGTTAAGAAAGGTTAATGAATGAGAAGAGATCAGTTGTGAATTACTTTATTTGTCCAAGAACTACCTATAGTGTAACAACTAACAGGCCAACTGTGAACATTTTGAATCTTAGAACACTTTGGTCTTGCAGTGAGCTTGGCTTGTGAAGCTGATGTGCAACAAAATGTAAACTGACTAATTTATTCTAGCTTGAATTCAATTTGGCCTGCTAGAAGCCTGTTTGGGGTTTGAGTATATTGAGCTTCTTTCAAAAATGATTATGTAATGAAGTGGGCTGGAGTAACCTAAAGCTCAGCTGAATCCATGATATAAATATAACGAAGTTAATTAGCATACGCAGAAATGCAGGTGATCATCCAAACTATGAATAAAGTCGGGCATAGGGAAAACAAGGCTATGTATGGTTACATTTTCAAATCGTTGTCTTCTGTTCTCTAGATCACAATTTTCTGAAAATTTCAACTATAACCCATTTTCAACCAAAAGCACATTTTCTCAAATTTACTTTTACTTTTACCTATATAACTACCTATCAATCAACACATCCATCACTTCACATTTTATCTCATTAATAATTACATAGTCCAACTATTATTTTTCTCTTCTTTTTTTTTTACTGTTTTGTTGATCACATAAACACAAAACAACTAGATATCATTTTGCACATCACACATCAACAAATCACACTTGATTTTACACATTTCACTAATTCCAACAATTTTCTAGAAACGTAACTTTAGTCAATCAACTATTCACCATTTTCTCAATGAATACCCGTAGATCATATTTCTCGAAGAAATTTCTAAAAGCACACTGACAAAAAATTACCATATATAGCCTAAGCAAAGCAAATATTAGATATGTGGGCATGCAAACGAGGGCAAAAAGTTGGTCTCAAAATCCAAACCATCACAACGGCAAGCTAAATTTAGCAAAGGAGAGAGTGCATTTCTGTGACTGTACATCCCATCCATCTTACTACACTCAGAGTACTTCAAGTCTAAGAGCATTTATAACCTCTTTGGGCAGGTCAAATGCAATGTTAGGCAAGAAAACTAACCAGGATTTAGGAGACTTTGTTGGCAACCAAAGCAAGTTTTTGGCAGGTTGCGTGGATCATTTGAAACTGATGCTGGTACATCATCAAATGGTGTTATAGGAAATAGGTGATGATAAGATCTTGCCAAATGGGGTGAAGACACTAGGGTCAGTCCACATATTTGACATTCTGTAGGCAATTCGCAAATGCGTGCTTTGCACCTTGGGCAAGTGTAGCCCCCACCAACCTTAGCTTCTTTATGACAGGAACAGATTGAAATTACACCTTCTGCTGCTCTTTGTGGAAAACCCATTTTGATCAAATTTGCA
Source organism: Buddleja alternifolia (assembly GCA_019426215.1). Taxonomy (NCBI): domain Eukaryota; kingdom Viridiplantae; phylum Streptophyta; class Magnoliopsida; order Lamiales; family Scrophulariaceae; genus Buddleja; species Buddleja alternifolia. The sequence goes on along the minus strand of CM033402.1, from coordinate 15,125,655 downwards.
ATTGCAAATTCGGCTATAGCTGGAGGTGGCGGTGCATGCTCGAGAACCAATTCTTTTAAATGAGGCTGCGTTAGAAGCATTGTAAATTAGATCCTGCTAATGAAGTTTTATGTTCCTTGGCATTAATCAAAAAGAGTAATATTTGAACATCTCTTTCTTTTTCTCAAACATTAACATTAGGGTTAATTACACCCTCTTATTTAGTGTAATCATAGCCCCGCCCGCTTCTTTTAGGCCCATAATAAACACCCTCTCCTATAATTAAATCTTAAACTGACACTAAATACACTAAATAAGAGGGGTAGTTAGTGTAATTAACCCCTATATTAATTAAACGAAGATACAGTTGATACACCAACAATACATTGCAAATATCGTTCTCAAGTGCACTCACCTCATCTACCGCCACATGGTATGATCCTCCAGTTTCTTGGCAAAGATATTTGCATATGTAGAGCTCAGCCGAGAGACCAATTACGGAACATCTGATCTTAGATGTCTTGCATTTCTGGATAGTTTCAGTAATATCTCCCGGATCACAAGTACTAAGAGCAGAATACAAGATAAGAACTTCACGGTGACCATATGTGGGAATTTGATTAAGGAGGCTGTGTACAAGATCTAGGCCATTTTGAAGGGATGCGTCACCTGAACTTTCCAACTTACCCATCAGAGCTTTGATATGTGACTCAGGACTTCCACCAAGATCTGTTAGGCAATTTGCGACACCATTTTTCAGTGTTACCAAACCAACTTGACTCAAGGGATTTTGATCAAAGAATTCCCTGATGAAAGCCTCCACCTGTCGAGCAACCACAACCATTCGGCTCGGTTTATAATCCAGCTCTCCAGCTGCCTACATTAGAGAGACAAAATGAACCATAATTTTATCAAAATTGCTAATAGAACAGTGCCATACAAATGAAACTTCCTTCTAACAATTATTTACATGTAATTTTGATAAAAGAATAGTATTTTCTTAATTCTCCACCACATGAATTCTTTACTGCGTAGCATGAGATGAGAAATGCAAACTCTAATGGCATTATACACAGGCAATTACTAAGGTGAGGCACTTGTCTATTATGTTACCTTTGCAATTTCTTTTTTTCATTTGGGTTAGATTCGCAAATATGCATTTTTGTCAAAATTATCAGACAGAAACATATCTTTTCAAGAAATTCTTTAATGTTCTCTCATCAAGTCTCTTTGATCCTACTCCTACAGTTATAACGAACGAGGATCAGTTCTAAAGTATAAACTAAATCATAGCAAGAGGATCTTCTTTTCACAATTAAAACAGTCCGCAAATACTAAGTTCATCCTGTATAGACAGTTAATCAACATGTATCCGTTGAACTTGCATTATAAGTTATAACAAATTCATTATTTACATACCCGAGAGAGATCTATAACAATGTATAGAAAACGGATCAAGCCTTTCTGAATTCGAGCAGCTGATGCTGTGCGAAGACGTCGGCGATATTGAGCATGGTAGAGGGTTTTGTTGTCAATAGGGCGGAGGAGGCCAGATTCGTCCTCTTGCAGAGATTCCCAAGATCTTTCATCTGCATAAGCTCTCTCCCATGCATCAAGTCCCTTATCATCTTCTCCATCATCATCTTCTTCGTCTCCTCTGTTGAACTGTTTTTTTCCATCTTTAGTTTCTTTATCAAACATATTTTTTACGCTCCTGGGACGACATCATACACTGACTTTAGTTAAAAATAACAATCGTATGCTATATTTGGACCTCGGATTTCGGTGAGGTAAAAGAAAACTTTATGCATCGAAAAAGACAAAAAAGACAGTCTCATCATTTGAAGCCAGGAAAATGTATTCCTTTCTAAAATCCAAGAACCAAAACATTGGATTAAATCTGGGAATGGAAGTTCCACAAGTTTAAGCATTGCAGAACACCACTGGATTGAAATGTTGCAAGAAAATATATTCACTCGTACAGTACATCTGATTCATATTTTCGGATTTGGGGGAACACACAAGGAAGCCTCATCTAAAGTTATCGATAAATGTTATAAAAGTAAATCTAATATGATAAATACTAAGCTCAGTATTCCAATGACCTGAAAATTAAACAGCTCCACTCAAATTTATTCAATACCTGACTCATAAGCATCATAGATAAATAAAAATTAATTGATAAACTAAGAATCAACTCTAAGAATGAAATGATTACTACACAGTTATGATTGAACTCCGTCCTGTTTCTGTTCCTGTTCCTGTTCCACATAATTTACAATTCAATGGTACCTATAAACGTGTAGCTTTTGCTGATGAGTTTTAACACACAACATTCAGTTATCTGGACCCTAGTTCTTATTAATTATTCCAAATTGTAAGACTTCACTATACTCCCAACACTTTCTCGCAGAATAATCAATGCAGAAAATACAAAAATACAGATATATATATATATATATATATATAGAGAGAGAGAGAGAGAGAGATACCTGTGTTCCCCCAAAATATAAAAGTAAAATATAAAAGTAGAAGTAGACGAAGAATTTGAAGAAGTGAAGCGCCACAAGAAAAATAGATAGAAGGTGATAGAGAAGCAGAAGAGAGAACCAAATTTATTAACCAAGCCCCGATAAATCGACCCTTTCTTCTATATCCATTTTACTTCTCTATTAGAACCGGATCCGAATCCGAATCCGGATACTTTATGAGTGGTACAAGGCGAAGACACGGGTTTATATATATATATATATATATAAGTAAAATACGAGTAAGACCCGAGCGACGTCGTTTCAATTCCACAGCACTTATTAGCAGAGTGAGTATATCTATTTTAGACATTTTTAGTTCAGTTTCTGATTTCTATCTTTGACCTCTTTCCATTAGCTGGTTCAATAAATGTGAGAGGGTACGTTGTAAAAGGGGATTGGGATATTAAAAAAAGAAAATAGAAACTTCATTGCACTAATACCATGTCATTTTAGTACAAGTGACAGCAGGGTAATCAAGATTTCTATCAACTCCTAGAGCTGCTTGCTGGGTGATTCTATGCGCTCGCTCATCGGTTAGTGTTCGAACCGAACCGAACCGAATTTTCGATTAATTGGTTCTCCGAAACTTTGAATCGAAAAAGTTCGGTTCGGTTTCTGTCGAACCGAAATTCTCAAAAAAAAATAAAAAAAATTGCTCTTTTTCTTTGCCTATTTTTTTCTGAAAAAACTTGCTTATTTAGATCACAAAAATCATCCCTAAACCATTGTACACAAACAAATTCTAACTCCCATGCAAGGATTAGGATTACCAAACTCTTACCAAATTGAATCATTGTCCACAAACAAATTGAACTTGACTCGCAGCTCGTGGATCGTGGGTATCGTGGTGGTCGGCGTCCGGCGGTGGAGCGACCGGAGTAGCAGCTTGCGGCGTGCCCGGCGTCGACGGTGGAGACTGAACTGAAGATTGCCTTTTTTACAGAGAGACGAAAACAGAAGCTGTGCGTGAGTGAAGGGCTTTTCTTTCCCTCCTTTTCAAATATTAAATTATATTATATATATTAATTAGAAATTTAAAAAAAATTGGTTTTTAGTTCGGTTCGGTTAACTGAACCTGCGTTAAACCCAAACCGAACCGAATAACCGAATTTTTGAAAAAAAAAAACGAAAATTTCTGTTCGATTTTGGTTCGGACGAAATTTTCAATTTTCTGTCGGTTCAGGCAGGACGGCCAAATCGTGAACACCATAAAGCATTGGGTGCACGTACAATAAAGGGGTGTTCAAATGGTTAAAATCGAATCGAATCAAACCAAATCCGGATCTGAAACCGAACCGGGCTCGGTTCGGTTTTAACCAATTTCATTTCGGTTCGAACCAAGAAAATAAAAAAAAATAAAAATAATCAAAGTTATAGAATTCTGTAAAAAATTAAGAAACTGTAAATTTTGTGACAAAAAAAATAAATTATTCACTGCACAAAAGAAGCAACTCAACACTAATTAGTAATTAGCAAATCAATAAAAATAAAGAAATTAAATAACCTGATTTAATTTCTTACTAGGGTTTGAAAATTGGAATGGGGGAGGATTGGAGGAGACCGTGACGATGGCACCGACAGAGGAGGATTGGAGGAGATTTCTTATCTTCAGTTCTTGTTGAACAATGTTGAGAGTGCGTGCGTGAGGGACTGGTAAGTGGATTGAACTTTTTTCAATTTTATCATGTTTTATTATTTTGGCCCCTATATGTTATACAAATCTCACAATGACCCCCTATATGAATAAAAAATTATATATAATTTATACATTTTGATTTTCGGTTCGATTTGGTTAACCGACCATGAAAATCGAAACCAAACCGAAAACCAAAATTTTCAAAAATCTAAAACCGAACCGAAAATCTCGGTTCGGTTTCGATTCTAACCGAAAATCTCGATTTTGATTCGGTTCGGTTGGTTAACCAAATCGTGAACAACCCTAAGGTACATAGTATTTCCCCTGCTTCAGCAAGTGAGCGAGTAGCCATATTACTCCTACTTCTGACCAATAAAATTTCATCCCAACTTAAATTGACCCGAATGCCATATTATATTTGATTAACATTAGATAAATATAAAAAATATGCATAAATCATGAAAATATAGTGATTTTAAAATTTTGAAAAGACAAAAATGTCCTCAAAGGGCAATGATTAAGATTCCTTCAGTCAAAATCTTATCGAGAATTTTAAATAAATAATATAAAAATAAATCAAAATTCAGAAAATAATACAATAAAAATTCGAGTGCAGAAAATAGCACATTTCGCGCTCGGGCAGCACGGAATGTAATTTTTTTATTTTTTTTCAAATAAAGCTGCCCATTCCGCGGTGCCCGAGCGCGGAATGAGCATTTTTTTTATATTATATATATATTAATTAAATCATGTTTTTTCCTTATTTTTCGCTCATTTTTCTCCTTCTTTAGTGCATTTTTGAGTTTCGACTTGAACATATTAGTTGTAGACTTTCATATAGACTTTGTAACCACACAAAAATGGACTCATTTCGATACCCGAATGAAGAAATATGACAAGTAGGAGTGCACACGGTTCGGTTTTCGCGGTATTTTTATAAAATTTGTACCATACCAATTGTTACAGTTTTGGGACAACTAATACCAAAATTGGAGCTTTTGAAACCGGTACCATTGTATACGGTATGGTACGGTTTCAGTACGATTTTACAGTATTTTTACTATAAATTACATAATAAAATTAATAACAATTACAAAACCAAATTATCACAAGAATTAAGCAATCACGATAATAATTAACACAATTACGTAATCCGAAACTTCATAAATTATCAAAAAAAATTAGCAGAAAACTAATATTGTTGCAAGAAGTAGAATGAAAGAAATCATGTAGTTTTCGATTACTTTGAAAGAAAATGAAAAATTCATACCATACTAATAATAGGTTTAGATTTTATGCGGAAGAACTTGACAAACTTTTGAAGTGAGTTCTATGACAACGTGCTCTGTCTTAAGGCTCAAAAAGTGATATAATCAAACTCAAATTCTTAATATTGATATTCTAATCCTAGAGGTTAGGTTTTCAAATAACTCTAGAGAATAATTTTAGTCTCTCTTTTAACTAATTCCCAAATTTCATAGAGTTAATTTTTATATTTCTAAAAATATCATACATCACCACACAAGTTTTGGTAATATATTGATTTCTAGTATATTTGTAAAATTCCTTCAATAGAATCATTATATATTATAAAAATAAAATAAATAATTATAAATAGTATATATACGGTACGGTACGATTTTTTACCAATACGAATTTTCTGAAATCAAAATCATACCAAAATAGCTGGTACGGTACAAGATCGTACCAAAACCTATAAATTTTTTTAAAAAAATCAGTATTTCGGTACGGTGCGGTACGGTATGGTGCGGTTTTGAAAAACCATGAACAACCCTAATGACAAGTAAAAAAGGGCACATTAGAGCAATTTTTTAAAGAAAACAATAACTTTGTTTATGTTTCCGGCTCATTTTTCTCCCTTTTTCGTTCATTTTTTAATTTTGACTTGAACATATAAATTGTAGATTTTCATATAAACTTTGTAACCACACAAAAATGGACTCATTCCGATACCTGGGTGAGGGAATATGACAAGTAAAAAAAGATACGGATTTTTCGGGGAAAAAAAAAATTCGTCATCTTCGGGATGATTTTTCGACCTTTTTTGTAGATTTTCAGGCTTCGACTTCAACACAAAAAATGTAGATTATCATTTCGATATCCGAGTGAAAAAATACATGTTAAAAAAGACACACATTTCATCATCTTTTTTAACATGTATTTTTTCACTCGAATATCGAAATGAATCAATTCTCATATCGTTACAAACTTTGTGAGTCAATCTACATTTTTTGTGTTGAAATCGAAGCATGAAAATGTACAGAAAAGGTTGAAAAATCATCCCGAAGATGACGAAAAAATATTTTTTTTCCGAAAAATCCATATCCTTTTTTACTTGTCATGTTCCCTCACTCAGGTATCGGAATGAGTCCATTCTTATGTGGTTACAAAGTTTATATGAAAATCTACAATTTATATGTTCAAGTCAAAACTCAAAAATGAACGAAAAAGGGAGAAAAATGAGCTGAAAATATAGACAAAGTTATTGTTTTTTTTAAAATTGCTTTAATGTGTCCTTTTTTATTTATCATATTTCTTCACTCGGTATTGAAATGAGTCCATTTTTGTGTGGTTACAAAGTCTATATTAAAGTCTACAATTAATATGTTCAAGTCGAAACTCAAAAATGCACAAAAGAAGGAGAAAAATGAGCGGGAAATAAGGAAAAAAATATGATTTAATTAATATATATATATATAATATAAAAAACAAAAAAAATCTATGCTGGGCAGCTTTCTTTAAAAATAAAAAATAAAAAATTTTCATTTCGCGTTGCCCGAAAGCGGAATCTGCCCATTCCGCGTCCGGGCAGCGCGGACTGTGCTATTTTCTGCACCCGAATTTTTGTTGTATTATTTTCATAATTTTGATTTATTTTTATATTATTTATTTAAAATTCTCAAATCTTATCAAAGAGAAGAAAATATTGAAAAATGTGAAGAATCATTAAAATATATGAAAAATCTAAACTACTAAAAAAACACTAAAAAGTTGGTGAATAGATAAAAGTATCTTTCTACGTCAAAATGACTAAATGAAGATCGGATAAAATTTGAGAAAACATTTATTATTGGAGAATATGTTTATCGATTTTTATTTTGGAGCTATGAATTTAGTTTTTGTTGATCATATAGAGAGGGTTTTAATGTCCATATAGCCCTTGTCTCTTGCTAATCTAATTTAGTTTCAGTAGGTTCAGGAAGCTTTGGCATCGGGATTTGTCTCGAAGAGACAACAAAGAGGATTCCCTCTCGACTTATTGCTAGGAAGCCAACCTCGTCCATTTTTCCTATTGAAAGAGCCTTGCTAAGGCTTGATTAAACACTAGGACTACTCTTCTAAAAAGTCCAAGCACCAACTATAAAACCAAAGAGGGGTATTAGGACTTGAAGGAAGAATATCCATGTGAAGCCTCTAAATCCAGATCATTAAGGGGCAAACCACATCCCCTACCCGTCTTTCTGGGAGTAAGTAAAGGTGAGGTCCTAAGAGAAATTCATAACTGAAATCTCTTTTATACCCGGACACTCAGTCGTAGGGCCATAAGAGGGGGAGTCCCAAGCATATCAAGAGTAACTCTATAGCAGAGCTACTTAGAGATCGAGCCCGATCGAATCTCCTAGACTTGAAAGACTACCGCAAAGAAAGCCCATTAGGGTCTTCCCACTTTGAGCACCCGTGCACAATTGCTAGCTGGTTATTGAAGGACTAGCTTTACTTGCTTCCTAGTCAAGGCTTTTTATTGTTGAAGTGTGGCTCATTTTTGAAAGAGGAAAATATCCCACATAGATAGAATTTGTAAAGGGTGGGCTCATTTGTTGTATAAAAGGAGACCACCTCTTCACTTTGAAAAACATCCCAAATTGCCTAAGTCTTTTAGCAATTTCTTCTTTCTTCCTCTATAGTTTGTAATAGTTTCACTTTAGTCCTTTAGTGAAATATTTTGGTGGGGTCCGAGGACGTAGGCTAAATTAGCCGAACCTCGTTAAATTTGGTGTTCTTTATTTTTTGCTATTCTTCAAGTAGCCATTGTTAGTTATAGTTGTAGTGTTATATTGTGCTATTAAATTCGTCTAGTTAATTCTGTCGAGGAGGTTGGATTTTAAGCGCGACCGTTGTGATGCCTCCAATCTTTCCTAGGAATTAAATCTAGTGTGGTTTTCTAGTACAATATTTCCCTCGCTATTTCTATATTTGGTGGAATATGACTCTGAGTTCCACAACAAGTGGTATCAGAGCTCGGGTATTCTGAGTATGCTCTGTGGTCGCAGTTTAATCTGATCTTCCACATCAGAAAAGTTTTCCCGGGCTATTTGGCTTTCGCATTTGGAGGGCTATTGAAGAATAATTTGTAACCAAAAATGGAAGTTACCTCAAAAGCATCGTCGTCGTCCATTTGGGCGAGAACCACTGTGGCGAATACGCGATTGGCAGTGGAGCCTTTTGATGGCACTGGCCATTTTGGTATGTGGCAAAGCGAAGTTGTAGACGCACTCTTTCAACAAGGTCTATACTTAGCTATTGAAGAAAAGAAACCAAATGATATGGAGGAAAAAGAATGGAGTATGATGAATCGGTTGGCATGTGGAACAATTCGTTCGTGTCTATCCAGAGAGCAGAGATATGCGTTTTCAAAAGAAAACTCTGCATATAAATTGTGGATGGCACTGGAGGAGAAGTTTCTGAAGAAAAATTGTCAGAATAAGCTCCATTTGAAGAAGCGGCTCTTTCGCTTCACATTTGTTTCGAGTTCCACTATGAATAGTCACATTACCAGTTTTAATCAACTGGTTACCGATTTGATCAATTTGGATGAGACTTTTAAAGACGAGGATTTGGCTCTGATGTTGCTGGGATCCCTTCCTGAGGAGTTTGAGTTTCTTGAAACCACTCTACTTCACGGGAAGGCTGCTGTATCTCTTAGCGAAGTTTGTGCTGCCCTGTACAGTTATGAACTGAGAAAGAAGGACAAGCAAGTTAGTTCAGGCGGAGATGCAGAGGTTTTGTTCGTCAGAGGTCGTTCACAAAACAAAAACAAAGGAAAGAAAGGGAGATCCAAGTCCAGGCATAAACTAAGCAAAGACGAGTGTGCCTATTGTCGAGAAACAGGACACTGGAAGAGAGATTGCCCAAAGCTGACAACTAAGGGCAATTCTAAGGCCACGGCGGAATCAAATGTAACCGCGTGTGATGATGCCGAATCGGACTTCTCATTGGCGACATCATCCAGCGGTGCTTCTGAAGTATGGATGCTGGATTCAGCATGTAGTCATCATATGACACCACATTTGGATTGGTTCTTTGATTTCAAAGAACAAAATGACGTTGTCTTCACAGCAAATGAAGCTCCTCTTACTACACTTGGGATTGGTTCAGTTCGCTTAAAGAATCACGATGGATCAATCATAACCCTAAAGGGTGTTCGGTATGCACCAGAAGTGAGGAAAAACCTTATTTCCGTTGGAACTTTAGAATCAAAAGGTTTTGAAGTAAGAGCTAAGGATGGGGTGATGAAGATCATCTTTGGTGCACTCGTGGTAATGAAGGGAATTCGGAAGAACAACAATACGTATCACTACATGGGTGGTACAGTTGTGGGTGCAGTAGCAGCAGTTACTGTTGATGATCGGAATTCAGAAGCAGTTAGGCTATGGCATATGCGCTTGGGACATGCAGGTGGAAAATCCTTGAATCTCCTCATAAATCAAGGATTGTTGAAAGGAGTGAAATACTCCAAATTGGAGTTTTGTGAACATTGTGTTCGTGGGAAACAGACAAGGGTTAAATTTGGAACAGCAATCCATAATACTGAGGGTATCTTGGATTATGTTCATTCGGATGTATGGGGTCCCTCAAAAACGAGTTCTTTGGGAGGGAAACACTATTTTGTAACCTTTGTTGATGATTTTTCCCGAAGAGTTTGGGTGTATACGATGAAGACAAAGGATGAAGTGTTTGAGGTATTCCTCAATTGGAAAAAGATGGTGGAAACTCAGACTGATAAAAAGGTCAAACGTCTCCGTACAGACAATGGTGGAGAATTTAGGAGTGGTCCATTTCAGAAATTTTGTGAGGATGAAGGCATTGTCAGACACTTCACTGTCAGACATACACCACAACAGAACGGAGTGGCAGAACGCATGAACCGGACTTTGCTTGAGAAAGTTCGGTGTTTGTTATCCAATGCTGGGTTGGGTAAAGAATTTTGGGCTGAGGCTGTGACGTATGCATGTCATCTCGTTAATCGTCTACCATCTACTGCTATTGATGGAAAAACACCATTTGAAAAATGGTTTGGAAAGCCTGCTGCTGATTATGATTCCTTACATGTGTTTGGTTCCGCTGCATATTATCATGTTAAGGAATCAAAGTTGGATCCTAGAGCAAAGAAAGCTGTGTTCATGGGGATCACCTCTGGTATAAAAGGCTATCGTCTTTGGTGTCCAGAAACAAAGAAAATAATCTTTAGTAGGGATGTCACCTTTGATGAATTTACCGTGTTGGAAAAGGTGAATGCAGAATAGCATGATGGTACTCCCAAACAGGTGGAGTTTGAAAAGTTTGTTGTCCCAGCAGATCAAGAAACTCTTGATCATTCTCCTACGGTAGAAGGAGATTTTGAAGAAGAGGAAGTTCAACCCCAAGAACTTCCACAGCAACTTGAATCAATTGCAACTAGCAAGCCAAAGAGGACAATCAGAAAGCCTGCTCGCTTTGATGATATGGTGGCTTGTGCATCTGCAATTGCCGCTGATGATGTTCCTACCACTTATATTGAAGCAGTCAAAGGACCAGAAAAAGATAAGTGGAGGATTGCCATGAGTGAAGAAATGCAGTCCCTTCATAAGAATCAAACATGGGAACTGGCCAGTCTCCCGAAGGGAAAGAAGGCAATTGGATGCAAATGGGTATTTGCAAAGAAAGATGGATTTCCTAGCCAAGGTGATGTTCGCTACAAAGCCAGATTGGTGGCCAAAGGTTACGCTCAGAAGGAGGGCATTGATTATAATGAGGTGTTTTCTCCAGTTGTAAAACACTCCTCCATTAGAATTTTGTTGGCTTTGGTAGCACAGTTGATTTTGAACTAGTTCAGTTGGATGTAAAAACTGCATTTTTACATGGAGACTTGGAAGAGGAAATCTATATGACTCAGCCAGAGGGATTCAAAGTTGCTGAAAATGAAAATTTGGTTTGTAAACTTCAAAAATCGTTGTACGGATTGAAGCAATCTCCGAGGCAGTGGTACAAGCGATTTGACAAGTTTATGATGGGAATTGGGTACACAAGAAGCAAATACGATCATTGTGTGTATTTGCACAAGCTACAAGATGGGTCCTTCATATATCTTCTTCTGTATGTTGATGATATGTTGATTGCCTCCCCGAGTCTAATAGAAATTGAAAAGTTGAAGACTCATTTGAAAAGGGAGTTCGAGATGAAGGATCTAGGTGAGGCGAAGAAGATTCTCGGCATGGAGATTTTCAGAGATAGAAAATTGAGGAGGCTTTGTTTGACTCAGAAACAATATCTGAGTAGGATGTTGAGGCGTTTTGGCATTGATGAAAAGTCAAAACCAGTTAGTACTCCGTTTGCTCCTCATTTTAAGCTTAGCGCCGCTTTGTCACAGAAATCTGATGCAGAACGGGAATACATGTCAAAAGTACCGTATGCAAATGTTGTTGGTAGCTTGATGTATGCTATGGTGTGTACGAGGCCTGATATTTCCCAAGCAGTGGGGGTTGTGAGCAGGTATATGCATGATCCTGGAAAGGAACATTGGCAAGCTGTGAAATGGATTTTGCGATACATCCATGACACAGCTGATGTTGGTTTGATATTTGAGCGGGAACATAGTCAGTATGTAGTCGGATATTGCGATTCAGACTATGCTGGTGATTTAGATAAGCGTAGATCAACTACAGGCTACGTATTTACTCTTGCTAAAGCACCAGTCAGTTGGAAGTCTACCTTACAGTCAACGGTTGCTCTGTCTACTACGGAAGCAGAGTATATGGCAATTTCAGAGGCTGTAAAGGAAGCAATTTGGCTTCAAGGGTTGCTTGGTGAACTGGGAATTGGACAAAAGTATGTGAAAATACATTGTGATAGTCAAAGTGCTATCCATTTAGCAAAGAACCAAGTTTATCATGCAAGGACGAAGCATATTGATGTTCGATATCATTTCATAAGAGAGATACTAGAAGAAGGTGGAGTCAGGATCGAGAAGGTCCATACTACTGAGAATCCTGCTGATATGTTGACAAAAGTTGTGACTGCAATCAAGTTCAAATTTTGTTTGGACTTGATCAACATTGTCAAAGTTTGAAGATTGGTTTTGGTGACCCCGTTTGATGAGGAGATTGAAGATTTTGAAATTCGCCAAGGTGGAGATTTGTTGAAGTGTGGCTCATTTTTGAAAGAGGAAAATATCCACATAGATAGAATTTGTAAAGGGTGGGCTCATTTGTTGTATAAAAGGAGACCACCTCTTCACTTTGAAAAACATCCCAAATTGCCTAAGTCTTTTAGCAATTTCTTCTTTCTTCCTCTATAGTTTGTAATAGTTTCACTTTAGTCCTTTAGTGAAATATTTTGGTGGGGTCCGAGGACGTAGGCTAAATTAGCCGAACCTCGTTAAATTTGGTGTTCTTTATTTTGTGCTATTCTTCAAGTAGCCATTGTTAGTTATAGTTGTAGTGTTATATTGTGCTATTAAATTCGTCTAGTTAATTCTGTCGAGGAGGTTGGGTTTTAAGCGCGACCGTTGTGACGCCTCCAATCTTTCCTGGGAATTAAATCTAGTGTGGTTTTCTAGTACAATATTTCCCTCGCTATTTCTATATTTGGTGGAATATGACTCTGAGTTCCACAACATTTATCTCGATGCTTTGTCCTCTACTCCCAAGCCCATTACCAGGATCCGATGCCGCTTCTTGTCACAAATATGCTTGTTTGGATAGACACAAACAAGAAATTCAATCGAAGTTTGTTGCTAAGCTTATGTATATTTTCCTATTTTCAAAAAAAATTCGTATTCTAAAACAAATACATTATTGTTATTTGTGCATATATCATTAGTTTTTATTATTTGTTATTTATTCTATTTTTTTTCAATATTTGGCAAAAATAGAGATATTACAATCATTTTACTCTACATAACACTTCTGTTTTTCACCGATACTTTTTAGTCGTTTTACGACTGTTAAGGTAATTCAATGATTATTCATATTTTGTAACATTTGCTCCTATTTCATTGATCAAAATTTATGACATTCGTGTCATTTTGCACTTCGATGGTGGTTCTATCCTTTTTCTCTTTTTTTTTTTTATATTTACCAAGCATTTGAAATATATTCTATATTTTCCCATTTTTTTTCCATTTGTTCTCAAGATTTGCAAAGTTTTGGCCAAGTTTTGAATGATATGGTGCATTTGGACGAAACGCCAAAATGTTTTTCAAACATTTTCTATTAGTCCAATTAACAGACTACCAAAACTGAGACAAAACGACTATTTCCGAAAATCAATTGTATCGAAAGTGTACGGGCGACCACTGATGCTTCTAAAAATGAGATTTTCATTGTATTTTTATATACTTTACTTTCAATCATTGGATCTCACATAAAATTTCAAGGATCGTAGATCACTTGGAAAGCATAGAACAATTAGATCTCATTTAAATCAAACCATAGGCTCAACTTTCCACTCAAACTTTTCAGATCTTGTTTAGAAATCAGAGGTCCATAATATTTTACAAGTAGTCACATATTAGACAAAGATGCCGTCTTTGTGTTTGCTTACGCTCTTTATCATGCATTACGTCCAATTGAAGTTCTTCATTGATATTTATGCTGTGTTATTGGACTTTAGTGAGAAAAAGAATACTCAATAACAGAATATCTCAACAACAAAGCACAAAGTAACATAATTTGAAACAAGAATTTACTTGGAACCTAACACAAAGCCAAGGAACATAGTTTAATCATATATGTGGCAGGTATAACTCGCCAGGAGAGACTAAATAATTTCCCACGTAAGAGTTTGTAAAATAGCCCCTATTTTTGTTATTATTTTGCTTATTTTACACCAAAAAAAAATAATAACGTAAAATTCTTAGAAGCTTGTATCAGAAAAGAATCAACGAAACAATTAAATGCACCAATATAATTAACAATTTCCTCAGAAAAACATCAACAGCCAAAATGAACCTTTCGAGCATACATCAGAATGTGTCAATTGGTCTCTAATAAAGCATGGAGATGCATACCTACAAACAGCAACGATTTTCTCTCCCATAAATAGTCACAAATAAATACAAGGCTAATAAGTTAAATAAGTTAGCAAGAGAAGCCCGTCAGTTTAATGGATGGTCTGCTACTCAAATACAACAACATTTGCCACACAGCAGCAGAAATGGCCTGTTGAGATGCACAAGAAGAGAGGTAACGTAAAATTGCACTTTTTCAGCCCTTGTTTTCTTGTTCAAGAACTGGAAGAATGGCCAAGGCTGACGAACCAAGGTGTAGGCCTCTGACAATACCACCGTAACTGATTTTAGTTTTATAGCACAGGAGCAGTATGGCATCCCATAGTGCTGTTCTTCCCTGCAAATGGAAGCCGGTGATGGTAATTTTTATATCCACACAAACATACTATTCATATAAACGGCAATTGTTTTAGCACAAGGCATTTGCAGAAATAAGATGATGAACAAATTTCTTTTGCAATTCCAGTTATATACTAAAAGGCCAGAGCTGACACTGCAAAGGGCACAGATTAAACAACCAACCCAAGTTTTAGAATCGTTTTGAATATACAGCTATCACCTGAACAGTAGGCCATGTTATGATCTCAACATTCCATTCACCAATGAAAACGAGTCCCCAGAAAATTCTGGAATGCCAGCATAAAAAATTGTTTTTTTCTTTAAAATATTTCTCTTGAATCATATTTGTCATCATTAATTACCTAGTATTGCTTTCGAATAGCGTTGATCATCATCATACAGGTACCAATTCAACAAGGAATCAGAAGAATAAGAAACCTAATATCACCTTATACCTTATTGGGAAAAAAAAAAAGGAAACCTTAAAAACATATTATATCCTAGTCTAATCTAAAAGAAGGAAGAGTGTGTGAGAGCTGAGGAGACTAGTCCAATCTGACCTTTTTCTCTATTACATTATTCTGTCTTTTTACGGTTATTATTTTATTTGTTTGTCTTGGCGTATCCTTAATAAGTATAGCGAACATCATTTAGAAAAGCATATTTGCTTTATACTCTATGTTCACAAATAGATGTTCTCATATACTCCCAACTAATACTTTTGTGGGTAGAAAGTAAATTTAACTAAAACTTTACTCCCATCATCTCTTATCTGAAATTCTGGGTCAGTTCAAATACTGACATTCAGATCGGAAGGAGGGAGTAGCAAATAGATGGAAGAGAAAGAAAACTGACAGTACATATTTTATAGTTCTAGATCATTGATATCATAAATTCGGTCAGCAGTTGCTGTAAGTCAATTATGGGAGTGTTTGCAAACTCTAAATAAAAGTGCTTTTGCGCTTTTAGCTAAAAATAAGCAATTTTGTAGTGTTTGTAAATTCAGCTTTTGCTTCTAATTCTCTAAAACTAAGCTCTCAAAAGCCAAAAGTTCAAAGCTGGGTAGGGGGTGCTTTTTGGTGCTTTTCAAATTCCTGCAATTAAAATAATGTTTTGGTGACAATTCTATCCTTGACAATATTTTTATATTCCCAAATTAAGCCCATCAAAAAAAATTTTAAAAAAAACTTGCGTTAAATTTTTTTTCTTCCATCACAGACTGCTCAATCCTGAAATCTATTTTATAAATAAGTTATCTTTCTTAATTTCAGAATTATTGATCTGGATTCATTTCAGTACCTTCCAATTACATAATTTTCATTTCAGTACAGAAAACTTGTTGTATCTTTCAGTACAGAAAACTCATTTCGAGATGAGAGAGATAGCTTTGTTTTACACACATACACACGCGAAAGAAAAGTTTATTATTCTTTGGAGCATTTGAATTTATTACAATGGAGATATCTCAACCAGAAAAGTTAAGTTGATTGTCAAACGGATAGAGAGGATAGCAGTTTGAGGGATAGATTTCGATTCTTATTTAGCAAAACACGAACCGAATAGCGCAATTTGAGAACACTTTCTTGACCTAGAACGTGCTGCATTAGCTAATCAAGCAGTAATAGCTAATCAGACACATAAGATTCTCATTGCATATCACTGAATCTGCAACTTCAAATAACTTGGATGTAATTGCATTTCTCTTCTATTTTTCCTCGTTTAATTGCTTTGCTATTATCGTTCTGTAATCTACTTGTCCCAAGTAATCAATATTATTTCATAACATATGCTTTTAGAAGTATTTTGTTAAAAAGAAGAATATTAGGAACATAAATGTGAAAAACTATATAATTTTTATATTATTTTAGGGGCAATATTGTACTTTCTGCAAAAAAACTAATTGATAATCACTGTTATTTGCAAACACTCCCTGCAACTTTTTTTCACTTTCAGCTTCTGTTTGCAATCACTACCCATTTCTGCTTCTCAAGTGATTCTGATTATTTTTCACTTAAAATCACTTCTCTAGAAGCAGTAGATTTTGCAAACACTCCCTATATAGACAAGGAATCACATGACATATGTACAGTCAAACTTGCATGCATGTACTTGTTCATTATGGTCAGGCTTTCCATTTTTGGTTATTATGTAGGGAAAACAAAGTCAAAGACTAGCAAAATGCACCGACTGTCAACCTACCTGGAGAGAGAACTGAGGCTTTTTGTCCCAGTATAAGGCAAATACTGGGGGACTTTGCTTCCCAACAGCTAAAATACAAGCACCAGGATGTAGCACAGAGGGGACACCAGATACTACTGCTATATACTTCTCAGGAAACCTTTCTTTAGGAGGCAGAACACCCAAAAACAAAGGGTTCTTGCTTGCCTGTGCCCCGGCATAATTTGTAGGATCAACATGCAACATCCATTTCGGGTATTCCAGAAATGCACAAAATAGATAAAGAAGCAAATGAGAATCACTGGGGAGCTCAAGACTCCATTTCTTATTTACTTTGTCATAAACCTCGCCATTTCCCAGATAATCATAGTTCTTTAAACAGGTTCCTTCAGCAAGCTCTGTAAAAATTGTCAATGAAATTTCACATGGTGAAAACCACATAAAGAGGAATAAGATAGATTCAGTTTGTAATAAAACGATACTTTAACATTAAGTAGCTAGGGATATGCTTACCACGAATCCTTTTTACAGTGTAATCTGCTCGGACACTACTTTGTGGAAGTAGGCCTTTACCCCACTCTCCTTTCATCAAGGCATGGAGCCTCTGATGTTCAGTAACTGCATCAATACCCTCTTGTAACTGAGGAACTAAGGCGGTTTGCTGAGGGGCTTGCTGGAAATTGCCAGTTTTTGCTAGAATGAAAAAGAAATGCCAAATTTCAAAAGACATTCAAACTAAAGTTTGCCTTGCAAAACTAAATGTATGACAAAACTATAATTGCCAATAACTTACGCATACAAGCATCAAGAACTTGAACAAGAGTAGCACGTAACTGATGAAGAACTCCATCTTCATCAACTGCAAATGCTGGCTTCCATTCATTAGTCCCCTCAATTGGAGATACATTAGCAGTAGTAGGTGTACTTGAGGTATCACTCCCAACTTGACTAATGGTAATTGGAATATTAAGTTTAGCAGCTGCTTCAATAACCTAAAAGTATGAGAGAATGTACAATCACTAAGGAAATGTATTGAAAGGAAGAAGTTAAACTTCTAATAGCATAAAAAAAATTTGAGCAATAGATCTAAATATACTTGTATCACTCAAACAGATCATTTATAGGGCTATTTACATCATGTAAAGCAGACAAAAAGTACATTTACATAATTATGCAGAAAATCGATTCCACTTTAAGAAACAAAGAATCTACATTACATTAGGGAGAACCCTAACCAAATGAGAACATTGGCATGAAATGCACAACATTGGAAACGAAGAAAAATCAGATGACATGTTCTTGTACTAAGAATGCTTATTATCTTTTCAGAAACAGTGGAATTTAACTGGGGTCTATCCTGGTATCTTTACAAAAAGTACGTTAACAAGCTTGACTACCTATGTAACACAAAAATAGGTGAAACAAAACCCAAACACTATATTCTGGTACTTCTGTACACAAATGCATGAGCGGTGAAAGTTAACAAAAAGAGAAAATCCTAAAAGCTTAGAGGTGATCCACAAGATTAGGGTCTAGAGAAGTAAATACATTATATATTCATCTTTTAACAGATTTTCTAATTCACTTTTTCAGATTCAGACCTCTCATATATGTCTTGTTCACAATCACCAACACCTCTGTTTGTTACTATCTCCAGAGCAGCAACATGATATTTCGCAATTGAGACATGAACATAGAAATTCACCCATTATTATATTATTTTATTGTTTGCCACAATCTTGGTGAACTCATTATAAGAAAATCCAAACATTCCTACCAGATATCAAAGATTTTGTGGGCCTCAGTTTTCTTAGAGTTACAAGTTCTCATCCACAGCTTGCACGGCAAAATCACCATTACCAACAGTGTCCTTATTTCCCCACTGTTTCCAGACTTACATAGATGCAATGTGGAGAGATCTTATGCCATCAATACATGCCAATGGAGAAAATCTGTGTCAATTCAGTAAGCATGTAAAAATGTAAGTCACACCTTCAAATGGCTGGTCTCAATTTTACTAAGAAGAGGATTAATTAGAACTGCAGAAAACCACTGCCTCAGACTGTCGCGCCATTGCTCAATATCTGGATAGACGCCCAACCTTTCAAAAGCTTCGATCGACTCTTCCATGGACATAGGGGGAGGAAGATCTCCCTCCCCTTTCTTCGGGGGAGTGGTGAACTTTTGGGAGCCAGGAGACATCCTAACAGGCCTTAAAGGGGTACTTCTTGTGGTTCCAGAAGTATTAACTGAATTGGCCATGGTGTTTGGACTAGCCACGCCAAATCCATTTGTGCTGGGAGGTGGAGTTGCCAATTTACTTGCTGTTTCGCATATTTTCTCGTTTACATCAGCCAAGAATCTCTCAAGTTCTTCTTCTGTTGCTATGTCTTTATGAAAAGCAGGTCGTTTATTTGACCAAGGGCTGGCAATAAACTGATCACCACCTGGTGACGTCTGCAGGGATGGCGACTGAACTGGTGAACGTATAGAGGCTGTAGGGACCAGATACATAGAGGGAGAAGCTGGTGATTTGGATGGCGTCGCAAAGGTATGTATCCTGCTCCCACCACTGGTGTTTGATTTCCCACCACTCATTCTAGATAAATGATTTGAACCTGTTAATGACTGATGAAGGGGGACAAGGGCTTTTGATGGAGAAGGAGAGTTAATTCTAGATTTAGGAGGTTTCTTTGAAGACTCTTCGGAATTTACTTCAAGTTTAGACTTTAATCCTAGAAGACCCAGCTGGCGGTTGGAAAGGTGTGTTATCTCCTTTTTTCCTTCGGAAGAAGATACAACTGCTACATCTGTTGCGTTTCTTTTTCTCCACTGCGAGATTGCTTTGACAAAAGCAAGTAAAGTTCCAAATAAAATGAAACTTGCAGTGGTTTGTATCACCTTGGAACATAGCCCTGGCATATCGATAAGATATCACAAGTAAAAAAAAGTAAGATAATTGCTTTTAAAAGATCGAATGCAAATTGGAACATCACTTACTAGCAACATCCTGCGAGATAAATCCAAGTCCAAAATTAGAAACAACTGCATTCTCCCTACATTGATATCAAAATCAAGTAGTTATAAGTTTATCAATCTCAACACATAGAATCACGGAATTAGTAACTCATATAGAAACTAATCAAGATATATCAAAATCAAGTAGTTATAGACTAAATTATTCAAATTGACACAGATCTTTATTCTTCTAATATTGTGATGATTTGTAGAGATACATGTGCTTTCTACTATATCATGCAAATAAATCTTATGACTCCTAAATTAGTTATGGCAGCTAATAACATGGAACAAGATAAGGGCGCATATCAGGTCCGATATTTAGATATCACACAAAACACCAAACTGAATACAGATATGAAATTATGTTCTCCCCAACCACAACACTCACATGCCTTCAAATCCCCACGATTCTCTCACGCAAGCATTCGCGTACGTGCTTGAACTAATAAACAAACTAGCAGAGCATATTTCACGGCACAAACTAACTTCATAGCCAGTTCATTCTCATGAAAGACGAACACTGATCAATTGAAAACCTAGCTTACACAACTATTAACCAGCATATAAAGGCAATGTACCTATATAGAGAGATGAGGAGAGCCACAGCGGAGGCAGAGGAGAGGGAGAGGATGAAGATGAAAGTGGCGGCGGAGGGGCGGAGGCTGTTGGAGGTGAGGGCGGCGGAGAGGGCTGCGTTCTGGTACACCGCGAACTTCGACGGCTTCGATGTACTCGCCGCCGTCTGCTGCTGCTGTACTCCACCTCGCTGCATTTGATTGATTGATTGATTACAATTCAAACGTGTTAGGGTTTTAAGGTTTGAATAGTTGCCATATATGTATGTATGTGTATATGTATGTATGTATGTATGTGAGTGAGGGTTTTGGAGTTAGATAGTTGGAGCAGGATTTGGAATTTGTTTTGAAGTTCACCGCTTTATGCTCTCTCTCTTGTAGCTGTGGGGGGCATGAAACGAGTCGGTTACGACCCGGATGTATTGCAATTCAAACCTGGATATTAAACTAAACCCGCCACGGAAATATTAGTCGAGCTAAATTTATATGCAAAAATTGTAGGCTGTGTTTGGTTTTGTTTTCAAATCAATTTTGGTCAAAAATTTGACTAAAATTTGTTTGTTTTGTGTTTTTTTGACCAAAAAGGATTTTTTTGGTCAAAAAAATTGTCAGCTATTGTTTCCCTATTTGTCTCTACTTTAGGGTGCCTACTAATTACATCAATTATAATATAATCATTTAAAACTTATATTATATTATATTTTTCAATCATTAACTAATTATAAACACAACTTTTCAGACAAAAACTGACATGATTTGACTGCTACAATAACTTTTGTCTCTTCTGAAAATAAAATCAAACACAAAATCAAATACATTTTCATCAAAATACACAACTTTCAATAAATCTTTTTACCAAAATTTTCACTAAAAAAACCCCCAAAACAAAACCAAACACAACCGTATTTTTTAACCTTATTGGATAGGGATCTGTCTGCAATTTTAGTCCCATATTTTACAAACTCGGCATATTAAAGTCTCATGCATTAAGAAAAAGTTTTTACATTTGGTCCCCATCGATAACTATTTGAGGAAATTGATCGTGTGCAAATAGGACCGATTAACAAAATTTAAAAAATGCCAAAATCGTCAGAGTCGCACCGCACCATATCGATATTAATAATTTTCCATACAAAACCAATGATGTAAAAATTAAATCAAAACCGTGCCAAAAAATAATTGCACTGCACTGCCTATACTATATATATAAATTTATAAACTACATTTACTATCAAATATTATTAAAATTTAATTATTATACATTCTATTTCTAATTAAACTTAATATTTTAGGTGTAAAACCAATGCAACAGTTAAAAGACTTCATGCACTCGTACACTATCAAATTCACAAGCAAAATTGTACCAAGCAAATTCTTATCACAAACCACGACGCAGACTTACTTCATCAACCTCTCATTCGATTTGATCTCTTATCTCTCACTCATCTATTTTCTCTATTATCGTCTTTTAATTTCCTACTCTATTTTTGTTGCTCGTCACTTCTACATGACTGTTAAGAAAAGGAGGTTGGAGAAAGAAAGCATCTAATTTTAATTTTATCAACTGTAACCATTTTTTCCTTTTTTTCCCCCCTCTTTTAGAAGCTCTAAATATAATAGCTTATCATTTTATTGGGGTTTTAGTATCTACCGTTTTTTAGTTGATTCAATTCTAATTGCAGGAATTTAGATTCATTTCTCATTAGCTTTCCCAAGTGTGGGTTGGGAGAGTTGAAAGTATTTGCTATTGCAGGAACGACAGAAATTATGCTACTAGAATTTCAGTGTTTATAGAAGAATTGATCTTATCTCTACTGATTTTAATGCATAAATAAAATTTTATCTTGATCTTTTATCTGTTAATTGATTTTCGATTTTAATAATTTAAAGTTTCACTCTTTTTTTAAGTAGAGAGTTCAATGAAAAAGGAATTCATTTAGTTTATTAGCACTTCAAGAAATTTGCATCACGAGTTTAATCTTTTAGGTAAATATAAATCAACTTAAATACCGGGTTTAATCTTTTAGGTGAATATAAATCAACTTAAATACCGCTAAGCCGCACCAAACCCTGTGAAAACCACACTAACAGTTTTAAATCTTAAAATCGCAATTTGGAATTATTGTTTGGTGAAACCACAATTGGCAATTTGATTTGAGTACAAAGTTTATAGCCAAATCGCATCTTGTAGTTTAGAACAGGCATTGTTCATTTAATGACTATTTCTGTGCTATTTATAACTACGAATAGATCTTATTCGAAGAAGATTAACGGTCCAAATTTAATCTTCCAAAAATTATACAAGCAAATTAGGCTTAAGGAGAGAATAAAATTTTAAATTTGTAAAGAGCATATATTTAGTTTAGAGAGAAGAGACACCTTGTCACACTTTCCCATCTCTCTAAACTCTAGCTTTCTTTTTTCTTCTATTTTCCTCCGTCGGCATGGCTTGGTGAAGCAGTCCTCTACTTCACCACTGTTATCACCACTATCGTCGACGGATTAGGTTGGAACACCCTTCTTCAAGTTGTACATTATATCTTCAAATCTGACGAGACGGATATGGATCTAAAGACACATCTCCAAATCTAACAAGACGGATATAGATCTAAAGAGACAGAGACAAATCTGAAGAGATAAAGACGGGTGATACTTAAGTTTTTAAATTTATATAGCGTTTTAGATATTTTGTTTAGTATTTTATTTTCTCTCCCGTATGAGAGTTTGCTTTCTCTCTCGAATGAGAGTTTCATCTCTTCTTGAATAGGAGTTGAACAAGAATTTTCTTGTGTTCGTTTGTGAGTTCTTAAGATTTGTTATCTTCAAGAACTTGATAGTTGGTGTTTCAGATGTTCTTACTACATCGTTTGAGTCGATATGAATTGTATTGTTCCAAGCGTTGCTAACTTTCGATTGAATGATATATAAAACCGATTTTTCTTCAAAAAAAAAAGAGAGAGAAGAGACACCTTACATCAATTATTTATTGATGATTTCACTTTTGGTCCTCCACTTATGCACTTTTTCTAATTTGAATCCCCTAATTATAGTCCTTATCAAATATGGTCCTTAAACTACAATATTTTTATCAAATGTGGTCTCATCTGAATTTTTGTCAAATTAATAACAATTGTGGTTTAATATAATATTAAAAAAATGCATTTTGCACCCCAAAAGCCAATTGTACTCATCAATAAAATGGATAAATTTAGTTACTAAATAATTTGTTATCTAGTAACTAATCAATAATTAGGGAGTCCAATGTCCTAATCCATAAACCCAATAGGTTTTGGTTCGGGTGACTATGAGTATAATAGAAATGGATATCTAGTTATATACACATTGTGAGTTTTATGTATATCTTTTTATTGATTCGCATAAACTAAGAAACACATTTTTCTTTGTCCTTAGCATTTTATTTCTTATATTTTGCCCTTTTGAACGACATAGCAAAGTAGTAGTTATGCCTAGAAGTGGTCTCGTCTGTAAGTTATCAACAAAATTATAATTAGATGGTGGATTTGTTAGTTTTTTTTTTCTTGGTGGAAAGTATAAATTTTTTTGGTTTTGAGGTGAAAAATGTAATTTCTGATCTTACATCGAACCCTAACCGTTATCAATTTGACTAAAAATTAGACAAGGGACCACATCTGATGAAAATTTAGTAGTTTAGGAACCACAATATGATGAGTGGTGTAATTGGGAGACTCAAATCCAGAAGGTGTACGTTGGGAGACCAACAATGAAATTATCCGCATTTTCTTCAATGAAGTGTATTTTTTTGTTTGATGGTTTAAACTTAAATTGGAAATTACTTTTCTCTTATATAATCTCAAATATTCTCCTATTGTTGGAAGAAAGAAAATAGAAAGGTAAATAAAAGTAAAATCAAAATCATGATAATTTTCGGCATTTCTTCAAATCCCAAAAATACTTTTAACATAAAATTGCAAGATTTTAACATAACTGTTTTCTGACAAATTTTTGCATTTAATGAGTAGTACAAAAGATGCAATATTTTCTTATATTTTATTAATTATGGAACACAAAATAGTGTTTTTTTTTTTTGAGGAAATAGAACATACAATTGTTGCTACTTATATATATATATATATATATATCATCAACATCTTGTGTTTAAGGTGTTATTTTAACCATAACTTTCATATACATAATGTAATCATTTCTCCTGTCTAACATTCCTACTCACGTTTATCTTTCAGTATTTTAACATGAATTAAAAGAGTCAAGTCAAAATCCACTCACCAAGTATCATTTTCACAACAATTAGTTTATGTATAACCTAAATCCTTCGGATCAATAAAATTAAAAGAGTCTTAAAGGTTTAAGGAAATGCTTACCTACTCAACTAGAAGAAATTTAGGAAAAAGGGTAGTTGATTCATTTACAATTTTCTAGAAATAGACGGTACAAGTGCTCTTTGTAGCTGCTCTCGGTTCGGGATATTTTTGGAAATTCTGGTATTCCTCGTGGGAAGAATTCGAGCTAAAGAATTCCAAATTGGTCATCGTTTGGTATCTCAACTCTTGAAGAAACTAAAACTGCTTGGGATGAACATATTGCGAAGGTTTTGGGGTGGGGAGGCCATACGTATATATAGATTCACCATGAGGGCTTGTATAAAAAATCGTCTTCTTTTCTTTTTCTCATATCCCTAATGCAAGTACATTAACATTGAAGCCCCTACCTACATAGAATTGGAGCACTGGGACTCCATAAGAATCACTTGTGTACCATACTCGATCTAGCTAAAGTGGGGAGTGTGTGTGTGTGTGTGTGAGAGAGGGGGGGGTCACAACTTGATAACAGTAATAATAAGATTCATATAAAAGATAAAGCAGTTCAGACTACAGTCTTGAGCAACGAGCACGATAATAACAGGCATTATTCAGAACACAATGAAAAAGTTCAATAATTAAGTAGGAGATAACAGTGGAGGTGGCATGATAGTCCAACAACTTCATATCCTGACCTCAGTGGGAGAAGAATCATCAGGCTGGCCCACAGAAGATGACTTTGACACATCAGTTGCCGGTGGTGGTGCTTCTTCCAAACAGCTTTTAGTGTCGTCGCTGTTCATTCCAATGCTCAGTTTCTCCACCTCCTCTTGGGTGTATATATGGATCTTACTAACCACCTCCACAAAGTCGCTGCAAATTCAAGTTGTAAAGCCAACCAAATTTACCGATCAAATTTCAAATATGCTCAAGATGATCTTTTTATGTCGTATTGTAACTAATTTCAAGGATTTATGAGCCAAGGCTTTCAAGTCCATCATAATAAAGCTATTAATCTTGCTTGAAAAGTATAATTTCCAATTACAATTGGATTTCAGATCCTTTAGCACCCGTTTTGAGTTATACCTCTTAAAATTGTATTTATTTGAAAGTCTTTAACTCCAAAACCTTCAATACAAACGCTAAGAGTCATGACATGAGTAAGCTATACAAGGAACTTACTGCCATGGATCGTCTCCAACTACCATCATATCATTCTCACTGTCGGTGTACAATATACGCCATCCATTGTTGGGATCTCGCAAGAGGCCCTCCATGTTAAACAACCTTTCCAGTTCAGTCAACAGGTCATCATAACCATGTAGTCTCGAGAGATCAATGGCTCTCCCCACTAAGCTGCCTTGCTTGTGAACCTACATATATGAATAATCAGCTGTGGAGTCTCGATAATCAATTCTACAATATGCAGCTCTATTGAAATTTACCTTTGTACAGCTCCTCTTACTGGGACCCTGCAAATTTAGTGTAGCAGGATCTTCAGTCAATGAAAATCCAAATAGTTTACAAATCGGGCCCTTCTCTTTTAAGTTGTCGTCATCAATCATATTCTTGAATTGCATCATCGGAGTTGTGGGCCCCGATGTCTTCTCCGGCGCCCTCGTTTCTTTTAAGACATGATTTCCTGTCTGAAAATTATGAAAATTGGACAGCATAGGATGATGGCCTTGACTAGGTCCATAGATGGTCTTATGTGGAAACGGTATGGTTCGAGCTCCTTCAGAAGCTAGAGGATAGAAGCTGGATGTGGGCCTTTGATATGTGTTTTGAAAATTATGGAAATTTAAATCGTTTTTTCCAGCTAGAGATCTCAATGAGCAAATTTCTTGACCTTGCAAGACCTTTGGAAACCAATTGGATTCCAGAAAGCCCGTGAAAGTGGCGGGAGAAGCGTGGTTTCTCATAAACTCACCATAATTACTCTTTTCCATTATCCTGATTGGCGCATGATTAGGAGCCGTACGTGGGACTTCAAAATCTAGCTGGCGGTTTATACCGTCACTTCTATAGAGAGGTGATAATAAACCTATTTTTTCTTGACCTTGCAAGACCTTAGAGGATCTTACAGACTCCTCAAAGTCCAAAAGTGCACCCCCTCCTTGAAAAAAATAAAAAATAAAAAATTTATAGGTGATGAAATTGACATGCAATGCGAAAGTAAATATATCAGGAAAATGTTAAAGATACACACTGGCGATTTGGTTGCCATGGGGGGTGGTAACGTGCAGATTTGACCTCATTTTCTTCATCCGAGGCGAGGATTGGATGCTTGGAGGTGCATAATTACCAGAGAAATCAATATCCCATGGAGAAACTCGTTCTTGGTGGTTACTCATGATATCTTCATCCCAACGGACCTGTAAAATGTGATAGCAGCAATCATAATGCTGAAGAGGTTGAGGAAAATGTAATGATAAATATACTGGATAGTAATGCTTTCATTTGTTGCTCAGTTGTCTGTTTATACAAAATGAATTTCAATATGGAAAACGAAATTTAGATGTCAATAAAAGCTCCACCCATAGACCCAAAACTATGAATAGAATACAAAATCGGTATGGGACACTATATCCAGGTTTGATTTCATTAGTTAAACAATATAAAAAGGGTAAATTAGATAGACATTCCCTCTCTGAGACCCTAATTAAAAAAAATACCCTGAAGTTTGAAAAACTACCACGACTTTCCCTGTCAGTTAAAGCATATTATAATTTCACTCAATGTCACGAAAAGCATATTACAATTTCACTCACTTTCTGTAAAAACATACTACAATTGTAACCCCTTTATTCAAGTTGTCAGGATTTGACGTGTCTTGTTAATTTGTAATTAACAAACCTCAGGGTGCTCGTGGTTATTACCCAATAAGTGACGAGGTGGAAAAGTGTTATAATGGTGTAGAACAAATGACAACTGTGAATAGACATCTTTGAGAGCTTTTATGGCAGCAGAATCATAAAAATGTTGCCTGATAAAGTGAAGTTTAAATCTACCATGAGGCATCTCCATTTCGAGTTTGGCCATCTATAGGGATCCATATCGCCAACTCCAGTCACCACCCCACTGAACCTGCGAGCAAAGATACTTCTTTTAACCAAAATGCATCAAAGATGCAAAACATATCATTGTGTACTAATTTGAATTTTATAGGACCTTCTTTCTGGAGAATCATCCATGTCGAATCTCATTTTGAATCTCGTCCCAACAGGTATCTGACCGGTGGTGCACTTGACATATTTTTGGTAAGGGACAATAAAATCAGCGTGACTTGCCCTGCAACAAAAGTGCTCCACAATAGGTAACTCCAAAAGATATAATCGATAGGTGCAAGGTATAGTTGCTCGTCAAAAGCCAGCATGACGTGATATATAAGCGAGAAAAACTCTAAATAACTAATAAAACCAATATTTGTCACAGGAAGATTCTGCATAACCGAAAGTCCAGTTCGAAATGAAAATGTTGATAAAGGCATTATCAAACCTGGAAGTTTAAAAGAAAAATTGAACTGAAGGCCCACAGTACATATCAATCTTATTTTCCATTATAAGACCAATAGGTAGAAACCATCAAATGGTTTCATTCCGAATCAAATTGACCATCCACAAGCTGTAAACTATATTTTGAGAAAACTTCACTTCTTTACGGCCTGGTAATATTTTGTCATGATGACACTCTCATTTCAGTAACCTATAGGATTCTTCTAACCCCTTCGGGATTCATTATATTTCTTTGGATTAAAGTTTCACTTCCGATATTCGTTTGCAATGTGTGAATTATTTGGGATTTGTTCATATCCTTTCCAAAGGCCATGCAATGGATTGGACTCGAGCAAAATAAAATCGGCTCCCTCAGTGGCATTAAATTAATACTTTGACTTTCGTGAGACCAACTCTCTTACCTAATTTACATTGTCATGACATAAAATATACATGAAAATTGTCTTTTTAGGTAGAATCGAAGTTTAAATTATTCTTGCGAAGATAATTTCAAGAGAAAATGCTTATCATGCACAAACTAGGGTCACAGGGACTTTCATTTTAAGCCTTCCGGCAGAAAACAAAACGTGTCCCATCCCAATTCAAAGAGTAAGAGATAATTGGGGATTTTCTTCAAGTGTGGAAAATTGTAATTAAAAAAAAAAAAAAAAGTTTAACTTGTCAATCTAATAACTTACTGATTAGCAGGACACCTTCTTCACTTCCTATGAATTGTAAGTTAAATAAAATTAAATCACAAATTTTGCGATCATTATTCGCAAGCATGCATTCCTATGTATGCAAATTTCCCCGCATAGTGGAAGGCCTTAAGATCACAAATGTGGAATCTTAGCAGATATTTTAGCTAGAACTCAAGTGTCATAACACCACTAGAATCGTCTGCTTTTATAATTTCATGATCCAATTGAAATTCCTCCGGAAAAGAAAGAGAGTGCATTACAGTACCTCGGGCCGTAGAACACAGGAAATGCACTATTGCTCGATAAAGCATTTGCTACTGGAGAGAGAACATTGGGATAAGACTTCTGATTTTTAATGATCAAATCAGGCAAACAATTTCTAGGCCGAGCAGCTCTTCTAATTCCCAACCTCAGTTCTCCACCATCCCCCCTGCAAGTTAACATAACATGCATAGAAGAATTTATTACCATGGGAAAGGAACTGAGCAAATACAAGAGATAAGATGTTGCAGAAGAGATTTTGTTCACTTGTAAATGCATTCTTTTTTTCCCCTCAAGGAAAAGTGTTGTTTCTGCATTCTACTTTGCTAGTTTAGAATATAACTTCATGTTGCCCTATGTTCATTGTGTGTCAGTTATAACATAATATCGGCACCTAAACATCAGTTTGATCTATCAAATTTGATAGCCATCTTTGTTGAATTTAACGCTCCAGGTCTTCTAAGTGCTTATTCAAGTTTTTAAGCTTGAAAGTTCTTTCATCACTCAACCGAAGTATTTTTGAGCTCTTTAACTATATTTAGTTTTCGTAAACCTAAAATTATTTATAGATGCAATGACTTTGTATGAACCTCTCTTTAGCTAGGAATTTTTAGACTTTTCTTGCCTTCCATATCGCGGAAAAGATAAGGTAATTGACTATATAAAGATGATAAGGAAGCATTTAATAATTCATCATTGTGACTCCTTATATTAATTGAACCAAACAATTACAGAAAATAATTTGAAAATGACATCTATAATGTGTATGAATCAGAGAGGAAAATCCCTTTTAGTTTTACTGGATGGAATGCAAGATCCATACAGAGCTTATGAGTTCTTTTTTCAAATTTAACTTTTAATTTCTGAGCATCATTATTTGAAAAGTATTGTGAATCTTCATTGTTCTAAACCCAAATCTTTTAACAAAAATGTACCTCAGAAAGAGAACTGCATCCCCAGCTACAAGATTTTTTTGGCTGACAAAAATACTCCATCCTGTAGTGAGCAAATGTCGCCTTGGCTGGCCTGTAAGGTTCGATCCAAATAGTTAGAATTTTCCATATGAAAACATACGTACAAATGAAACTTATACCTCTGTAGATATGTCTGAATTTCCACTCAACTCCATGCAGGTCTTTGGCTATAAGTTCCTGAGATGGCCTTTGTTCTTTATAATCCTACAATTTAAAATGTAAACACGATAATTCAACATAGACAAAGAAACCAAACGGGATCTTCTACTGCAGCTTCCTAATGAATGACATGTGACAGACAGTTTCTTATCCCTCCACTAGAAAATGTTGTCAATCAGACACGTGACACCATCCGTGCCTTGCAATAGGAAGCTGCAACAGAAGACCCCGTTTGCAAAAAAAATAAAATAACTAAACTCAATGGAGGATGAAAGTGCTAGAGGCCAAATGATGTCAAACCAGAGGGGGGAAGCAATCTTCGGCAGCCCTACGAGGAACAGAAAATCCACCATGAGTACTCGTATCAGAAGCAGTAAGGGTTTTGCAGAACATGTGAGAAGTCGACTTCTCCATGGAAACTCCATTGCCATCCTCATTAACTCCCACATTTTCACTCTCTTTCCCTTCTAATTTCACACCTACCACCTGCATATTGGACATCTTGAGAACTTTCTTCAGATCATCAAAATAAAACTCGAACATTAAGAGTGCGTTTGGCACTACGGTTGGGATTCCAAAATCACTTCTAGATATCCACAATGATTTGGATATCTAAACAAGAATCACTTTTCGATTGTCCAATTGCAATGAAGAGAATATTGAGGGGGGGATGCTAAAAATTGGAGCTTTTGACCAACTGCAATTTGCTAGAATCAATTATTGTTTCAGTACAAAGTCAATTATTGCGCATATTTTATCGTATAATCAATTGTTCAACCGCTGGGCCAAATTCATCCTAAATCTATCAATCAGCATATAGAATTTAAAACAACAAGAACTAGAAAATGGTTCATAAACAGTACCTCTGGTATAGGAAGTAGAGTCAGCTGAGTGTAGACCTCATCATTTTCCTTATTAGCCTGTTTCAATACATTAATTAACTAACCACACTTGAGACCAAAAAACAATGCAACTAAAAAAGAAAAAGAAAAAAACTTAGAAACATGTCAAACTTGCAATCTAAAAGCATAAATTCAAGGCACTTACAAGTAGTTGAACATCCACAACCCTACAAAAGATCTGAGGGGGGAGATCAAATGTGGGCATCTCCATGGGAGGAAAAGGTGAGGCAGAGGCAGCTTGTTCTAAATGGCCTTGAGGGAAATAAAACACATTATTCCCTTTCTTTGGCAAGCTGGTTAAAGGGCCAGCACAGGCATGCCAAAGCTCCATATATATTGAAGATGGAGCTGAAGTTGAAGATGATGAACCAGCATTTGAAGAACATGATGAAGTGGAAGTTGATGATAAATTGCACCCATAAACAATACCCTTTTCACATGCATTCTTCTCCACCTCACTCACTGCATCATTCAGATCAATTTCCATGAATTTTACCACACACAAAAAAGTAAAAAAATTGTTTTTTTTTTTGGAAGGCCAATATAATCCACTTAGTGAAAAGCAAAGAGATGAAAAAACATTGAAAAATGGGGTGGAAGTAATATTCAAGGTGGTGGAAAGTAGAAGAAATACATAAGATTGTGGCTTTAAAGCAAAGAACAGTAGAGGGAGTTTTTAACAACAACAAAAAAAAAGAAAAGAAGATGATGATGTTTGTAAGGGGATAGGAAGAGGAGTTCTAAAAGATGAGAGGGGCATCAAATAATAACAAGAAATTCAAAGTATGATTCCTCCCCCATTTGCAGTTGTGTGAAGGGGGAGCAGAAGAAGCAGCAGACATAGACAATTGCTTGAGAAGCAAAAGGCAAAAGAGGAGGCCAATGTGTGTTACTTAGTGCCCCTTTTGGATTTAAGACTCTGTTTTAGTGTGTGTATATGT
The DNA here is from genome assembly GCA_019426215.1 of Buddleja alternifolia. NCBI lineage: Eukaryota > Viridiplantae > Streptophyta > Magnoliopsida > Lamiales > Scrophulariaceae > Buddleja > Buddleja alternifolia. The sequence goes on along the minus strand of CM033402.1, from coordinate 15,093,378 downwards.
GTGTGTGTGTGTGTGAGAGAGAGAGAGAGAGAGGTGTGCTAAGTGGAGGGGACAAGCTAAGACAGTACAGAACCCACAGTCACAGCCTAACCCCACTCTTTCTCTTTGTTTGCTTTGCATTTGGCCTTCTTTTTTTGTTTTTTGTTTAACTTTGATTTTTCAAGAGAAAAATAAAGAAAAAGGAAATTGATAAAAATATCTTTTGTTGATTTATTAAATTTTTCCACTTTTAGTTTAAGGCCTTCCATCCCACCAAGAAGCCCACAGATAAAAAGGAGGGTTTTTCATTGAATGCAAACAAACTCCACTTTACCTTTCTACAAAGATAATATAAAAAGGAGTGAAGAAAAAAAATGCTATATATCATCGTATATATTCATTTTTCTTGATTCTCTATTCATTTTTAGTATGTAATTAATGTGATGATGTGTGTATGTGTAATTATCATCCTATGTTGAATGAAAATGAGAAATTTGAAAGGCTTATAAGTATCCAACTCCCCTCTCCGCACTTTTTAACGACAAACTCGTGAGACTCCAGCCTAAACGAACAATAATTCGTGCAAGAGCGCCTAGTATACGAGAAGTCAAATGTTGGTGGGAATGAGGTCATGTGCCCTACCCAAACCCCCTTGTCTAAGGGAGCTGATGATGTGTATGTGTATGTGTAACTACCGTGTCACATCAAATGAAAATGAGGGACATTAGAGGCTTATAAACCCTGGGCTCTCCTCTCCCTAGCTAGATGTCTTTTAAGAATAAACCGTGAGATTCCGTTTAAAACGGACAATACCTCACCCAAAAACGATGTGAAAGAAAACAAGTGCATACTACATAGTAATTTAAATACTCTTTACATTAAAGAGATGAAAAAACGATAAAAATGAACTTACAATAAAATCTCTATAGAAAGAAACCTTAATTCAAGTGATTAGTGAAAGCCATCACAGAATGCAAACCGCATCAATTTTAATTTTTTCCACTGTATGCCTAAGTCAATCTTTCTCTTTGGGAAAAAGGTATTTGGCAATGTATCTTTAGCATATTTCAATTATATTATGATTGTTTGAACTAAAACTCTTATCTAGCTTAAATATAGATTAATTTATGTATAATAATCCAATAAGGTTCATTGCATTATTTGACATGTAAATTATATCTTTTAATTTACATAATAACCAAAATAGATAAAGTTCAAGGAAATCAATATTATCTTTGATTGTTTATCGACCTCAAAGTTATTTTTCGATTTCAATTTTTATGTATTTTATAACATATGCCATTATATAATTTTTAATAATATTATATATGGATATAAACTTTATATCAATTAGAAGCTCATCTTATATTCTTCAAAATCTATAAGACAAGTTTCAGGTTTACATATTTTTCAAGGCGACGAGTTAAGTGACAAATAATTTATGACTATATATATATGTATATACTATTTCATACATTTCTAAATAATATAGTTCGTACGTACTAACAAGTATAACTATAGTTAAATATAACCTAAGACCTTATTTTAGATTGTCTCTTTTCTGACTTCCTCTAATCTTGATTACCCTTATCCATTTGTCTGGTGATGGTTATGATTATGTACCAAATTAATCATGTCTTGTTAAAGTAATGGAGAAAATACTAAAATAAGCCTTAGTTTACCCTCCATTAAGATTGACAAGGTGGAGCTCTAATTATGCCATTCACAATAATATAAATAGCACCTCTCTTTTTCAGGACCGACTCATAAAAGAAAATGGAATATGCCATTTTCATTAATTTGGGAATTTGATTTTTTTTTTCTTTCAAGGAATGTCTAGTTGGCTACAATATAAATTCATGAGTATTTAATTTTTGATAAATGTATCACATTAATTATTTGATAATTTCTATATTATAGAATTACTATCACATTTTGATTTTTTGCTAGGAAATTACAAAAGTGAACTTTATGATGCTTTCTTTCAAATTATTCTTTATGTGAATAAAGTGATTGCATGTCAAAATTCTTGATCAAATAAAAAGAGGACAATAAGTTTGACCTTGCATGCAAAATTAATAATGGGATCTAGTTATTGTCTATTGTTTATCTATAGAAAAACTTCCTTCCTTACTAAAAAGATTGTTTTATGTCAAGCATAATTAAATTAAAATATTATAAAGAATGATGGAGTATAAAAACATATTATAATAATTCCTGACTTTTATAAGTATAAATTTATAATAAACCACAAACATATTGGAAAAATACAAGCAAATACAAGTAAATCCCTTGTGACCACTATGGAATATTACTTTTTTTTAAACGAAAAAACACTAGCTAAGGTATTTATTAATACAAATATATTGTTAAGTTAAGTAATTTAAAACATAAAATTTACCTAATGACAGCTGTGGGTTAAAGAGTTGAGAATTGAAATTATGAGAAAGTGGCAACAGAGATTCTTAAAGTGAAATCAAAAGTAGATACATATACATACAGATGTGTGTATGTATGTACAGTGAGAGAAAGAAAGAGAGATGTCAATGCAAAATGGCTCCCACTTAAGTTTGGCAGCAACTATCGTGGGCGTTTTTGTAGCAGTTAGGGCTCACTTGCTCTCTTTATACATACTCTCACAAGTCTCATCACTCTGTCTCGTCCCACTCGCTTCGCCCCACGCGTGCTCTTACTCTCTGCTCTACCTATGGCACGTCCTTGTCAGAAAGTTGAGTTTTGTTTGGTTCCAATTTCGAGGAAATGAATTTCGGGGATATAGTAGGGATTAGGGAATGTGTGAAGAACAAAATTATACATGCATGTTTTAACGTACGTAAGACATGTATATAAGGCTATCTTTGTTGAGCAAATTTTCTGAATTTCTTTTTAAGGAAGGTGTATTATGGTATCCGTCTGAAATGACACTCTGTTTGTTTTACAATTTTCAAAATATTAGAACTAGTAAAATATGTCAAATCAGATGTGATTTATTGATGCATAATGTGTAAAATGATTATTCTGATAATAATTATGTGATTAAATAATGATAAAGTAAAAAAGAGAAAAGAGATAATAGTTGAAGTAAGTAAAAGATAAGCGATAGTGTGAAGTGATGAATGTAATACTGCAAGAATATGGATATGTGGATCTCAATACGATATGATACGTACACAATGTTGGATATTGGGTGAATATTGTGTATGTATGAAAAGTGTGTGAACACCTCTTTTGGGTACGAAATTCGAACACCACAAGTATCGAGGATACTAAATATTATTGGATAATATTATTCTACTCTGGGAGTAGATGAGGTTAGTATTTCGAATTTCTCGATTCAGAATTGAAACGAATGAGAAATTAATTGCTATTGTTGGGTGTTTGAATGTGGATATCCCACTTTGGATATAAACCATAAGGTGGACCGGACCGAACCTCTGACCACGGACTCGAGCTCGGGTCTGGGTTCGGGTCGGGTCTGGGTCCGGGATCGGGCTGGTACGCGGGCCGTGGGCCGTGACTGGGCTTGGTGGTCGTTGGGCTAAATATATTCTTTTTGGGCAAAATTTAGAATTAAATTAACTTGAGCCCAGTTAATTATTTTCTTCTTTTGGACCAATAAGAATTAATTTAGGCTCATTTCTTTTCCAAAGAAATCAGCCAGCCCAGCAGAATGTTGAATTACATCTGAAAAGTTTCATTTGTAAAGCAGTCATAAATTGAAAGATTCTTGATGCTAAATTTGAAACGTTTGAATTTATAAGTGAAAAACATTTCACTTTAAAAGTGGTAAGGGAAAAATATTTCACTTTAAAAGTGGTAAGTGAAATATTTTTCACTTTAAAAGTATAAGTGAAATGTTTCACTTTTAAAAGTGGTTAGTGAAAACGTTTCATTTCTCTTATATAAAGAGTCTCCCATATGAATGAAAAGATAAGAAGACGAACACACAAAAATCAGAAATCATTTCTGCATTTTAAGCATTCTACATACATCACATCAGTGAGAGTTCTTGAGCAAAATAAGTTCGTGGAGTGTTGTTCTTGAAGTGATTCAATTACAATACGGAATCGTTGTATCTTGGGAAGTTAATTGCATGATCTCGTACCACTGTAGGCGGGGCAATATAGCTTTAAGGATAGAGAGTCCAACTCTCGCCTCGATTCGTTTTCATCGCATATATTTTCCAGTATATTTCAGATTTTACAGGGCGAAAATTTTTTCTCAACAAGCTTAAAGCTATATTGTTGTTGTTGATTTCTGTAATTCTGAAAATGGCTGAATTCAGTGCTAATGAAAATGTTGCTGCTACTCTCGACTTTGGCCTTGGACCTGGAGCTAGTCTCGGTCTCGGTCTTGATTCAGGCTTCGCCTCGGGTTCAGGGGTTGGGTCCGGTTCAGGCTCTGGTTCGAATCCACCGGTTGTAACTAATGTTAATCCGGTAATTCAGACACGAGCTAAAAGGACAACTCTTATTGTACCACCGGTTAATCCGGTTATCCCGGCGCAAGCTGAAAGGCCATCGAAGTTCAGCGGGGCTGACTTCAAACGTTGGCAACAAAAAATGCTTTTTTACTTAACTACTTTGAACTTGGCGAGGTTCTTACGGGAAGACGCCCCGTCTGTCCCTGAAGATTCTGATGATGTTCAGCTGAGAACTGCGTATGATGCCTGGATACACTGTGATTTCCTTTGCAGGAATTACGTGCTCAGTAGTTTGGACGATTCGCTTTACAGCGTTTATCTGTCCATGAAAACCTCAAAAGACCTCTGAGAGGCATTAGATAAGAAGTACATAACCGAGGACGCTGGACTGAAGAAGTTCATGGTCGCGAAGTTCTTAGACTTCAAAATGGTGGACTCTAAGTCCGTGACAAACCAAGTCCAAGAGCTTCAGATTATCATACATGAATTTCATGCCGAGGGAATGGCTTTAAGTGAGAATTTTCAAGTGGGGTCTGTGATTGAAAAATTACCGCCCTCATGGAATGAATTCAAAAACTACCTAAGGCATAAACGAAAGGAGATAAGCTTAGAAGAGTTGGTTGTCAGACTCAGAATTGAGGGAGACAACCGGGCTTCTATCAAGAGGGCTCCTGATCAAACAATGGCAAACGTCATTGAAGTTCCGGAAAGTTCTATCCGAAAAAGGAAGTTCCATGGGAAGTTCCAGGCCCAGAAAAATCAAACTGGGAAAAGAAAGCTGAAACTGGGTAACGGCGATGACAGTGGTTGCTATAATTGCGTCCGTACTGGTCATTGGTCTAGAGACTGTAGAGATCCCAAGAAAAATAATAATCAGTCTCGAAAGAAAGGTTCTGGCAAGAACAAAGGCAAGAACCAGGTTCAGAACAGGGTTCAGAACCAGGTGCAACAACAGGCACACCTAGCTGTTGATGATGTCTTAGGCATCAACGAGATGATTGATGACCTATCAAATAAACAGGTGCCAATCGATCTTAAGGATCTTAATCTCACTGCCGTCGTGTTCGAAGCCAACTTGGTGGACAACCCGAAGGAGTGGTTCATAGATACTGGGGCTACTCGCCACATCTGTTCCGACAGAGATGCTTTCTCGTCCTATTCCCTAACTGATGGACGGAGATTGTTTATGGGAAACTCGGCCACGTCTCCAGTGGTTGGAATGGGGAAGGTTGTGCTGAAGATGACTTCAGGCAAAGAACTGACGTTGACCGAAGTTCTGTATGTTCCGGAGATTCGCAAGAATCTGGTTTCTGGTTCAGCTTTGGTCAAGAATGGGTTCAAAGTAGTCTTTGAAGCTGATAGGTTTTCTTTGACTAAGAGAGGAATTTATGTGGGAAAAGGTTACCTTGAGCAGGGCCTTTTCAAAATGAATGTAATGAATGTAATTCGCTCTCTTGTAATTGAAAACAGTGGAAATAAAAGAATTGAGAATTTTGTTTATTTGCTTGAGTATTCTAATTTGTGGCATGTTAGACTAGGACATGTCAATTATAATACTATTCAAAGATTAGTCAACTTAAACTCATTACCAACTTTTAAAGTTGAAAAAGAACATAAATGTGAAATTTGTGTTGAGGCAAAGCTAGTCAAACAATCGTTTCCTTCAGTGGAAAGAAATACCGCACCTCTAGAACTTATTCACAGTGACATCTGTGATTTGAAGTTTGTGCAAACTAGAGGTGGGAAAAAGTATTTCATAACATTCATCGATGATTGCACAAAGTATTGTTATGTGTATTTACTAAGAAGTAAAGACGAAGCGCTTGGAGCATTTACACATTACAAAACGGAAGTTGAGAATCAACTTGTAAAAAGGATAAAAGCTATCCGAAGTGATAGAGGTGGAGAATACGGAGTGCCTTTTGATGAATTTTGTACCAACTCGGGAATTATTCATCAAACGACTGCACCATACTCACCTCAATCAAATGGTATTGCTGAACGCAAGAATCGCACTCTTAAAGAAATGATGAATGCGATGTTGTTAAATTTTGGATTACCACAGAATTTGTGGGGGGAGGCGATCCTATCTGCCAATTATATCCTTAACAAGATTCCCCAGAAAAGTAGGAGTGAGACTCCGTACGAACTTTGGAAAGGTCAAAAGCCTTCTTACAAGTACCTCAAAGTGTGGGGGTGTTTGGCTAAGGTAGAAATACCCAAACCCAAACAAGTAAAGATAGGGCCTAAGACTATTGATTGCGTATTCATAGGTTATGCTCTTAATAGTAGTGCCTATCGATTTCTGGTACATAAATCAGAAATATCTGAGATTCATGAAGGTACCATCATGGAATCTAGAAATGCTTCATTTTTCGAGGATGTTTTTCCAAGTAAGGAAATAAACGAGAAAGTTCCTCTTAAAAGAACATTGGATGAGTCTGCGAGTAGTTCTAATCCTGGGGATGAAGAACCACGTCGTAGCAAAAAGGCAAGAGTTCCTAAATCGTTTGGTCCCGAATTTGTATCTTATACATTAGAAGGTGAGCCTAGAACAATTAAGGAAGCTATAGCTGGTCCAGATGCCCAATTCTGGAAAGAGGCTATCAATAGTGAAATCGAGTCAATTATGCACAACCATACCTGGGAGTTGGTTGATCTTCCAAAGGGAAGTAAGCCTTTAGGCTGTAAATGGATTCTGAAAAGAAAATATAAGACTGATGGAACTATTGATAAGTACAAGGCTCGTTTGGTGGTCAAAGGATACCGTCAAACTGAAGGTCTTGATTTCTTCGATACTTATTCTCCAGTAACGAGAATAACTTCCATTAGATTACTTATCGCTATTGCCGCGTTGCATAACCTTGAGATACATCAAATGGATGTTAAAACTGCGTTTCTGAATGGAGAATTAGACGAAGAAATATATATGGAACAACCCGAGGGGTATGTTGCTCCTGGACAGGAGAAGAAAGTGTGTAAACTTGTAAAGTCCTTGTGTGGACTAAAACAAGCGCCAAAACAGTGGCATGAAAAATTTGATAGCACGATGTTGTCAAATGGTTTCAAAATCAACGAGTGTGATAAATGCGTGTATGTTAGAGAATCACATAATGCATACATCATCGTATGTTTATATGTAGATGACATGTTGATAATGGGTAGTAATCATGAAATCATTATGAATACTAAAGGCATGTTAAAGAAGAACTTTGACATGAAAGATATGGGACTTGCAGACGTCATCTTAGTGATTAAAATCCTGAGGACTTCTGAAGGACTAGTCTTGTCGCAATCTCACTATGTTGAGACGGTTTTAGGAAAATTCCTTCCTTGCGATAGTGCACCAGTTAAGTCGCCAGTGGATTTAAGTGTTCATCTATACAAAAATCATGGCGAACCCGTATCGCAAATAGAATATGCTAGGGTCATTGGAAGCTTAATGTATATCATGAACTGTACTCGCCCTGATCTAGCTTATTCTATGAGCAAGTTGAGTAGGTTCACAAGTAATCCTAGTGTAGAGCATTGGAATGCTTTAACTAGAGTTCTTAAGTATTTAAAGTTTACTAAAGAATATGGATTACACTACTCAAGATATCCAGCTGTAATTGAGGGATACAGTGATGCTAATTGGATATCAGACATGAACGACTCTAAGTCCACAAGTGGGTATGTATTTACCATTGGTGGTGGAGCAGTGTCATGGAAATCTTCTAAGCAAACTTGCATAGCCCGTTCCACGATGGAATCAGAATTCATAGCTTTAGATAAAGCTGGTGAAGAAGCTGAGTGGCTTAGAAATTTCTTAGAAGATATTCCATGCTGGGAAAAACCTGTGCCTCCGATTTTGATTCATTGCGACTGTATGTCGGCAATAGGAAGGGCTCAGAGTAGTATGTATAATGGTAAGTCTAGACATATTCGTCGTAGGCATAATACCATTAAGCAGTTGATCTCTAATGGGATTATTTCCATTGATTATGTGAAATCAAAGGAGAATATTGCAGATCCTTTGACGAAAGGATTGCCTAGAGATCAAATATACTGCCTATCAAGAGGAATGGGATTAAAGTCTATAAATTAAGAATTGACACAGCGGTAACCCAACCATGTTGACTGGAGATCCGAAGATCATGGTTCAATGGGTCAACTAAGTTGTGAAAATTCAGGAGGGCACTTAAGAGTTTAAGAAAACTCTAAACCCATTGCCTAGGATACAGAAGTGCATCCTACAAGTGTAGCAAAGGTTAAGTCGGAACTTTTAATGATTCCTATACTGTCATGCAAATGAAGTAGAGTATGGTAGGATACTCTTAAATAGGAGATCACCTATGTAAATGTGAGGTGTAGGCCGCCTCAACATTGAGTAAAATGTAAACACTTATGAAACCAAGAGGGGGCGCCATGGCCAACATGGGCCCAACAGTGAGAACTAAAATTTTGCTTAGAAAATTTATCATGTGAATATCATTGTCTGGTTTTACACGAACGGCTGACCAATTCAAGACATCATGTTCATTGGGTAGCCTAGTAAATCCGATGATATCTCAGTAAGAAAGGTTCAAAGCCAAAAGCTACCTCTTCTGATGTGATAAATATTCATTTGAACTCTCAGTATCATGCATTGCATCAATTGCATTAATTTCATTCGTGTGGGGGATTGTTGGATATTGGGTGAATATTGTGTATGTATGAAAAGTGTGTGAACACCTCTTTTGGGTACGAAATTCGAACACCACAAGTATCGAGGATACTAAATATTATTGGATAATATTATTCTACTCCGGGAGTAGATGAGGTTAGCATTTCGAATTTCTCGATTCGGAATTGAAACGAATGAGAAATTAATTGCTATTGTTGGGTGTTTGAATGTGGATATCCCACTTTGGATATAAACCATAAGGTGGACCGGACCGAACCTCTGACCACGGACTCGAGCTTGGGTCTGGGTTCGGGTCGGCTCTGGGTCCGGGATCGGGCTGGTACGCGGGCCGTGACTGGGCTTGGTGGTCGTTGGGCTAAATATATTCTTTTTGGGCAAAATTTAGAATTAAATTAACTTGGGTCCAGTTAATTATTTTCTTCTTTTGGGCCAATAAGAATTAATTTAGGCTCATTTCTTTTCCAAAGAAATTAGGCAGCCCAGCAGAAGGTTGAATTACATCTGAAACGTTTCATTTGTAAAGCAGTCAGAAATTGAAAGATTCTTGATGCTAAATTTGAAACGTTTGAATTTATAAGTGACAAACATTTCACTTTAAAAGTGGTAAGGGAAAAACATTTAACTTTAAAAGTGGTAAGTGAAATGTTTTTCACTTTAAAAGTATAAGTAAAATGTTTCACTTTTAAAAGTGGTTAGTGAAAACGTTTCATTTCTCCAAATTTCTCCTATATAAAGAGTCTCCCATATGAATGAAAAGATAAGAAGACGAACACACAAAAATCAGAAATCATTTCTGCATTTTAAGCATTCTACATACATCACATCAGTGAGAGTTCTTGAGCAAAATAAGTTCGTGGAGTGTTGTTCTTGAAGTGATTCAATTACAATACGGAATCGTTGTATCTTGGGAAGTTAATTGCATGATCTCGTACCACCGTAGGCGGGGCAATATAGCTTTAAGGATAGAGAGTCCAACTCTCGCCTCGATTCGTTTTCATCGCATATATTTTCCAGTATATTTCAGATTTTACAGGGCGACAATTTTTTCTCAACACACAAGATGTATAATTTTATTAAATTTTAAGATACGAAATGCCCGAGTACAATTTTACACACATATATATATATATATATATATATGTATGTAAGATAACAAAAAATTGTTTTGTATTATACACATATTCATACAGATTGAAGCTTTAAAAAATCCAAAATAAAATTGTCTTGTGAAAAATTAATGACATAGTTGGTACCTAAGTCACATAAAGCGGGAACGGGAGTACATAAAATTTTCTGAAGAGGGAGCGCCTATTAAATACACACACACACACAATATAAAATGTAATTAAATGGAAAAATATCCAAAAGCTATTTTCGTTAAGCAATAAAATTTTCATAATAGCACTTGCAATCTTTGGACAATTTTGTCTATTTGATTCCAACTACTAATATCAATTCCATTCGAGCAAAAAATTGGCTCTTCAATAAATAGTCTATGGTTTCTTTTTCATTCTTCAAATCAACTCCTGAATTCTCTAATTCCATGATTAACAAATCACAACTCCAATACTGTGAAATCAAAAAAGAAGAAAAACAATGACGAAAGAAAACAACCATAAGTGATTAAAAATAAGGAACAAGAAACTTTTGCACAAAAAATTTAGAAAAAGAAGGAAACAAGCAAATAAGGAAGAACAAACATGTCAATTTTTAGCCTTATTCAACATCTTGATAATTAAAAAAAAATAAAAAAAAATTAAGTTAACTTATTCTTTTATCGGGCCTTTATTTGTTTTCACTCATTCCTTTTCCAGGTGGTCGAAAAGAGGGGAAAAAAAAGTAAGAGTTCACTTTTACATGCTTATTAAAACATTTACATCGAACAATTACCACTACACGCACAAATTAAGATTAGTGAGCTTCACATCGTCGACGACCTCCAAATCATCCTCAAAGAAGTCTTCATATGTATTTCTATCCCAATTCTTGTATGACTTCTCATAGTCATCATCAAACCTTGTCAAGATTTGATTGTTGTTATGCACATATACTAATTAATGCTTCTGCTCAATCAACATTTAATCTGTTTCTCCGGACATTATGTATAAACACATTAGAAATCTATGCGCTGAACAATCGAACTATTAACACTTTGTAATAACACATTAATTACCAACGAATTAAGATGAGGAACAGCTATGCCATATAAATTCCACCATTCCACTGAGCTCATAGTTTTCCTATCTCAATTGCTTCAGGTTTGGAAAAAACTCATCCAACAGAAGTAAAGTCACTAAGTTGGTTCCGAGATAAAGGAGCATTATGCGTACTTGCAAGCTTATGAACTGTTGGGTTTCACGAAAAAACTCATAAACGTAGCAGAATGATTTCAAAAATTTAATTAAAACCCAAAGTGTTCTCTAATTGCATAATTGAATCCAAAGATTGCTTTAACGAATAAATTCAATTTACCCATTGAAGCGAGGTGGTAGGAGAATTCAATTCTTCTTCAAAATTTCAAATTGATGAACTTCTTGAATTCTTCGGGTCTTTATTTCTTGAAGGTTCTTGTAAATAAATCCAAACAACGAAGCACGTTGTCTCTAAATTATCAAGCACGGATTGATGATGAAAAAACCCTTTTCTTGTCTATATGGTCGACGGCTAGTGTATAGAGGGAAAGAATATATTTCTTCTTCTATTATTTGGAGAGTTACAATGAATTGTAATTCAATTAATTGTCTAGGTTAAAGTCAAGAGAAGTCTTTTATATCTCAATGACTTATTGACCAAGACAAAACAAAAGAGACCAAATTGATCATCCAACTAGCCAAGGACGCCCCACATGGGGCCTGGATTTTTCTCTTGCTTTGTCTAATTAATTCTTTATTCAATTAATAATTTATTTTATCCAATAAATAAATTAATTAATTAAATAATAAAATTAATTAGATAAATTAGTTCATTAATATATTTTTCTAAGAAATTAATTAATAATTAATCTTATCCATTTAATTAATTATCTCATCCAATAAGTAATTAATTATTCTTTATCAATTCTTTAGCACGACTCCTTAGGTTCGTTTCATTTGGCAATGAGAGGAAACCAAAGGAAGTGGGTAACATCTAGTCAGTCATGATATATGTTATTTTTACACTAGTTTTCCCCCGTTTATTGACTTGGTTTTGATTGTTTTCATGATAATTTGATGACATATGATGCTTGGACCTTTGTTTTCTCATATTTTCTAGAATAACATATCATTTGGAGAAAAGAACAAGAATTGAAGATAAATCATGCATAAAGATACAAACTGTCTGCGCAGTGCTAGAGTTTATGGAATAGATTTCTCTACCCATGTCCAAATTACACACTTCTTATACCAATGGAAAGATAAGAGGCAAAGGTACATTTCTTATGTTGAAGACAAAGATCAGATATGTAGGGAAGGAGGTGAAAACGTCATCGGAAGAGACGTCTTACGATGGAGTTTTCTCATTCAGTGACTTGTGAGACAATTTTGTCATCTTTAACGTTTGATTTCGGCCCTAGTGTCTTCTGGAGAGTTGTAGATCGTTGTTTTAGGATTCTACAGAAACTTGAATCAGTGAATTCCGACATCGGTAGAGAAAGTTATGCGAATTTTACCAAAACTGGCTGGAGCAGCAGGGGACGAACGCCGCGGCGTTCAACAAGCGAACGCCGCGGCGTTCACATGCAGTAGCCAACGCCGAGGCGTTCAACAAGCGAACGCCGCGGCGTTCGAGGCAGCGGGTTGGTCTATAAATACCCCTTTTAGCCATTTTTTACTCGAACTCACCTTGGATATCAGCAACCACACGAAAATAGAGAGAGAGGGAGCTTAGAAGAGAAGATTGAAGGTCAAAACATGGAGAATTCAACAAGGAATCCACATCTCTACAAGAATTAGGGAGTTTTTACATATTTGTTTCTTGAATTTGTTCAAATCTCCTATGACTTGTATGATTTATATTTGCACTTTTGACATGAATATGAGCTAAACTTGTTTGATTGAGGCCATGGATAGGCCGTTTATGTTATTTTGATTGTTGATTTGTTGGTGTTTATTGGATTAATTTTGGTTTTAGCTATGTATCAATATTTGATCTCAATGCTACATTTGCTTGATCACCAAGTGTTTGATAAAATGCCTAGGTTAGAGATCGAGAGATAATAACTTAGGGAAGATATAAACATTGAATACCCTATAGTTAAACCGACTAGAGATAGACTCGGTTTCTTTAGGTGGCTTTCCATTCACGTGGGGAATTCCTAGACCTTAAATGCATCCTCGTTAATCGGGTTTTCATATAGAGATATATAGGAAATCGTTACCAAGGGTAGGGTTGCTATGCCAAGAGATTGGGTAGTACGTACGTTAGGGAATTTCGCCTTAGCTAAATCAATCTAATAATCCAATAGAACCTAAATCACAATCTAAATGCATAATCGGTTGAACCATGTGCCTTGATCGCTTCTATCTATTGTTTCCTCCCTTTATTTGGTGTGACGTTGCCTTAGTTTATTTTCTAGTATTTATTAATTAGTTAATCAACCTTTCTATCGACCGATTTAACTTAGAATTGAGTAATATAGTAGTCTTGGTACTTAGATTATAGTTGTCCCTGCGGATACGATAACCCCGGACTTAGAAATCCACTTTACTACTTACGCGACCTAGTTCTCTTGCTAGGATTTTGTCGTGTCAAGTCACGTGGCCCACTTCATAGATCAAATGAAATACGAATGAATGGATCATTCCACAACCTTCCAATCGTAAATACCGTATATGTATAAACCCTTTGTTCACGTTCCCCGGTCAAGTGAGAGTCATGGTTATGTCAATCTCACTGGACTTGACCATATGTATAAATTATAATAATACGAGATCATTGAGATAGATTAAGTGCCTAGCACAATCGTCTCTTTTGCATAGGTTAAAGACCTTGATCTCTGTTTATCTATAATCACATAGGTTACATTCTCATTCACTTATGAGAGAACAAATTCCATATTAGATATCTGCTAAGACTACCACTTGCCCATCAAATCCGCATTTCGAGGTCGACCCCACCAACGGATGAATTGGGTCTCTACTCTAGTGAAAGACTTGACATCATAAGTGCATCTTCAGCCTAATACTTGACGTTAAAGGTTCACATATACCTATTACGCATAATCAGTTCTGTCATTGACAATCACAGAGTGAAAACCTATGTGACAAATAGATGCGAGTCGTGTTCGAGCACATCAGTTCCACTGATGTGCCTACAGTCTTAAGCTCCCACCATTACATGGTGTTCGACTGACACTCCCATGTCAGAGCTAAGATTGTACAAGTATTCAAAATCTTTATTTGCCCATTAAAGGCTTCATATTACTTGTGAACTAGTTTTAGTAATCAAGGTCAATCTCTCTAGTGCGATTCTTCCTATCCCATAGGAAGTAGAGGGATCACACTGAAAACACGGGCAAAGCGGTTTACACAACTTATAGATGTAGATAAGAATTAAGTGAAAAACTAAATAGTGCGTTTTATTAATAATAGTTAAGCTCAATACAAGATAGATGCCTTACTCATTCTATCCTCTATGGCATCTGAGGGCATAATCCTAACAATCTCCCACTTGCACTCAATGCCTCTCATTGTGGTATCTTATACCCATCCTTTCCAGGTGTCGGTCCAAAATAGCTTGAGGTAGTGGTTTGGTGAACGGGTCAGCTACATTGTTAGTTGAGGCTATTTTTTGCACTGCTATCTCTCTTCTGCCAACGATCTCCCTGATGATGTGAAATTTTCTCTCAATGTGTTTGGACTTGTTATGAGACCTCAGTTCCTTGGCTTGTGCTATTGCTCCATTGTTATCACAATAAAGTGGTAATGGGAGCTGAGCACTAGGGACCGATTCAAGTTCCTCGGGAAACTTTCTCATTCAAACATCTTCTTGGTTGCCTCTGAGGCTGCCACATACTCGGCTTCAATGGTGGAATCAGCGGTTGTGCTGTTCTTGGAACTTTTCCAAGACATCACTCTACCATTGAGACTTAAAACAAACCCTGAAGTGGATTTTCGGTTATCAACATTAGACTGAAAGTCTGAATCAAAATAACCTTCCATCTTCAGGTCTCCACCTCCATAGATGAGAATCATATTCTTAGTTCTTTTGAAATACTTTAGGATTGTAAGGAAATTTCATGTTAGATGTTTTGATGATGACAAGATAGGATCTTATGTTAGACCCCAAAAAGAATGTAAGTTTATTTTTTTCGTAGAAGTTATGTATAAGCGTTTGAAAGTTTGTAATATTAATTAGGCTCGTAATTTTTGTCTTTATAGATTTTAGACTAAGTATTAGATACCGAATTGCTAATAGAATTCTAGATGAATCTGTTAGAGATGAAGTTGAAGATCAGCGTCTGAAGTCAAATGAAGATGAAGATTTGTTCTTAGCGACTGTCAAACGCTAAAGGACTATTTCAGGATTTATGGATCAAGCGCTCAAAGCACTCAAGTGATAAGTATCAGATTCACCTAAAATAAATCTTCAAGTCATGAAGGACTTAAATGCAATAATTCAACGGACATTTATTTCCAATGGGAAATAAATTCAAATGCATTAAATGTCTGATAAGAGCATTAAATGTGATAAGCTATTAAGACTTGTGGACAAGCCACCTTTTGACTAGACTGTCAGGATTTCAGAGTTTAAGTTTGCTCCCGTCCAATTGGAACCAGCAGGATTTCAGGAATGTCAGAGAAAAGGCTGATTCACGCGCTGAGTGAAGAACACACGCTCATATGTGTTCAACGGATAGATCCCAAGAATTGCCTATAAATACCTCATTCCAGCAAACCCTAAATAGACATATATAAGTACATACACAAGAAAGTGAAAACTTTACTGAAACTCGTTCTCAAGAAAAGCTTAAAAACTCCATAGCCAAAACCTTTCAAGCTTTTTACATACATTCCAGACAGTCACAGATATCTCAAACATCTTCTAAAGAAGAAACTCAAATTCTTACTGAGATATTCCAAGTTGTTTGATCTTTCCAAAAATAAACAAAACCTGTGTGACAAAAACCCTCAACCTTTCATCTGAGTGAGAAAGCTGTTGAACTCCTTACAGACAGTATTTCTGAGTGAGAGAAGCTTGTATAAGAAGATCTTCATTGGTGCTAAAATTTGTGTGATCAAGGAGCCCAAGATCATCTTTCACCTCTTTACTATCTTGTAGAAGATTTTGTGTGATTCTTTGATAATCAACTTAGTAATTTCCCTCCAAGTGAAAAAGGAGAAGAAGGATGTAGCTGAGATTACATCACCCAGTGAACCTTATAATTTCTCGTGTTTATTTACTTTTATTATTGTCTTGTTTTATATTCTCTTATTTATTCTGGAAAAGACAAGTTAAACTGCTAAGCGACTGTTTAACCAAAACGAACGCTAAAATCATTTCCGCTGCGCTAACCCTGATTAAGCAATCTAAGCATTACCCTACTTTGGTAAAATGCTAAAATCTCTAAGTCTAAGTTATCTTTATTGAAGCACCTGACCCAAGCGCTCAGCTTTCTAAGCGTTCAGATCTTTTTAAAGTGATACGAATCTTTGAAGTAAAAAAAGACTTCAGGGTCTATTCAACCCCCCTTTTTAGACCCTTTCGTGTGCCACTTGGGATCACCAAGTGGTATCAGAGTGGTTGAAGTAGATACCTAAAGCGTTTCCGAGCGTAACTGCTTGTTTAGATCCATTTTTTTTACTTAGTCGCTTTAAATTTTTCTTTCAAATATCTAAGTATGGCTTTTAACAAAATGCCTAAGTTGGTAGAGTCAAACTATGATTCTTGGAAACTTAGAGTAGTCGCGTATTTATGTTCTTGCGATAATGAAATGTGTGATGTAATTTCAGATAGCCCCATCAAGGTTATGAAAGTGATAACTCGAGCGCCTGGAGCTGATGAAGCAACTCCAGATGGTTATGTTGAAAAACCCAAGTTAGAATGGACGCCAGAGGATAGAAAAAGAACAAATCTGGATAATGTTGGACGAAGTGCACTTTACTAAGCGTTAGGAGATAATGATGCATTGTTCAACAAAATCAAACAATGTAAAACATCAAAATAAATATTGGATAAGTTGGCTATAGTTTGTGAAAGTTCAACACAGATGAAAGAGAGCAAGCTCTCCATAGCTATGCAAAGATTTGAGCATTTCATGATGCAGACCAATGAGACGCTAGAACAATTGGACGCAAGGTTTACTTTGCTCATTACAGAGTTAGCGTCATTAGACAAGGAATTGACCAACAAGGAAATGGTCAATAAGATCTTCAGAAATCTTCCAAGCAAGTATCTGATTAAGATTGTTGCTATGAGAGAATCACAAACATTGGAGACTCTTACTCCAGAACATGTGTTTTCAGAATTAAAGGCATTTAAGTTCAAATTGGGCGAAGTCAGTGACACATCGACTGAATCAGGATCTTTAATCGCTACCTCCAAAAGTAAGGGTAAAGCGATCAACGAGGTGAAATCAACGGAATCTAATGAAGAAAAAGAAATGGCTTTATTAGTTAAGAAATTCAAGAAATTTCTAAGATATGAAAAGAGAAACCCCATTGGACAAACTTCATTTCAAACCCCTCTCCCTGCACCAGCAACTCAATATCAAGCGCCAGTGTATTCAGCACCTCAACCAATAGCACCAGTTCCTTACCAAGCACCTACAACTCCCACTCAGAATCTCTCACCGCCAGTTGTTTCAAAGCGATTAACCACTGAACAAAAAATGAAAACTAATTTGTGTTATAATTGCAGGAAACCAGGGCACTACCAGGTAAATTGCCCTTATCCAAATGTGTCTAAGCCCACAAGGCAAGACTATGCGGATAGAAACCAATTCAGGAGCAACCTTCGCCAACAAGGTTTGCTAGCGGAATCTGAACCATTCTCCGCACTTGAAGAGGATTTGGAATCATCAGATGAAAGCAGTGATGATGAGCTAACAAGCGACTTAGCGTTGATCTGTCTCATGACAAGAGATGATGAAGCGTCTGACAATTCGCTACCAGAGGTAACCACTGAATTATCTCATCCTCTTTCTAATGATGAATTACTTGACAAAGTTAATGAATACTATAAAGATTGTCAAGATGCCGCCAAAATATATCAAAATCACTTCGCTATTATTTCATCGCTCACAAGTGATAAAGTAACGCTTAAAGCAGAGTTGCAAGTTCAACATCAGTGCATTGAGAAAAACCAATTGTTTGAGAGTGAAATTACTCAATTGAAAAGCAATCTTGATATAATAGTCAAGAGAGAAGCTGATCTGATCGCTAGACTTGCCAAATCAGAGCAGCTCGTCTCATCATTATCAAAAGCTTCAAGAAAGTTAGATAATGTGACTGAGGTAACAAGAATGTTTGGTGAAAAGACTGGTTTAGGATGCAATAAATTTGGTAAACAACCAAATAAATCTAATGTTACGGCGAACAACAAAGGAAAGAGTGTTTTCTTTGTTGAGAAAGGTTCACAAAGTCAAACGCTGAATGAACCAAGCGACAATGGTACGAGGCCAAATGAGAAAGCCAAAGCTGACTCAGGCAAGACAAAGGCAAAGGCACATGGTTCACAAAGACAGGTTCATCCAAAAGCTCAAAAAACCAAGGATAAGCCTAATCACTGTGAATCAAGCGCTACGCATCCAGCACCAAAAGTGCAACCCAAGCCAGCGCCCAGGAAATACCAGCGTCAATATCCAAGGCAGTGAAGATCATATTTTCGATACTATGATGATTATGATTATGACCATGATTATGATTACTATTATAATCAAGGATATTATTATACACCCGAAAAGCACACACAACACAATGTGAAACCCAAGAAGGCCAGTATTCCTACAATGAAGATTAGGCAAGTATGGGTTCCTAAATTTTTAATTCAAACTAACAATGCTACTAATGTTAAAGGACCCAAGCAACAATGGGTACCTAAATAGAAATAGAACTTCCCTTTGGATTGCAGGTACCTAGAGCCAACACCGATACTTTTGTTTGGTACTTTGATAGTGGATCATCAAGACACATGACTGGTTCCAAAGATCTATTGATCAACTATCAAGCAGCCAATGGTCCTCAAGTTGTTTTCGGTGATAACTCCAAAGGTAAAACCAAAGGTGTATGTATCATGCATAGAGGGAACATCATGATTAGTGATGTATATTATGTTGAGTGCCTTGAGCATAACTTGTTAAGCATTAGTCAATTTTGTGATAAAGGCTTTGAAGTAAAATTCTCAAGCGACTTCTGCTATGATAACGACGCTAAGACTAAGTTTACTAAACTAAGAGGAAAAAGAACAAACAATGTGTATTTAGTGGATTGGGATTCTACAATTGATAACAACCCCACATGCTTTGTTGCTAAAAGTCAAAATGAATTGGGTTGGTTATGACATAGAAAAATGAATCACCTCAACTTTAAGACAATCTCTCAATTAATATCGTTAAATCTAGTAGAGGGATTACCTAAGGATTCCTTTCAGAAAAATTGCTTATGTGATGCATGTCAAATGGGTAAAAAAGTTAAATCATTTTTTAAGAAGAAACCATGTCTATCTACTTCTAGAGTTCTTGAACTATTACATCTAGATTTGTTTGGTCTTATTCAAATCATGAGTGTTAGTGGTAAAAAGTACTCGCTAGTAATAGTTGATGATTTCTCTCGCTATACATGGGTAGAATTCCTAGCGACTAAAGATGAAACTAGTGTCAAGCTCACATCGCTAATTCGTCAATTGGAAACTTATAAAGATCTCAAAGTGACAGGAATTAGAAACGATAGAGGAACTGAATTTACTAATCAATTTGTTGAGAAATTTTGTATAGATTTTGGAATACTTCATGAGTATTCTGCTCCTAGAACACCTCAACAGAATGGAGTTGCCGAGCGACGGAACAGAATGCTTAAAGAAGCCGCAAGGACGATGCTTGCAGAGTCTAAGCTACCTCAAAGGTTTTGGACCGAAGCTATCAATACCGGTTGCTACACTCAGAACCGGTGTATGATCAACAAGCAACATGAGAAGACTCCATATGAGTTGTGGAAGGGACGTAAGCCTAACGTTTTATATTTTCATGTATTTGGTTCAAAATGTTTCATTCATAACAATGGATCCCAAAGTCTAAAGACCTTTGCTCCTAAAGCGGATGAAGGAATCTTTCTAGGCTATGCCAAAAACGGAAAGAGTTTTTGTATGCTAAATAAGATCAAATCTAAGGTTGAAGAATCCATTCATGTTGTGTTTGATGATGCTAACCAAGAACCGAGTAAGGTTAATCCTGATGATGTAGGAATTGAAGATCTTTCCCAACAAGCATCACAAATCAATCTTAGTGATGATAGCGATGATGATGAGGATGATGAGATCTTTGTGCCTATTCCTAATGTTACTCGTGAGGTTACTAATGATGATAATGTCAGAATCGCTGATGATCATGAAGAGAATGATCATCAAGAGCAAATTGGAACTGTGAATGATGTAGCGACTGCGCAAGAGACAAATGAGGGTCAAGCAATTGATAATCAAGAGTCTCTCAACCCGTTCCAACCAGACCAAAAATGGCTTAGAGACCATCCACCAGAGCTAGTCATTGGAGATATTAGAGCACCTGTTAGAACTAGGTCTGCTACAATAAATGAGGCCATGTTCGCAAGTTTCTTATTTCAAATGGAACCAAAGAAAGTGGATGAAGCGCTTAGTGATTCAAGTTGGGTAGAAGCAATACAAGAAGACCTTAACCAATTTGAGAGAAGCAAGGTTTGGACGCTAGTACCAAGACCAACTCACCAAGGAGTTATTGGGACTAGATGAGTATTTAGGAACAAGATGGATGAAGATGACATTGTTATAAGAAACAAAGCCAGATTAGTTGCTCAGAGTTATTACCAAGAAGAGGGTATTGATTTTGATGAGACGTATGCCCAGTAGCCCGTCTTGAAGCAATTCGTATGTTCCTAGCGTTTGCCGCTTTCCACAAGTTCACAGTATATCAAATGGACGTGAAGAGTGCATTCTTGAATGGTAAACTCCAAGAAGAAGTGTATGTGGAGCAACCACCAGGATTCATCAACAACCATGGGAAAAGTATGGTCTACAAATTGGATAAGGCACTCTATGGTCTTAAACAAGCACCAAGAGTAGGGTATGACGCTCTCTCTATCTTCCTTATAGGTAAAGGTTTTTGAAAAGGCAGCGTTGATACAATGTTATTTAAAATTACCCATAATAAAGATATTCTCTTAGTCCAAATTTATGTTGATGATATTATATTTGGTTCTACTAATAAGCGATTGTGTGAGAAATTTTCGAAAATGATGCAAGATCAATTTGAAATGAGCATGATGGGTGAATTAACTTTCTTCTTAGGATTACAGGTTAAATAACTCCCCAATGGCATATTTGTAAACGAAGCTAAATATACACGTGATATGATTAAGAAATTTGGTATGGAAAATGCATCATCTTCAAAAATTCCAATGAGCCAAACGCTTAAGTTAGATAAAGATGAAAGGGAAAAGAAAATTGATATCACTAACTATAGAGGTATCATTGGATCATTTCTTTATCTTACCGCTAGTAGACCTGATATTATGTTTTCGGTATACATGTGTGCACGCTTTCAAGCTGATCCTAGAGAATCACACTTAAATGCTGCCAAGAGAATCCTTAAGTACCTAAAAGGCACACCAAATGTGGGCTTATGGTATCCAAGGGACTCTCCTTTTGAACTAATTGGTTATTCAGACGCAGATTTTGCAGGATGCAAAATAGATAGAAAAAGTACTAGTGGTATATGTCAATTTCTAGGTGATAGACTAATTTCGTGGCATAGTAAGAAACAATAATCCATAGCAACTTCTACCGCTGAGGCAGAATATGTAGCAGCTGGGAGCTGTTGTGCACAAATCCTTTGGATGAGGCAACAACTTAGAGATTATGGAAGAATCTTAGGTCCTACCCCAATCCATTGTGATAACCAGAGCGCTTTAACTATGACCCAAAATCCTGTCCTTCATTCTAGAACCAAACACATTGACATTAGATACCATTTCTTGCATAACCATGTTAAAAAAAAAAAGACATCTCCATGCACTTTATTGGAACTGACAAACAATTGGCAGATATCTTGACCAAAGCACTCAACGAACAACGCTTTCTCACTTTGAGAAGTGAATTAGGTATGATCAATTTAAACACTTAAATCATAAAGCACCATATTTTATAGGCATATAATTTAGGGGGAATCCTCTTTATGTTTATGTCTAAAGCGTTTTTCTAAATTGAAATAAGTTATCAATTTTAGGGGGAACTTTAAAATTATACTTATTCAATTCTATGAGCGACTGTGATAAAAAATGTCTTTGAAAATTTTATGCATCGATCACTAGCGTTTATCTTTT
Source organism: Buddleja alternifolia (assembly GCA_019426215.1). Taxonomy (NCBI): domain Eukaryota; kingdom Viridiplantae; phylum Streptophyta; class Magnoliopsida; order Lamiales; family Scrophulariaceae; genus Buddleja; species Buddleja alternifolia. The sequence goes on along the minus strand of CM033402.1, from coordinate 15,070,823 downwards.
ATGCCTGACAAAATCAATCGCTAACAAAATTGAATAAAAATATCTTTTTAAGATCAAAAAGCGATTGACCTTTTATCTAAAAGACTTCAGCGTTAAAAGATTCCCACTTTAACGCTAACTTTTTTTGAAAAATCATGCATAGTTTTCATCGCTAAAAGGGTATCGTGTGGATAAGTCCAAAAGATAAGATTTGACAACTGCCCACACGTGCCTATCAAATCAAACTGACAGTTATGATTCCTATCTAAAAACTAGGCGGTTCAGTAACTGCATCTGTCTGAGTACGTGTCAGTGTACTATCAGGCGCGTGTGATTCACGCTGAAAATTTCAAAATTATTCAAACATTTTGAAAAAGTAACTGCGAATTTCAAACTTTTATAATTCACAGATGTTACCCTATTTTACCGCACTTTTTGACATCCGTATTTATGAGTAAACGGCTCAGATTTAATTTTTGTTATTTCCAAAATTAATTTCTGTACACGTGTCATTCATCTAATTGTTGAGGAGTTACTTTTTACCTCCTATTTAAACTTTTTGCAATCTTTACAGTACAACTTTATCACTTCCAAATACTCCTACTGTAAAAGTCTTCTCTCTAAAGCAAAAAGACTCTTTCTTCTCTCCTCAACCGAAGCTTCTTTTCAAATCATCAATGGCACCCAACACTTCAAAATCTGCTGCCGAAAAATCTTCCAAAACTGAGAAACCAATCACTGTTAACGCTGGATTTCTTGTTAACTGGGACTATCTGTTTGATAACCAGAACTTTCCTCTAAGGACTGTTCTTCCATTGGTCCAAGAGTCTGGTTTGCGCGATATGATAACTTTCGTTTTAAACATCTATGAGGAAGAAACCCTCTTCTTCTTCCAGAATGCATAAATCTCCGACGATGGAAACTCCATTTCCTGCGTCTTTCCCTTTGCTCGTGAGACCTTCGTTCTCACTCCTCAACTCATATCATCTCTACTCAATCTGCCAATTGATGGTGCTGAAGTCGAGAATGTAACTCTGGGAGATGCCACCAAAGTCTGGGCACTAATCAAGAAAGAAGATGTTGCAGCTGCGTATGAACCCAACTTCAAGAAGAATGATATGAAGGGCGAATATGTCATTTTTACTGACATCTGAGTCAAGATGATAGAATGTAGGAAGGGTAGTTTCGATAAAGTTTCTAACCTTCAGTACAAAATGATGGTTGCTATCCTGACCAAGTTGAAAATCAATTGGTCGCTGTATGTGTTCAATCGCTTCAAGGCAGCGATGGCCAAGTCAGTAAATCCCAAGCCTTATGGGATTGTACTTATTCGTATTCTCAGCGCTAGTGGCTTCATCAACACCACTAGAAAGAGAGTCCTAGCTCTAAAGTTCTATGGTAAGAAGATGATCAGCGAGCTGCTCAAACTAAGACGACGTGGCGGTGCTGCGGTTCCCAAAGAAGAGCGCGAGTGACTTAGTGCCAAAGGAGTTGTTCGTAGTGATGATGAAGAACAAGCAACTTCGTCTTAATCATCATCATCAAAAGAGGCAGTGGTGGTCAAGCGAACTAAAAGAAAAATAGTCTTGAAAGTCGCTGAGCTATCAAAGCTAGTGAAGAAGCAGAAGAAGAAGCCGAAACCCAAAAAGAAACAAAAGTCTCCCCCTCCTTCTCCCAATTTGCCTTCTCCTCCTCCAGCGTTTATCTTCTCCCCACAAGAAGAAGAAGCAGTAGAAGAAGAAGTACCGCTAGCTCGCAGGCGCACTCCTTCATCCACTCTAGGTACTTCAACAAGCGCTCCAGTCGAGCCAGCACTTGAAGAGCCAGCAAGTGTTCCTCCTACTTTTTCGGGCGCTGTTCCTAAACCAAGTTCAAAGCCTCAAGCCCCTACTCAGTTCGAGAGGCTTTCCCGTGTTCAGGCCGAGTGTGCCGCAAATATCCAGACTGTTCTTAACACTCTTAAGAAGTTACGTATTCTCATTCGTGCTGATCCTATTACTTTTTTTCTCGATTTAGATCCAGAAGAAGTTGTATCGGAGCCTGAGGAAACTGTACCAAATGTAGAAACAGATCAAGCGACTGAAACAGTCGATGAACCTCCTCAGGGTAAGCTTTGTCGTATTTTATTAATTTCTACTTAGTAGAAATTTTGCTTGCTTTTCTCAAACGCTTACATCAATCAGCTCAAGATGAACCATCCGCTGATGCACCTCCCCCTCTAGAGGATATCGAGTTGGACATTGATTTTTCAACAGTGGTGGATATCGCTAAAGAGTTAGACACAGTTCTTCCAGACGCTGAAATTTCTCCAGCTCAAGAAACAACTGTGGATACTGAGCGGTTGACTGAAGTAGCCCCGATGATTCCCAGACCAACTGGTCCTCCTCCTCAAGAGATTAATTTCTTTGCAAGAGGCTATAATTCGGATTTAGAATTTTATTATGCCTGGAGAGAAACGACTCTTCGTCAGATGATTGATATGGAGATAAATTTTCAGACTACTCTCCATAATCCAAATCTCTCAGCCATCCAAAATCAACCATTTTTGAATCGCTTGCCTCCAGCGAAGTGTCCACAATGAAAGATATCACTGCCCACCTCAGATATTTGGAGCTAACAACGATGACACTTGCTGAGTTTGAAAGTAATTACTTTCAAAAGTACGGTAAAAACATGGAACACAATTACCCTTTCCGCCGAACTCATGTTCAGATACGGAATTCACATCTGGGAGATTGGGGAAAGAATCCTGATGAAGAACAACTGCAGAAATTTGGATATTTAGCGCTTCCTCAAATCTTTCACTCAAACGCTAACAAATCCGCGAAAAGGCCGCTGAAGTTATGGAAAGCCAAGGGTGCTATGCTTCAAGATCACCCTAACCCCATCAACTTCTGGGTTGAAGATGAAGCCAGAGAATTTCTTGCAAGAATATGGGCAGATAACTACATAGTAGAGAAACAGCGTTTCAAGCAATTACTTGCCACTAGATCTGACAGTGAACTTGCTGAATCTCTTGGGAAAAGATGGATAATGGATACATCCCGATAGGCAAAAATTTTTGTTTTGCACTGCCATTCAATTGAAGAAATGATGAAGTATTCATTTTTGTTTAACTTTGGCATCCATTATAGGCGTCGAGCATATGCCTTGTTTCTTTTGGAGATGCGCGAATCGCTTATGGGTTCGATAAACACTTTGCCTTATTTTCGCCAAGGCATGGAACGCTATCTTTGTGAGCAACGTAGACAGATCAGTCAAGGAGGTTATGAGTTAACATTGGGTCAGCGAATCCAGATTGATTTGAATGAGGATACTTCTTCAAGCAATCGACCGCTTCTTCCAGGTCAAAGTACAATCCGTGTGAATCTTGATGATGACCATGCTGAGTTTGCTGAGTTCTATAGAGACAGAAGAGCAATGATAGAGAATGCACAATCGATGGATATTACTTTCAACCACTATTTTGAGTTAAGTGACTTCTGAGGCTACAACCTTCTTCCTGTGCTCTTTTGCCAACAGAACATCCAAGTGGCCAAGATTATATCGCTGATAAGGCCAGTGGACCAAGAAGCAGCTCAAGCGCTTATGCCTTATTTATTGGACTTCTATAACTCTTACATCTTAGGATTTGATCTGCTAGAAGATGTGCAATTTGCACTAAGCACTGAAGAGCTCGAAGACGCTATATTCTTTATTCCGCAAACCAACCTAATAAGTCCAAGGCATATCATGGAAGCGATTGGCCCCCTTTGGGTCATTGCTGTTGAGAATCCTTCTCCCCCTATGGAGATTGTTGAGATAGTAGAGGATATTGCTCCTACTAAGGAAGCCGCTCAAATTCTAGACGCTTTTTTGCCAGATATTTCTAGCGCCCCAGTAGTCGAGATCTCTACATAAGAACCTATTTATCAGCCAGCGACTGCAGATCCATCTATGGATCAAGCAATTGAGGAAGTTCAGGAAGTACTTGATGAGCCTGAAGAGCCTTTTGTGAGAGACAAATCTAAAGGCAAAGTTGTTGTTTCTAGCTCATACGGGCTCATTCCGTCTCCCAAGCGTTCTTCCTCCTCTGATTTAGATTCGGAAAGTGATCAAGAGAGTCGAGACTTTAGAAGAGCTGTTAAGAACTCGCTCAATACCATCGAGGGTTCCTGCTCTAAGCTACTTGAAAATAATGATCTAAATATCAGGCTGGTCTCCAACACTAGAAGTCGTGATATTGCAAATTCTGTAACAAAAAGCACCATAGCAATCATGGATAGCATATCACCACTAATCACTACTCTTTCTGAAGAATTCAATCGGACGCTTGCCCAGAATGCATCCGCTGATACTGAGCGTCACAATTCTTCCAATTTAATCGCTCAAAGTGTCGCTGAGCAAGTTGCTCTTCTGATAGATGAAGTCAAGCTTCTAAGTCGAGACATCACTGAGTTATAGACCTCCTTTGATGATGCCAAGAAGGGGAAGATCTTAAAGAAAAGTCCCAATCCAAGGCTATCTTTAAAACAGACAACAAGCACTGGCGATCTATGTTCGAGGAGATAGTGAGCTTAAAGAAAATGCTTACTAAGAAGTGAAAGCCTAGATATTATCAAGGCAGGCACTTGCTTCTGGACTTAGATGTTGAGTTCTTAGAGAGTATGGGTTTTCACCCATATGCCGGACCGCTTAGACGACCTATCAATTGGAAATCCACCAAGGATAGAAGAGAAGACATTTACCATGACTTGATTCGAGAACTTGGAATCCCTCTGAGAGATTGGGTGGAAAGGTTGATGGAGCTGAATGAAAGCGCTAGACTAAGAAGACATGACTACAATGAAGTCCAACATACAACCATGATAGATGTTGATAGACTCCTACTGGACTTAGCGACTGAAATCTATCAAGAAGAAGAAGCGAACAGAAAGCGACAGAAAAGATGATCGCTTACATTGCTACATATATTTCTGTTTCAGTGTAAATCAAGTATGCTTAATTTTTCTGAGTTGAATGAATGAATGATTTATCGCTGAAATAACTTGTTGAGGCTAATCTAACTTTAGCTAACTTAACTAACTTTCTAAACGCTAACTTTTGACCTCTTTGGACTTTTCTTTGAACTCTTAATCTATAAAAGAGTTATAAAAGTTAAGGACTTGACATTATCAAAAAGGGGGAAATTGTTAGGAAATTTCATGTTAGATGTTTTGATGATAACAATATAGGATCTTATGTTAGACCCCAAAAAGAATGTAAGTTTATTTTTTTCATAGAAGTTATGTATAAGTGTTTGAAAGTTTGTAATATTAATTAGGCTTGTAATTTTTATCTTATTGATTTTAGACTAAGTATTAGATACCGAATCGCTAATAAAATTCTAGGTGAGTCTGTTAGAGATGAAGTTGAAGATCAGCGTCTGAAGTCAAATGAAGATGAAGATTGGTTCTTAGCGGTTGTCAAATGCTAAAGGACTATTTCAGGATTTATGGATCAAGCGCTCAAAGCACTCAAGTGATCAGTATCAGATTCACTTGAAATATATCCTCAAGTCATGAAGGACTTAAATGCAATCATTCAACGGACATTTATTTCCAACGGGAAATAAATTCAAATGCATTAAATGCTTGATAAGAGCATTAAATGTGATAAGCTATTATGACTTGTGGACAAGCCACCTCTTGACTAGACTGTCAGGATTTCAGAGTTTAAGTCTGCTCCCGTCCAATTGAAACCAGTAGGATTTCAGGAATGTCAGAGAAAAGGCTGATTCACGCGCCGAGTGAAGAACACTCGCTCATATGTGTTCAACTGACAGATCCCAAGAATTGCCTATAAATACCTTATTCCAGCAAAACCTAAATAGACATATATAAGTACATACACAAGAAAGTGAAAACTTTGCTGAAACTCGTTTTCAAGAAAAGCTTAAAAACTCCGTAGCCAAAACTTTTCAAGCTTTTTACATACATTCCAAACAGTCACAAATATCTCAAACATCTTCTAAAGAAGAAACTCAAATTCTTACTGAGATATTCCAAGTTGTTTGATCTTTCCAAAAACAAATAAAACCTGTGTAACAAAAACCCTCAACCTTTCATTTGAGTGAGAAAGCTGTTGAACTCGTTACAGGCAGTATTTCTGAGTGAGAGAAGCTTGTAGAAGAAGATCTTCAGTGGTGCTGAAATCTGTGTGATCAAGGAGCCCGAGATCATCTCTCACCTCTTTACTATCTTGTAGAAGATTCTGTGTGATTCTTTGATAATCAACTTAGTAATTTCCCTCCAAGTGAAAAAGGAGAAGAAGGACGTAGCTGGGATTACATCACCCAGTGAACCTTACAATTTCTCGTGTTATTTACTTTTATTATTGTCTTGTTTTATATTCTCTTATTTATTCTGAAAAAGACAAGTTAAACTGCTAAGAGACTGTTTAACCAAAACGAACGCTAAAGCCCTAAAATCATTTCCACTGTGCTAACCCTGATTAAGCGACCTAAGCATTACCCTACTTTGGTAAACTGCTAAAATCTCTAAGTCTAAGTTATCTTTATTGAAGCGCCTGACCCAAGCGCTCAACTTTCTTAAAGTTCAAATCTTTTAAAAGTGATACGAATCTTTGAAGTCGAAAAAGACTTCAGGGTCTATTCAACCCCCCCCCCCCTTCTAGAACCTTTTGTATGCCACTCAGGACCACCAATGATATTTTTCGTAGCTATCCAATGTTCCTTTCTCGGGTTTTCCTGAAATCGACTCACCATGCTTACAACATAGGCAATGTTGGGTCTAGTACACAGCATTGCATACATTAGGCTACCAACTGCAGAAGCATAGGGTACATTACTCATCTCTTGCCTATCTTCCTCACTTTGAAGAAACATAGACGAGGATAAGTGTACTCCAAGCCTCATGGGAAGAAATCCTTTCTTAGAATTGTCCATCCTAAACCTCTTTAGGACCTTTTCTAAGTAAAGGGCTTGGGAGAGACCCATCATTCTATTCGTTCTATCTCTGTAGATACGAATTCCTAGAATGTATGTCGCTTCTCCCAAGTCTTTCATGGAAAACGTACTCGAAAGCCATTTCTTGACTGTGGTAAGCATTTCTACGTCATTCCTATAAGCAGAATGTCATCCACATATAGTACTAAGAACGAGAGTTTGCTCCCACTAGTCTTCTTGTAGACACAGATGTTCATTTTCGTTCTTGATATAGCCATATCCCTTTACTACTTCATCAAAACGAAGATTCCAGCTTCTAGATGCTTGCTTGAGACCGTATATGGACCTCTCAAGTTTACATACTTTATGAATATCAGTCTCAGATACAAAACCCTTTGGCTATTCCATATAGATATCCTCCTTGAGGAATCAATTCAGGAAAGTCGTTTTGACATCCATTTGTCATATCTCATAATCTAAGTATGCAGCTATGGATAACAGTATTTGGATGGTCTTTATCATGGCCACGGGCGAAAAGGTTTCTTGATAGTCATTTCCTTCTGTTTGACTATACCCTTTCGCTACGAGCCTGGCTTTAAAGGTGTCAACCTTGCCATCGCTACCTATCTTTCTTTTGTAGATCCACTTACATCCTATAGGTTTGATACTTTCAGGACGATCTACCAAAGTCCAGACTTGGTTCGATTGCATAGAGTCCATTTCTATTTCCATGACTTCACTCCATCTTGAAGCGTCGACATACACCATCACTTGATCATAGGTACAAGGATCATCTTCATGACCATCTTGTACTACAGTGTGAAGCTCTGGCTCCCCTTGCAGTAGATACCCATACCTCTCAGGTTCATGTGGTATTTTACCAGATCTACGTGCTGGTTGTGCTACTATTGGTTCAGGCCTTGGTTCTCGGACAGATGTCTCTGAGGGAGTTTCATTTTGTTCCCCTAGAACAATTTTCCTACCTTTGCCTCCTTCCAAGATGAACTCATCTTCAAGGAAGTGAGCTTGTAGGGCCACGATGATTCTCTGATCATCATGCAGGTAAAAGAAGAATCCCATAGAATCTTCAGGATAACCAATGAAATTTCCCAAGAGGGATTTTGTCTCCAATTTCTCCATTTTAGTCTTTTTGACATAAGCGGGACATCCCCAAATCTTAATGTGGTTAAGACTTGGTTTCTTATTATCCCACATCTCATGTGGAGTTTTAGGAACGGATTTGGAGGGACATCTGTTCAATATATAACCAGCAGTAAGGAGCGCATATCCCCACAACGAAATGGGTAAATTAGTTTAACTAAGCATGGAACGAACCATGTCCAATAGTGTTTGGTTCCTTCGCTCGGCTACCCCATTTAGTTGAGAAGTTGCTGGTGGTGTCAGTTGTAACATTCTTCCTTGTTGTCTAAGGAATTCATCAAACTCGGCACTCATATATTCTCCTCCACGATCCGATCGTAGAGTTTTTATATTTTGCCCAGTTTGATTTTCTACTAAGGTTTTGAACTCTTTGAACCTTTTAAAGGATTCAAACTTTTGCTTCATCAGATACACTAGACCATATCTTAAATGATCGTCTGTGAAAGTGATGAAGTAGTAGAAACCTTCATGAGCCATTTCTCCAAATGGTCTGCAAACGTCGGTATGCACTAACCCTAAGACTTGAGTATTAGGGTTAGCTTATTGCCTACCATGTTTATGAGTTACAACATTCACAACAGATAAATTAAGGATATTTAAATAGTACAAAACATCAACTAAAGAAGCATTGCCAACCAATTTATTTCCATAATAAATGTTGCAATTCAATTTAGAAAAACAGAATGTATAACCAGTCTTAACTAATATAGGAATGGAAACAATGTCCTTAAGCCCCTTGGGGAAAACTAAAACATCATTTAATAACAATAAATGTCGAGAATTCAAATAAAGAGAAGTAGATCCAATCTTAGTAGCTGCAATGCTTTCCCCACTGCCTACTTTGATCATCACTTCTTCTCGCCCCCAGCTTTTTACTTTTCTGCAGATCCTGATCCAAAAAACAAAAATGGGCACTAGCCCCTGAGTCCAGAATCCACGAAGTAGAAAAGATGGTCATAGAACAGTTAGTTTAAAAAACAAAGAGTTCCATACATTTTGCGCCTTTGCCTAATTTGGGACAGTTCCTCTTCCAGTGGCCAAGCTCACCGCACTCGAGACATCTATCCATTTTCTTAGGCCCTTTGCTCTTATAAAACCATTGAGCCTTTTCCTTACCCTTTTGAACACCCCCTTGAGCTCCAAGTTCACCAGACTGCTTCTTGTTCTTCTTAGACTTAAACTTTTTAGGTCCAAAAAAGATGACCAAGGCAGTTTCCTTTCCCTTTGGTTTTATTTGAGATTGTGCAGTAACCAATTTGTTCATTAGCCCAGCTAAATTGCACTCTATCTCATTGCAGTTAAAGTTAACAACAAATTGGGAGAAAGAATCATGAAGAGACTGCAAGATTAAGTCAGTTTGAAGGGTGGCGTTCATGGTGAAGTCGAGAGATTCCAATTTCTCGATCCTCGAAATTATTTTGAGGACATGATCACCAACCTTCTCACTTTTTTTCATCTTGGCTTCGAAGAGCTCTTTCGATATCTCATATCGAGTAGTTTGACTGTGCTCAACATAGAGCTCTACCAAGTGAGCTAGGATAGCTCTTGTAGTGGGCATCTTATCATGTGACCTTTGAAGATCATTGGTCATAGATCCCACTATGTATCCTCTCAACCGGAGGTCGTCCTTAACCCATTTTTCATGGGCTTGGACCTCTTTCTCGTTGGCACGTGTTCTAGCAAGAGCCGCCGGGATATCAGCCTCCAAGACGTATCCAAGAGATTCCATATTGAGGACAATCCTCAAATTTCTAAGCCAATCCACATAGTTGGGTCCAGTAAGAGTATTCTTTTCGAGCAGAATTGAAAGTGGATTTGTCATATTTGAGAGAGATAAATGAGAAAATAACTCGAAAATAAACCAGATTAATTAGATTACTTGTTTTGACTGAACCAAGAAAAATTAAGGACTTAAAAATTTATCTTGGCTCCCACTGCATTTTTCGAATCCCACACTCCCATGTGAAAATCGGGAATCATCATTGACATTGATTCCACAGCGGGTATTGCGGTCCTCAATTAATTAGATGGGTTGCAACCTAACCGGTTTCTGGCCCATTAATTATTTGAAGTGATATCTAATATCAATTTATCCAATAAACATTTTAATATCTTTCCCCATAGTTCACCAAACTGCAACCGAACAGGTTTCTAGGCTAGTGAACTACCCGAGTTCATTCCCACTAACTCCTCTAATCTAACATTTGAATTTCACCTTGCAACTGAATAGGTTTCTGGGGTGAAATATGCTTCGATTAAAGCATTCCATGCACTTAATAAAATTTCAAATTATTTCTAATTGCATAATCTCCATAACTGGGAATCGTTACACATTTATAGTAATTTTAATTTTAGAAAGCTTAGTGAAGGGAGAGAATGTCAAACACCCTTTACTAACTCAGTATTATTTATTTGGGAGAATTTTGATTCGGCAAAAGGTTTTGGTCTCACTTTGCACATTATTTAATTTATATAGTGCTTTTACTCTATATTGATCATGCATAAAAATACTACTAATAATCATGCCTTTATAAATAATCATGAAATTTAAATAAATAAATAAATAAATCCATCACTCGATCATGGACTTTTACGAGAGGGACCGAGCCAATGGGTCATCACAAAAGGCATGAATTAAAACTATTTAACATTCATGGGCCTTTTGACTTTATCAATTTTGAACTATTCTATTTCAATTCCTTAAAACTCATGCATTATTTCTAAGAATATAATAAATAGCCTCAAACTTGATAATACATAAAATATAAAGGTAAAACAAATAAACCTAAGTCCACGATCAGTGTTACAATCACATAAGACATGCTCGCATCAATTAATACATGCTTGCAACATTTACTGCATACTCGCAATATTAAATCACTTATGTTGATTATTAAAATTTTAGTCCAACTAAAAACTCTTTTATAAAATTCCCAACCTTTTATACATTCGTTATTTCAATTAAAATCATTCTAGTCCAACTAGATAACTTAGATATATGAAATTAAAAATTAAGTATATCTACCTTTAATTAAAATAATATTAGTCCAACTAAAAGAAGACATAAAATATAGAATTCTATTTCATTATGATTTAATGCCATCATTAATTGGAAATACTTTTATTTGATCAAAGAATTAATTATTAATCTCTAAGAAAAATAATTTATATTCCTTATTCAAAAATTAAGTAATTTCCAAGTCGAGGAAAAATAATAATATTTAATCCATAAATTAATTATTAATCTCTAAGAAAATAATCAATTAAATCTAATTAAATATTTTATTCCAATTAATCGTATTGGGCTCGATTTCATCAAACCCAAGTTACCATCCTTTTGGTCTACTTGGATTTAATTTAATTGGGCTCAAATTAATTAATTCGGAAAAACATGCACACTTTATTAATTTCTATTGAGCAATTTTTAATTTAAGTCCAAATCACCCATCCAATGGGCCCATTTGGAATTAATTAAATTAAGTCCAAACTAATTAATAAGTCGAGATTGATTAAATTTCTTGTTGCGATTAATTAAATTATATCGGGTCATCATCTTTTTAACCCACCCGAATAATTAAATTTACCCAAACCCAAACTTCAATTTCAACCCAACACATAGCCCATTTACCTCGAACCCAAAGCAGCGAATCGGGTGTCGAAACACACGACCCGTCGGGCTGAGCAAACGACCCGACGGGTCGTGTGCAGGTGGCCAGGCCACTTGGCTTGGCTGTGCGCAGATTCTCCCCATTTTTCCTCAGGTTTTTCAATTTTTTAATATTATCAAATATTTTCAGATTTACAATAACTAAAAAATCAAAAGTTCTAGGCAAAAACCATGACAAACGCAGATTTAAGAAAACATACAAACATGCTTCAAAAACACATAACATGCATATCTTAAATCACGTAAACAAGATCAAATATGCAAATCAGAGATTGGCTCTGATACCACTATTGTGTTTCGCAAAAAAACTCATAAATGCAGCGGAAAGATTTTAAGAATTTAATTAAAACCCGAAGTGTTCTCTAATTGCATTATTGAATCCAAAGATTGCTTTAATGAATAAATTCAACCTACCCGTTGAAGCGAGGTGGTTGGAGAATCCAATTCTTCTTCATTCGAATTGATGAACTTCTTGAATTCTTCAATCCTTGTATTCTTCAAGTTTTTATTTCTTGAACTTTCTTGTAAATAAATCCAAACAACAAAACACGTTGTCTCTAAATTATCACGCACGAGTTGATGATGAAAAAACCCTTTTCTTCTCTATATGGTCGACAACTAGTGTATAGAGGAGGAGGATATTTTTCTTCTTTTATTATTTGGAGTTACAATGAATTGTAATTCAATTAATTGTCTAGGTTAAAGTCAAGAGAAGTCTTTTATATTTCAATGACTTATTGACCAAGACAAAACAAAAGAGACCAAATTGATCATCCAACTAGCCACGCCCCACATGGGGCCCGGATTTTTCTCTTGCTTTGTTTAATTAATTCTTTATTCAATTAATAATTTATTTTATCCAATAAATAAATAAATTAATTAAATAATAAAATTAATTAGATAAATTAATTCATTAAGATATTTCTCTAATAAATTAGCTAATAATTAATCTTATTCATTTAATTAATTATCTTATCCAATAAGTAATTAATTAATTATTTAATTTATCCAATAAATTAAATCTCTCCAAAAATAAAATAGAAAATCCTTTTCAATTTTCTTCATCAATTCTTTAGTGCGAATCTTTAGGTTTGTTTCATTTGGCAATGAGAGGAAACCAAAGGAAGTGGGTAACACCTAGCCAGTCGCGTGGCCCACTTCGTAGCCCAAATGAAATACGAATGAATGGATCATTCCACAACCTTCCAATTGTAAATACTGTATATCTATAAACCCTTTGTTCACGTTTCCCGGTCAAGTGAGAGTCATAGTTATGTCAAACTCACTGGACTTGACCATATGTATAAATTATAATAATACGAGATCATTGAGATATATTAAGTGCCTAGCACAATCGTCTCTTTTGCATAGGTTAAAGACCTTGATCTCTGTTTATCTATAATCACATAGGTTACATTCTCATTCACTTATGACAGAATAAATCCCATATTAGATATCTGCTAAGATTACAACTTGCCCATCAAGTCCGCATTTCGAGGTCGACCCCACCAACGGGTGAATTGGGTCTAACTACTCTAGTGAAAGACTTGATGTCACAAGTGCATCTTCAGCCTGATACTTCAGGTCAAAGGTTCACAAATACCTATTACGCATAATTATTTTTGTCATTGACATTCACAGAGATAAAACCCATGTGACAAAACCGATGCGAGTCGTGTTCGAGCACATCAGTTCCACTGATGTGCCTAAAGTCTTAATCTCCCACCATCACATGGTGTTTGACTGACACTCTCATGTCAGAGCTAAGATTGTACAAGTATTCGAAGCCTTTATTTGCCCATTAAAGACTTCATATTACTTGCGAACTAGTTTTAGTAATCAAGGTCAACCTCTCTAGTGCCATTCTTCCTATCCCATAGGAAGTAGAGGGGTCACACTGAAAACACGGGCAAAGCATTTTACACAACTTATAGATGTAGATAAGAATTAAGTGAAAAATTAAATAGTGCCTTTTATTAATAATAATTAAGTTAAATACAAGAATGATGCCCTACTCATTCTATCCTCTATGGCATTTGAGGGCATAATCCTAACATGAACATCATCAAGATAAATACCTTGCACAAACGAGTCAGCATGAGGTTTGCCACGCTTCTTCCTCCTACGACCCAAACTCTACAATAATGACTCTGAATAATAATATGGATTGAACACATAAGCAAGTGTATGCATCTCCCACCATCTCATAATCAGAGATTCAATTTCTTGAGACATGTTAAAATGTCTAGACAACTCCTCAAGCACATAACCTAACATATCTGCAAATTTTTGATACACTTCACCTATAACAACCTTATCATAATCGAAAAAGCGGATCATCGTTCAAATTGTCTTGGTGAAAGCTAATATAAATTTTACATCCTTCCAGAATTGTTTATCTAGTATTACCTTTTTCACCTCATAACTTTAATGTTCCTTTTCCAAAGATATGCCTAATTAGTAACTTCTTAACTCTAAGAAGTCAATCTAATACAGTATAATGATGAGCAAACATCGGTTTCTTCCCTTGTATCACCTCCAAAGAAGAAAATTTTCTGAATATGTGTAGCACAAATCTGTGATTTTTCATATAATTAACTACTTTTTTAGCCTTGTAGTAACACACTGCAACAAACTCCAATGATGGGTGCAATTGACTTTGAAATATCATTCATGAGAAGGCTTAAAGTATGACCCATGCAACTAGACCAAAGAATGTGAGGAAGTCTCTCCTTAATAATATCCTCAGTATCCTTGCAATTGGTTGCATTATTTATTAGTATTCACACAATATTGTAGGTACCTACTATCGTAATAGCTTTCACCAATATTTCAGAAATATGTCTAGCAACTGCCTCTTTCCCGGACGAGTCAACAACTATTATGAAAATAGGCATACCTCTGGAAACTGCGAAGACATTGATCAATGGATGATTTCAAGCACTACTAATTTGTTATCAACATTAGCTTTTTCCTTATCTAAAAGTGCTGTCTTTATTTTCTATGAACTTGGTCCTTTATAACCTTTTGGAGCTTCATTTATAGCCTTCACCGCATATTCCAAAAATGGTGACATTGCTACATTGAAAGAAATCCCACAACCCTAAAATAATCTTGCAATTCTTGTATCTGCATCCTCCCTTGACGATATCTGGAACATATCACTGACTATTTTAGAACCAACTTTCTTCGTTGGTGGTAGTATAGTTGGGTATCACTATTTCTTTTGTGCATATATCCTCCATACATGTCTCTTGCTTCTTCTTCATCTTTTTTTAGATTTTTCCTATCTTCATTTGTTAGCTTAGAACATAAATCAATTCATCGACTCTTCTCCCTTTTTCTTAATCCGATGAAATGTGCTCTGATTCGGGAATAAGTTCCGATATATGGATAACTTCTACAACCAAAATTACAAATCCACTTGTTGTCTTATCTCCAACCACATTAATATATTTCTTCAATGGAGCAAAACTTATGTCATTATTCACAGCAGCACTGCTGTCTTCATCTACACAACTTTCACTCATTTTCATATACCAAAATCTGAAAATATATATATAAAATATTATTAGAAACCAAAAGTGCGCTCATTTGTTGTCCAAGTTCTTATTGTTTCTCTTTAGTCACCTTCAACATACATGATCACACATTCACACAGGGACGGATTCAGGAATTTGTTGTTGGGGGGCCGAAGTGCCATTAACAAAAAAAAATTAATATTTAATTATAAGCATATAGTCAAATTTATTTTTGTTTTAATAGATAAGTGAAATAACAACAACCAAGTGCAAAAAAAAAAAAAAAAAAAAGGAAACTAACTTACAATTAAAAAGTAAAAAGTGGGGCTTTTAAAAATAAAAAGGCAATAAAATGTGGGGCTGGAATCGAACCCACACTCTCCCCACATCCTCACTTCAATGAGTTATACCCATGCCCTTTATCAACTTCACCAAGTCTATTTGTTATACATGTAAAAGGTAGATTATATATTCTTGGGGGAGGGGGGCATATCATAAAATTACATATACCTTTTAGAAAAAATTTAAAATCTCGGGGGGCCAGGGCCCCCAGGCCCCCGTAAATCCGTCCTTGCATTCACACTAATTGCTCATTTGTTGTACTTTTTTTTCCGGTCATTAATCACTATTGAGTCATCTGCCTTAAGCCCCCATGCAAAAACACATGTACTCGCACAACTACAAATAAAAGGGGTTTGGTGACTAACAAAAAATTTGACATAAACATTTTGGTAAAAAACATTTTCAACCCCAACCTATGTCGGTTAGAACACTTTGGTACACAATCTATTAACTTTTAGACTTGAATACCCAACCTTTGTAAATTGTGATAAGTAAGTCCATTAGAGAAAGAATTTGACTTAGATCGTGCATCCAACTACCTATATATTACATGATAAGTACACTTTGCATCCTATTCTATGATATTTGTGCACTCGACTACCTATATATTGCATGATATATGCACTTTGGTATACAATCTAAGTTGTACGTAAGGCACGTAACAAACTTTTCGGAGGAAATATTCTAAATTATTCCTTTGATGGACTTACTTGTCACAATTTACAAAGATTGGGTACTCTACATCGGTTGGGATGGAAAATGCTTTTTATCCTAAATAATTTATAAGCACTTATAAACTAAAAATTGCAGTCCACAAGTGAAGAACAATATTACATATAATTAGAAAATACCAATCTTTTTCTTCTCAAGTACAAATCTGTGGTAATAATGCATATGACTTAACACTTTTCACTAATATTAAAGTAAAAGCCACACTTTTCTTATAAATACAAAGGTTAAAACCTAAATTTCTTACCTCACAAATTGAAATTGTTGAAATTTGACTTGATGCCTGCCTGGGCTTTTAACAACAAACTTCTTCCTCTGGAGTTTGTTTGAATAGAGTGGACGGTGGGTAATAGGGAAAGTGAAAGAATTTTCTTTTCTTTTAATTTTTATGGTTTTAAGTTTTGACTTTTCAACTTTTAGTATTTTTAATATAAAGAATATTCTTTTTCTTTTTTGTGTGTTTTGGGCCATGAATTAGTAGTTAAAATGGCTAAAAGCGCAGCCTACTAATTGTTAAGCCGAGACTTTACAAAATGTCAAAGGCGCATTATTATACATTAAGTCACGCATTAAAAAACCGAAGAGGTCCACTTAGTAATATCTAATGTGCGGTGATAAAAGATAACACTATTAGCAAATACGTCCTCTAGGCTGAAAAGTAACACTATTAGCAAAATAAAAGATAATAAGGGTCAATGGCATACTAAAGAGGATGAGATTCATACGGTGATATCCAACTATTTCAAACAGATTTTTTCTTCTATTGATCCACCAGCTACAATCCTTGATGAAGTTTTGGAATCGCTCCAACCTCGGGTGTCAGAAGCTATGAATCGGTCTCTCTGCAGCCCGTATACTTCCACAGAGGTTAAAATTGCTCTGAACCAGATGTATCCACTCAAATCTCCAGGTCCCGACGGTATGTCCCCTATTTTTTTCCAGCATTTGGCACTTGGTTGGCAATGACATTTCTGTGTGTGTTCTTGATTAGTTAAATAATAAATCCTTTCTTCCCAAATTTAACTACACACATATTGTGCTTATACCCAAAGTTGATATACCTGAATCAGTCTCCCAGTTTCGCCCAATTAGTCTGTGTAATGTCGTTTATAAGATCATATCTAAATGCATAGCCAATCGGCTCAAACCTATTTTAAATGACATTATTTCTGAATCCCAATCCGCTTTTATCCCCGGTAGGCTTATTACTGATAACGTTTTGATAGCGTATGAAATTAACCACTTTTTGAAAAACAAAAATTCTGGTAAGGAGGGTTTTGCAGCTCTTAAACTCGATGTGAGCAAAGCGTATGACAGAGTGGAATGGATCTTTCTAGAGAGAGTTCTTTTGAGGTTTGGATTTAATAAAAGGGTGATTGACCTGATTATGCTGTGTGTGCGATCTGTAACGTATTCTTTCATGCTCACGGGGACCCAATTTGGATACTTAGAACCTCAACGAGGTATCCGACAGGGTGACCCGCTATCACCTTATCTTTTCTTGTTTTGTGCAGAAGTATTTAGTTGTCTTATCCAGGCTGAGGAAAGAAAAGGAGAAATCAGAGGGGTTAGTATTTGTCCGGATGCACCGATTATTTCTCATCTTCTGTTTGCAGATGATACACTTATTTTCATAGGGGCGGATGCACAATCGATGTGGGTAGTTAAAGACATTCTTCACAAGTATGCTTTGGCTTGCGGTCAGGAAATCAATCTACAAAAATCATCAATGGTCGTCAGTAACAATGTTTCGCGATCGTTAGCCCGAGGTCTAGCTACTATCCTGGGTGTTCAATTGTCTGACAAACATGAAAAATATTTAGGGCTCCCTGCGATAGTAGGTCGATCAAAAAAGGATATCTTTGCTTCTTTGAGGAATAGAATTCATGGGATAATTGAAG
Organism: Buddleja alternifolia; assembly: GCA_019426215.1. NCBI lineage: Eukaryota > Viridiplantae > Streptophyta > Magnoliopsida > Lamiales > Scrophulariaceae > Buddleja > Buddleja alternifolia. The sequence goes on along the minus strand of CM033402.1, from coordinate 15,052,598 downwards.
GGTGGAGTTCGAAATTCCTTTCTCAGGCGAGAAAAGAAGTCTTATTGAAATCCGTAGTTCAATCTATCCCAACATACACTATGGGCTGTTTTCGTCTCCCAGATACTCTGATACGTGAGATTGAATCAACGATGGCGAAGTTTTGGTGGAATAACAGGGATAGTAGAAAAATTCATTGGCTGGATTGGAGTAAATTGTGTCATAAGAAGGAAAACGGTGGACTGGGGTTTCGAGAATTGAAGACATTCAATTTAGCTATGCTAGCTAAGCAGGGCTGGAGATTAATGCATTACCCAGACAACCTTCTTAGTAGACTCTTGAAAGCTCGGTATTTTCCAGATTCTGATTACCTTTCGGCTTCTTTGGGATCGGCACCATCTTATACATGGCGAAGCATTCTTGATGCTCGACATATCATCAAACATGGTAGTCGTTGGAGAATCGGTAATGGAAAGAGTGTGTCGATTTGGACTGATCCATGGATACCTCGCCCGTCTAATTTTTTCCCATTCACTTGTAATCGATTTTTGCCCTTAAATGCAAAAGTAAGTTCTATCATTGATCAACAAACAGAGTGGTGGAATATTGATCTGATCGATACGGTATTCTGTTCGGAAGACGCAACCATCATCAAAACAATACCTCTGGGTTCGAGTCATAATACGGATCGCCTTGTCTGGAATTTCTCCAAATCAGGTACGTTTGACGTGAAAAGTGCCTATCACCTGGCCAAGGACATAGAGAAGAGAGGTGTCGCGTCCTCTAGCTTACCTAAACCAACCGGGGTGTCTTGGCAATTTATCTGGAAGGCTCGTGTCCCGCCGAAGATTCGAGTATTTGCATGGAAAGCATGCAAACAGTCCCTGCCTACTGCTCACAATTTATTAAAACGCCAAATGGATGTGTATCAAGGGTGTCATAGGTGTGATTCCGAAAATGAAGATTTATCACATACCTTACTGTTGTGCCCATATGCTCGACTGATTTGGGCTGTTATGGAGCTACCGATTCAGGTTATTTCAGATAGGAAGGATACGATTGAAGCATGGATCAGAAGCTGCCATGGTAAGCTTAATGCAGACCAATTTGGTTTGTTCCTTACGGTATTATGGTACCTTTGGTATCACAGGAACCACAAGGTGATGGAAAATAACGATATTTCCACTGATTCACTTGTATCTATGATTCGATCTTCCCATGAGACTTTTGGTAATTTGACAGAGGATCCAAGAATACCAATAATAGATACAACATGCCTGCATTGGTCTCCACCAGCAAATGGGTGGGTGAAAATAAACTTTGATGGAGCCCTTTTTACTGACCCGCAAGGTGTGGGAGTGGGGATTGTTGCTCGAGATTCGAATGGGACTTGTTTGTGTTGGCAAAGAAGATTCTTGGCTAGACACTGTTCGGCGGAAGGGGTAGAAGCATTGGCGTGTGTAGATGGGCTCCGCTTGGCGTTGCTACAAGGTTGGAGTAATGTGGTTCTCGAGGGTGATTGTCTATCCCTCATCCAAAAAATTAATTCACCATCGGAAGACATGTCTTCTGTGGGCTCTTTAGTTTCAGATATTCGGTTATTATCTGCTTCTTTTTCTTCTGTTCGTTTTTCTTTCATTCGTAGAACTGGTAATTGTGTTGCTCACTCTTTAGCACGTGGTGCTCGTTTGCTTGTTACCGGGGATTCTTCTAATATCCCCGAGGATGTGTTGGTTTTGATTGCGGCTGACTTAGCCTAATATAATTATTCCGTTTCTCTTCAAAAAAAAAAAATGTGCGGATTACTAATTTGTAAGTCGTCCTAGAGCAGCGCTCCCGCTTTCAATTTGTTAATTCAAGCTCGATGCGGAATAGGTCACTGTTCATAAACGAAATATGTGATCTAGGGCGATATAGAAAGTTTAAAATTTCATGTCATCCAACTCCATTACATACTTGAAAATTATTCTGATAATTACTAAATAGAATTACAAGATAACGAAATGCTAGAAAAAGTAAAGAAACTAGTCAAACTAAATAATAATTATATACTAAAAAGTCTAATCAGCTATGATAATTGAAGGAGGAACATCGCCAAGCTCTTCACTAGCATAATCAATAAAAAGTATGGACTCCAATTTTGATTCATCAAGAGAGAGATTTGCACTTCAGGTATACCAACATATTCCAATGACTCAAATGCATCCCCTGCTACATACCACATCTTGCTATCACCTAGTTATATTATAGAGGTTTTTTTTGATAAAAGCCAGAGGTTGTTGTGCACAAACACCAGATTTCGAGGGCATTGAGGACTAATTTGATTCCTCTTTTTTAATTTAGAAATGTGTAAGTGTTGCAGTTTCTCTTGAAACAAGATGATGAAGATACTTGCCCGAGTAATTTTACCACAATAGGTCAAAGATAAGGAGATCCAGAGCCGTGATCCATCCCTTACTGAAATGGATACAATTTCCGTCTAACTTTCAGCGAGTCTTCACCAACAAAGTCTTCAATACATGCAAATAATCGAGCAAGCTCTATGTTCACTTCTCTTAGTGCATCTTTATTGTGGAAAAATCATTTCAAGTACAATTTTCTCATTTGAGAAATGTCCACGTCATTTTAGAAGGAAGTAAGATTTGAATGTTGAGTTTGGGTACTTTGGTTGTGCACCTGTGCTTATGTAAACAATGTCAGTATATCAAAAAATAAAATAAAATCAATATTAGATAACATAGTAATGAACAATAAACATGATTAGCAAAGATAAACTAATAACATAGTAGACTTTTACTTGAATATAAGAACAAAACGTTTGGCAATGTAATGGAGTGTTGCTTTTACTCCACCTGTTCTCCAAAGTCTTTTTCACAATACTCAAAAAGCTTGAATGCTCACACTCTGATTTCTTTTCATGCTTGTAGATAGCCTCTTCCTCCTCGGAAATCATTGTATCTTGGGTTGTGCATTCGGTCAGTTCAGCGGAAAATCGAGCTGAAATTTTGGTTTTTTGAAATTTCCAACAAGAAAACGATCCAAAGGCACGGTTCAGGTTGATTTATCTAAAAACTGGAGCTTTGTTTGTTTCTATTTTGAAACCATATTTTGGTCAAAACTCGTTTGACTTATCCATTTTTCACCAAACAGGTATTTTTTAGCCAAACATTTCTGACAGCTACATTGTCTGCACCACCCTACACCCTTCTCCACTTTTGGCTTACCTTTTTGTATTATAGAAATTTTATATTATATCTTTCAACATAACTTTTCAGACAAAAACTTACGTAATTTGACAGCGACAGTAACTTTTGTCTTTTTTGAAAATAAAATCAAACACAAAATCAAACACATTTTCACCAAAGTACACGACTCCCAATAAACTTTTTCACCAAAATTCTCATAAAAAAAACTCTCCAAAATAGAAATAAACATTGCCTGAATTTTTCAGTTCGGTTTGGTAAGAAATGAAAATTGTAAAATTGAAAGTCCTCTTAGACAAGAAATTAGATGATATGAGCTGCGGAGCTGGAACTGTCGTGGTTGACGGAGGCGAGAGGGATGAGGATAGGGTAGGTTTTACGAGGAGTGAAGAAGAGCAAAGAGCCGAGATGAAGAAGTGAGTTAAGCGAGAAAACTAAAAATTGAAGCATCAAAGTACATGCTGCAATTGCAATTCGTAAATTAATTAGGAGTTATAGGGAATTTTCTTTTGCTAAGAGTTATTAATTCTTTATAATTCTCTTTATATGTATAAATTTCTAATTTCTATTTTTCACGTTTTGAATATAAAAATAATAAATAACACACACACATATAAATAAATTTGATTTTCGGTACGACCGGATAAACGAACCGTGCCCATCCCTTGTTGTATTTCACATATCATATACCAATTCCAAACAAGCCTTATCAGTATCACAAATTCTAAAAACCTCATAAATAGACACTATGAAATCAAGAATGTAATCAACTAAATCCCACCATGAATCATCCAATAACTTTTCTTAATAACCATAGATTGTTCACAAGTCTTGTTTTTGAAACATCATCCTCACGGTAGCAAGTCCACAGCTGACTAATAATCATAAACCGCAAGCTTTTCTTAATGAGCTTGATTAACATGAGAATAACAGATGCAAAGTGTCTTGCAAACCAGTGTTTTAACCAACCCGGACCAGCCGGTCTGACTGATCGGACCGTCGATCAGCCCTCAAAGTGGTCCGGTCAAGACCATTAGAGGCTTAGAATCAGTATATTTCTTGATAATAGGCTGACCCAACGGTTTGACCAACAAAAAGAACGGGGTTCACCAATTTGTAGAGCCGACCTGTTCACAAGAAAAGACATATCAGAGGCAGGCGGTAATCTTTAATTTATTCCTTATCCATTTTTTAGATTTTAATTTCTTGGTGTAAGGAAGATGGAACGGAGGTGGCGATTCCAAGTGGGTATTAGTTATGAAATGAGAAGGAAAAAACATAAGATCAAAATAAGATTAGAAGGGAAAAGAAGAAAAAAAAAAAGATAGAAGAGGAGGCGTGACGACGATCTGAGAAGAAGAAAGGTTTGGCCTTTGGGAAGTATATCTTGCGTTTTTGATTTTATATTTGTTGCTACCAAGTGGCATATAGAAAGTAGGAGTGAGCATTGGTTTCGAAAAATTGTCCGAACCGACCGCACCGCACCATTTTTTGTCAAATTTCTAAGCAAATCGTGGTTTAAAATTTAAATGAAACCCGCACCGACCTATGCGGTTTGGTTTCAAAATTAGTGTTAAAAAACCCGAACCGAACCGCCACCGCTTATATATATATGTGTATATTATTCTTTTTTAATTTGAACTTTTAATAGGTTTTACTCGTAATAGTATTTATATTTGTAGTTTTATTTAATATTTGTTATTGAATTGATATGGTTATATCCTTTACAAAATTAATAATTTCAGCTGAAAAAATGCATTTTATACATGGCAATGATTACAAGCATTTTACAACTAAACAAAAAATCACATAAGAGACATGAATATAGATAATGCAAATCAAGAAGCCTTAAAGACTCAGTCTAACTATGTATCGCTTGGGCATTTCAGCTCGAATAGCTTCAATTAGGCTATCTTCCAAAGTTATCATGGCTTCATGATCTTTGTTGATTATGAGCTTATTTTCTTCTTTTTGTCTCTTCTTGAAAGCTACACAGTGTCTTTCCCATTCAGTCGGGTCTATACCCATATACCTTAAGCAAATTCGGAAAGCTCGGTTGAAGTCAGTCAACTGCCTCTCCTCAACTAAGATTCTTGGATCTGTAGGTTCTGGAATAGATGCTCTTTGAAGAGGAATGTCAAACTGTTCAAGGCGTGCTCTAGAAGGTATTGGTAGATTTGGATAGTGCTAGTGGAGGTTCTCTTAGCGTTCTACTAGGCGCTCCAGCATAATCACTTACTCCATAACCAGGTATCCAAGATGGGAGTCTTGACGCAGAGAGAGTAGGTAATTGTTGACGCTTTGGCGGAGGAGGATCTTGAGCTCTTGAACTAGAGGCTCTTTTCTTTTCTCCTGTTCTTTTCTCTTCCCCCTTATTGCCATCTTCGGCCTTCAGAAAATGTTCTGTGAGTAGACTAACTTGAGAGGCAATCTGAGACAATGAAGTTGTAACATCATTAAAATGCTTATCGAAGTATTCGTGCATTGCTAGAAGCTTAGCGTTGGTAGCATCATTCATCTCTTGAAAGTCTCTACGACACTCATCCACAGCCGCTTGCGCAGAACCTTTCATATGACCGATTTGAGCGTTCATGATTTGAGACTCAATCTTTGCCAGATCTGTCTTAATCCAGTGCAGTGATTCTTTATTCTGAGTAGCTTGATTGCTCATCTCCTGTAAGACAGATTTCAGCAAAGGTCCAAACGCTTGACCCATATCCGATAGAGCCTCTTGAGGAGCCGGTCGCTTGAATTTGGATATATGCTTGAGTGAGTCAAGGGGAGCTTGATATGCAGGATCAAAAATTGAACCTCGTACATCAGTTTGAAGATCCTCAGCAGTATCAGCAATAACAAGTTCAGGAGCGTCAGGAATATCCTCTGGTTGAGACTCTTGAACTGGTTCGTCAGCAGACGCTGGAATATTTTCAACTTCGGAGGGTGCAGACGCTTTAACTAACTTAGCAGGCACTTCCTCAATCACTGACTCTGCTTGACAAAAGTCATCAAATTGGAAGTTCCACGAAGCGAGAGTAGCATAAGAATCTGAAGTAGCTTCCAATAGTTCAGTCAGCCTAGAACGAGAGATGCAGGTCCCTTGAATGAATGTGTGCAGAGGACTATCTATGGCCCTGATGTACATTGGACCAATGATATCCAGCACATGATTTGGAAAGATTTTGGACGGCGCTTGGCAGATAGAGAAAATCGCATCTGGGCAGTAATTCCTGGAAAATCCAATCAACCTGTCTGTTGGAAGACTTTGAAGACGTTGAGATTCAGGAACATACGAATTATAGTACTCTTCCAGATAAGGATAGATAGCTTGAGCCAGTCCCTGACTTCTTTCCAGCAATGAGAGGACAAACTCATAGTGACTGAGTACCTCTTTGCGAATAGACGGGAGCAAGGGATATCCTCGAAAGGGGTAGATTATGGAACCATTCCAGTTTCTGAGATTTGCAGTGAAGATTCTGTCAAAAAGAGATACGAGAGACAAAATCTTCACCATCATGTTGAAGTTGTCATCGTAGTGGCTTGGAGCAAAATTCAAGCACGATATTGAAGTACTGCCACTGGTTGATGTATTAGCGTTGAAGTGAAGAGGAGTAATGGACAGTCTGTGAAGCTATTGACGCAAACATTGCTCAATTTGATGTCGAATTAGTGGGAGCTTGAGAATAGGTCCAACTCACAGTTGACGTTTCTTAAGACAATACCTGGAAAACTGACGCTTCTTGTCATGCATGCCTATGCCAAATAGATGGGGAGCTTGAACTAATTCTGTGAACGTATATCTATGACCCACATACGCTTCAACCCACTTGACTTCGGCCATACAATAGTCTATGCTAGCATTAACCATAGCTCGAATACCTTCATGATGGATATCTCTGATAGACTCAAAGCGATATCTATCAGTTTGATAGTTAGCATTCCAGACACTATCAAAATATGCATCAGCTTCAGTCTGGATCAAATCCGTTAGAGATTCGAAACACTCACCAGCATGAATTCCTTTATTATTCCACAGTCGAAGAGGATTGACAGAATTCTTGTTCTCATCACTGTTTGCTATAAGAGGATAATGTGTGTAACTTTCTCTGTTTAAGACTTCCTCTGAAGGGTTGAGAAACTCTGGGCGAAAAGGATCATATACTCTGATGTTGTAGTCTCTCAGAGTAAAACCAATAGACTTACTGTGCCCATAATCCAAGTAGTAGGCGAGATCCACATCACACCTAGGAGTTCTTCCGCCTGGTCTGTCTTGTTGAAGAATAAGAGAAGATGGTATCTGACCAGGAGATTTACCAAGTTGAAGGGTCAGATAGTACTTCCTCTCAATTTTTGTCAGCTCGGTGTGGAATACTATATCTCTGATCTGATTATCGATGTCAATTAGCGAGGCTACCTCATTCTCAGCATTAATGTATCTTTCTTCATTATATACAGCCGGAATGAAGTCTTTTTCGAGCGCTGGGGGCATAAAATTGATTGAATGATCACTCGTCTTCAGTGGGTCCAACTTGAAGAAGTGCCTTGGCTTTGTAACGTCTTCAGCAACGCTCTGACCTTCTGAGCGTTCCTCTGTTATAGCTGGGACACTAATTGACTCTGGAATCGTTTGAGGAACAGGTTGCTCTACTTCAAGTGTAGCAGCATCTGCAGCAACATCTTTGTCAATGGCCACAACTTCTGTCATCTCAACATCTATGGACGTCTGTTGATGCTTCAGCAGCAGCTGGAACTAAAGCTGTAACACAAGAACTATCCTCTATAAGAGCAGGATCTTCTACAGATGTAGGAATAGAAACAATGTGGGAAGAAATAAACTTACCCTGAGAACTTGTCTCAACAGCAACGTGAGCGGTTGGCTCATCAGCAACTTGAGCGCTTGGCTCAACAGTCTCAGGCTTCTCAGGTACAGGAGCAGCTTGATGCTTGCTTGTCCTAGTACGCTTCGAGATCTTCTTTACATTTACTCCTTCAATGAGCTTGAGCGTTGGAGCGGGAGGGGCGGTAGATGATTCCTCAAAGTTTATTTGTTTATAATTCCTTCCAGCTTCCTACGCCTGATGAGAGGAATCTTGTCCTCTGCATCCTCATCAGTGTCCTCATCATTCTTTTGAGGAGAAGGAATGACTTGAGCCTTGGGCTTTCTAGGAGCCCTCTTCTTTGTTGCAGCCGGACGTTTCACGGCTTCTTTTGGAACTGGACGCTCAGCTTCTTCATCTGAAGCTTCGTGTATTTCCAGACGCTCAGAGAGTGGTCTAGCAGCACCACCAACCTTGGGAAGGTTGAACAGATTGTTCAGAATCCTTTTTCCCAGCATCTTGGTCTTGTTCAACGGTTGACCAGATGAGTAGACACAGTCTGATTGACACAATAGATCGCTCAAAATGAGCCCATAAGGTTTATTTGGGGCTCTTAAACAGTCTCTAAACCTTGCAAATACATACTCACTCCAATTTATCTTAAGATTGAGGAGTATCGCCGTCATCATCTGAAATTGCACTGGGTTCACCTTATCAAAGGTACCCACTCTGCATTCTATAATCTTACTGCAGAAGTCAGCCAACAGTCGGTATTTGGATACCAGATCTTTCTTCTCAAAATGTTGTTTGTAGGGTACATCTTCATAAGCACTCATGGTTGTCCATGCTTCTTTGATTTGATTTAAAGTGACGGAATCCAATGCCTCACCCTCATTTGGGAGATTGAAGTTCTTAGCAATGGAAGCAGCAGACAAAACGAATTCCTTTGGTCCTTCTTGGACATAGGGATGAGACAAGACATAGACTTCTTGTCTGCGAAGAGTTTAGCAGTTTTCCAGAAGATGTTTACTTCCGTTGGAAACAGATAGGAATACTTAGTAACAAAAGTTTTGAGCCCCAACCTTGGTTACCATGTCCATCATATCAGTTAGGTTGATTTGAGGTTGTTCATACAGAAATTTCCAATCGACAACAAGGCCTTCAGTCACCTTGATGATAGGCTCGGCCAAAGTAAAAGCAGATTTCTTTGGTGCCATTTTCAGTGAAAGAGATGAACTGAAATTTCTTTGCTTTGAAAGAGAGAGAGAAAGAGAGTAAAATTTGCAGAGGGTAAAAAATAATTTTCTGCAACAATTGTGTTTTAAATGACACAAAAGAAAAATTTTGAAACTTGTGCTTTCTAGTCTCTGTAGGATTTAGACACGTGTAAAGACTTTCTATTGATTTTGAATCTCAACCATGAAAATATTAACTGCGGACGCGAGTTTTGTGTAAGAGAGAGAAGTTACGTTTGGTAACTCCCATATATAATGTTTTGACATCTGAGAGTTAAATTTTGAAAAACGTTTAGGATTTTCAGAGTGTAGTACGCGCGTCTAATTATACACTGACACGTACATAGACACGTGCTATTTCTGAACCGCCATTTTGAAAATTTTTGATTACCCGCCAGTTTGATGTGATGGAAGCGTGTAGATAGACTACAACATAGACTGTTGAATCTATCCACTACTTCAAGAAGCTTGTAAAATTTATGCATGAGTTTTATAAATAATTTTATATTAAGTGTTGAGTGGGATATGTTCAACGCTTAACAGATACCATCGTTGTTAAATTTATATTGACGCTTGAAATCAAGATCCTTTTATACGTTAGCGTCAACATATTTGACATAAATAATTCTAAGCGTTGATGATCATGCATATGAAAGTTTTTGATCTTTGACGCTTGGAATATGTCTCAAGTACAATTTTAAGGTTCCCCTTAAGTTTGACTCCTTGTAACAGCTTTTCAAAATCTTTTGGACATAAATAAAGTGGATTCCTCCTAAATCATATGTCTAATAAAATATGAAGCATAATGATTAAGCGTTTAAATCAATCATACCTAATTTACTTCTCAAAGTGAGAAAACGTTGTTCGTTGAGTGCTTTGGTGAAGATATCTGCTAATTGTTTGTCAGTTCCAACAAAATGCATGGAGATATCTTTCTTTTGAACATGGTCACGAAGAAAATGGTATCTAATGTCAATATGTTTGGTTCTGGTGTGAAGAACAGGATTTTGAGTCATGGCTAGAGCGCTTTGGTTATCACAATGAATGGGGGTTGGACCTAGGATTATACCATAATCTCTAAGATGTTGCCTCATCCATAACACTTGTGCACAACAACTTCCTGCAGCTACATACTCAGCTTCGGCAGTAGAGGTAGCTATGGATTGTTGTTTCTTACTATGCCATGAAACTAACCTATCACCTAGAAATTGACATGTACCACTAGTACTCTTACGATCTATTTTGCAGCCTGGAAAATCTGCATCTGAGTAACCAATTAGTTCAAAAGGAGAGTCACTGGGATACCATAAGCCCACATTTTGTGTGCCTTTTTGGTATTTAAGGATCTTTTTGGCAGCAATTAAGTGTGACTCTTTAGGATTGGCTTGAAACCGTGCACACATGCATACCGAAAATATAATATCAGGTCTACTAGTAGTAAGATAAAGAAGTGATCCAATGATACCTCTATAATTAGTGATATCAATAGTCTTTCCACTTTCATCTTTATCTAACTTAAGCGTTTGGCTCATTGGAATTTTTGAATATGATGCATTTTCCATACCAAATTTCTTAATTATATCTCTTGTATATTTAGCTAGGTTAATAAATATGCCATTTGGGAGTTGTTTAACTTGTAATCGTAAGAAGAAAGTTAATTCACCCATAATGCTCATTTCAAGTTGTTCTTGCATCATTTTTGAAAATTTCTCACACAGACGCTTATTAGTAGAGCCAAATATAATATCATCAACATAAATTTGGACTAAGAGAATATCTTCATCATTGGTAATTTTAAATAACGTTGTATCAATGCTGCCTTTTGAAAAGCCTTTACCAATAAGAAAGATAGAGAGAGTGTCATACCATGCTCGGGGTGCTTGCTTAAGCCCATAAAGTGCTTTGTCTAGCTTGTAAACCATACCCTTACCATGGTTGTTGATGAATCCCGGTGGTTGCTCCACATATACTTCTTCTTGGAGTTTACCATTCAGGAAAGCACTCTTCACATCCATTTGATACACTATAAATTTGTTGAACGCTGCATACGCTAGAAACATACGAATTGCTTCAAGACGGGCGATAGGAGCATATGTCTCATCAAAGTCAATTCCCTCTTCTTGACAATATCCTTGAGCAACGAGTCTAGCCCTGTTCCTTATCACAATGCTGTTCTCGTCTATCTTGTTTCTATATACCCATCTAGTTCCAATAACTCCTTGGTGAGTTGGTCTTGGTACTAGCGTCCAAACCTTACTACGCTCGAATTGATTTAGCTCTTTTTGCATGGTTTCAATCCAACTTGGATCACTTAGCGCTTCATCCACTTTCTTAGCTTCCATTTGAGATAGAAAGCATGCGAACATAGCCTCATTAAATGTAGCAGCTGTAGTCCTAACAGGGGCTTCAATATCTCCAATAATCTGCTCAGGTGGATGATCATGCAGCCATAGTCTGTCTGGTTGGAATGGGTTAAGAGGTTGAACAGGCGCTTGACGATCAGACGCTTGACTTTCCTCTTGCGTAGGCGCTTCAAGTTCACCAATCCTTGTTTGCTCTTGATGATCACTTTCTTCATGATCATCAGTAGATCTTGCATTGTTATCCGAAATTTCGTCACGAGTAATCTTAGGAAGTGGCACTGAGATCTCATCATCGTCGTCACTATCATCATTAATGGTAATCTGAGAGGCTTGATGACATAGATCTTCAACTCCTATATCATTCATATTAACCTTACTCGGTTCTTGGTTAGCATCATAAAAAACAACATGAATAGATTCTTCAACCTTCAATTTGATCTTGTTTAAGATGCGAAAATTCTTTCCATTCTTGGCGTAGCCTAGAAAGACTCCCTCATCCGCTTTAGGATCAAATGTCTTTAGGCTTTGGGATCCATTATTGTGGATAAAATATTTAGAACCAAAAACATGAAAGTATGAAACATTTGGCTTACGTCCCTTCCACTGTTCATATGGAGTTTTCCCATGCTGTTTGTTGATCATGCAACGATTTTGAGTGTAACAAGCAGTATTGATCGCTTCGGCCCAAAACCTAGGAGCAAGCTTAGACTCTGCTAACATTGTCCTAGCAGCTTCCTTGAGCGTTTGGTTCCGGCGCTCAGCTACACCATTCTGTTGGGGAGTTCTGGGAGCTGAATACTCATGATGTATTCCATTCTCTGCACAAAACTTCTCAACAACCTTGTTAGTAAACTCAGTACCGTGATCGCTTCTTATTCTTGGAACTTTAAGATTTTTCGATGTTTGAAGTTGCCGAATAAGCGTTGTTAACTTGTTACATGTTTCGTCTTTGGATGAAAGGAATTCCACCAAATGAATCGAGAGAAATCATCCACTATCACCAAAGTATACTTTTTACCACTCACACTGATAGTTTGAACGGGTCCAAACAGATCCATGTTAAGTAGTTCAAGTATTCTAGAGGTAGATAGATGAGATTTTCTCTTGAAGGATGATTTGACTTGTTTGCCCATTTGACAAGCGTCACAAAGGCGATCCTTGTGAAATGGTCCTTTTGGTAATCCCTCTACAAGATTTAGATTTATAAGCTGAGAGATTGTCTTAAAATTGAGGTGATTCATTTTTGTATGCCTTAACCAACCCGGTTTAGATTCATTTTTAGCAACAAAACAAGTTGGGTTGTTATCAAGTGTTGAACCCCAATCTACCAAATATACATTGTTTGTTCTTTTACCTTTCAATTTAGTAGACTTAGTCTTAGCGTCATTTATATAGCAACAGTCACTTGAGAATATGACTTCAAATCCTTTATCACAAAATTGACTTATGCTCAATAAATTGTGCTTTAGACCCTCAAATTGTGCTTTAGACCCTCAACATAATAAACATCACTTACTATGATGTCCCCCTAGGCACAGTACCGATACCTTTGGTTTTACCTTTGGAGTTGTCACCAAATACAACCTGAGGACCATTGGCCGCTCAATAGTTGATCAGAAGATCTTTGGAACCAGTCATGTGCCTTGACGATCCACTATCGAAGTACCAAACAGATGTATTGGCTTTAACTCTAGGTACCTGCAATCAAAAGGGAAGTTCTATTTCTGTTTAGGTACCCATTGTTGCTTGGGTCCTTTACCATTAGTAGCATTGTTAGTTTGAATTAGAACTTCAAGAACCCATATTGACCTAGTCTTCATTGTAGGAATACTGGCCTTCTTGGGTTTCACATATTGTTGTATGTGCTGTTTGGGTGTATAGTAATATCCTCTATTGTAATAGTAATTATAATCATAGTCATAGTCATAATCATCATAGAAGCAATAATATGATCTAGACCATTGTGGATATTGACGCTGGTATTTCCTTGGCCCTGGCTTAGGGTGCACTTTTGATGCTGGACGCTTAGCGCTTGACTCACAGTGTTTAGGTTTATCCTTAGCCTTTTGAGCGTTTGGATGAACCTTTCTTTGTGAATCATTCGCTCTCGCCTTTTCTTTGCCTGAGTCAGCTTTGGCTTTCTCATTTGGCCTCTTACCATTGTCGCTTGGTTCATTTAGCGTTTATCTTTGTGAACCATCTTTAACAAAGAAAATACCTTTTCCTTAGTTGTTTGCCGTAACATTTGATTTGTTTGGTTGTTTACCGAATTTATTGCATCCTAAACCGGTCTTTTCCCCAAATAACCTTGTTACCTAGATGAGACTAGCTGTTCTGATTTAGCAAGTCTAGCAATCAGCTCAGCTTCTCTCTTGACTATCATATCAAGATCACTTTTCAACTGGATTATTTCACTCTCAAGCGATTGGTTCTTCTCAATGCACTGTTGCTGAACTTGCAATTCTGCTTTGAGCGTCACTTTAGCACTTTTGAGCGATGAAATAATATCAAAGTGATTTTGGTATAATTTGGCGGCATCTTGGCAATCCTTATAATACTCTCTGACTTTGTCAAGCAATTCTTCATAAGAAAGAGGAAGAGATAATTCTGTGTTTACCTCAGGAGACGCTTCATCATCTCTGGCCATGAGACAAATAAGCGCTGAGTCATCTATTGGCTCATCATCATCACTACTCTCTTCTGAAGACTCCAAATCTTCAGGTGCGGAAGTCTGTTCTGATGTCACTAGCAAACCTTGTTGACGAAGGTTACTCCTGAATTGGTTTCTATCCAAGTAATCTTGCCTTGAGGGCTTAGATACGTTTGGATAAGGGCAATTTACCTGGTAGTGCCCTGGTTTCCTGCAGTTATAGCAAAGATTAGTTTTCATCTTTTGTTCATTTTTTAATCTTGCATTTTGTGGTTTTGAGACCACTGGTGCTGAGAGATTTTGAGTAGACGCTTGGTACTGAACAGGCGCTTGGGATGTAGGAACAAAATACTGAGGCGCTTGAAACTGTTGATGTATTGGAGCAGGTGCTTGATATGAGCTGTGTCCTTGATTAGAATACTTTAACCAAATAGGTTTAAACGTTCAGTTCTTTAATCAGCGTTAGCACAACAGAATAATTTTAGAGTCCTCCTCTTGGAAAGCTTTAGCGTCATAAGAAAAATGTTTTAGTTGCTTAGTGTTCTCTTGAGTTTTACTTAACAGTTTTATACAAAGATATAATAAAATGAAGAATGATTGTAAAGTAAAGAGAAAGATATTTGTAAGGTTCGTTGGGTGGTGTAATCCCAACTACATCCTTCTTCTCCTCGAACACTTGGAGACAATCCACTAAGATGGTTCTCAAAGAATCACACAAAGACTTCTACAAATTAGGGATAGATGGATGTTGATGATTTGAGCTCCTTGATCACACAGATTTCTACTCCAAATCACTTCTATCCCCTTGCTTCTTTCACCCAAAAATAATGCAAGTATCCAACTTCGACTTCACACAGATTGCGAGGCTTGGATAGGTTTTTTCTAAACGGTTTGTTTGATTTTGATGAAGTTCAAACAACTTGTGAATATCTCAATAGTAGTGTGAATTTCTTCGAAAAGAATGTTTGTGATATTGGTTTACTGTCTCAGGAATTGAAGAAAAGCAAGGAGCATGTTTGCTTGAATATTCTGGCTTTTTTGAGAGTTTAAGGAATGAGACTTCAATGCAACAACAATTTGGCTTGGAATTGATCGATATTTTTGGCTTGTTGTTGAAGTCCTATTTATAGACATTCTTGAAAAAAGTGTCCGTTTGACACATGCACAGGTGCGTGTCTCTCACTTCCGCAAGTGAACAACTTTTGTCCTTTTTTGTGAAAATCTGCTGCACAAAAGTTGGTGCTGCAGTCTGTGAAAAGTTGACTGTCCAATAGGGTGGCTTCTCCGTACGTCTGAAAGTGCTTATCACATTTAATGCTCTTATCAACATTTAAAGTATTTGAATTAAATGCCCGTTGGCATTTAATGCACCGAGAATATTTGCATTAAACTCCTTTTGGACTTGGAAATAAATTCAGGTGAAATCCATCATTGATAGACGCTTATCCATTCTTGAATTTGCTTCTACCCAAAAAGGTAACGCTTGATATAGCTGGATATTTAGACGCTTGGAAACTTCATCTTCATTCAGACTTCAGGCGCTTGAGTCTTCAAACTTAACTACTGATAAGCTCACTCAGAATTCATCAGACGCTTAGCCTAAGACTACTTAACCTAACAATCTAGAATAAAACAGGACGAAGACTATAAAGCCTATTACAAATCTAACGCTTCAAAGCCTATACATGATTTCTATTGAAATCAAACTTACATATTTTGGGGTCTAACAAAAACTCCTAATTGTCATCATCAAAACATCTAACATGAAATTCCTAACATTCTGGCTTTTCTGAGATTTTAAGGAATGAGACTTCAATGCAACAACAATTTGGCCTTTTTTTTTATTGATGTATTTGGCTTGTTGTTGAAATCCTATTTATAGGCATTCTTCGAAAAAGTGTCCGTTTGACACATGCACAGGCGCGTGTCTCTCACTTCCGCGAGTGAACAACTTTTGTCCTATTTCCTGAAAATCTGCTGCACAAAAGTTGGTGCTGCAGTCTATGAAAAGTTGACAGTCTAATAGGGTGGCTTCTCCGTACGTCTGAAAGTGCTTATCACATTTAATGCTCTTATCAGCATTTAATGCATTTGAATTAAATATCCGTTGGTATTTAATGCTCTGAGAATAATTGCATTAAACTCCTTTTGGACTTGGAAATAAATTTAGGTGAAATCCATCAATGATAGATGATTATCCATCCCTGAATTGCTTCTGCCCTATAAGGTAACACTTGATATAGATGGATATTTAGACATTTTGGAAACTTCATCTTCATTCAGACTTCAGGCGCTTGAGTCTTCAAACTTAACTACTGATAAGCTTACTCAGAATTCATCAGACGCTCAGTCTAAGACTACTTAGCCTAACAATCTAGAACAAAACGAAATGAAGCCTTTAAAGCCTATTACAAATCTAACGCTTCAAAGCTTATACATGATTTCTACTAGAATCGAACTTACATACTTTGGGGTCTAACATAAACTCCTAATTGTCATCATCAAAACATATAACATGAAATTCCTAACACTCTTCCTCTCGTCTTTCCTCCACTCCACAGGGAATTTCCTGCGGACGGATTTTGACATCTGCACAGTATCGTGGCGGGGTAGGACTCCTTTCAAACATCCTCATGTTTTTTTCTTGGTGACAACATATCAGCTCTTGTAAGTGCCCACATGTTATCAATCTTTCTATCTCATTCAGTAAATGGCGACAGGTGTTAGTATCATGCCCATAATCTTTGTGAAAGCGGTAATACAGGTCGGAGTTGGGCTGAGTGGGCCCACGCTCAGCACTCCTTGGCCATTTTATCATCATCCTGTTCTCCTTCTCTATCGTCATAAGAGCTTTTCGGGAGTCACCTTAAGAAGTGTCTGAGTTGGATTATGATAATCTTCTCTGTACCTATTTCGATAGGCAGGCTTCTTGGACTCTACCGGGATCTTTTTTTCATTCTTAGCAGCCAGGCTACTGCTAACTAGCATCGCTTGGGTTGCTTCTTCCAGATTCACATATTTCTTTGCTCTTTCTAGCAGGTTGTCAAAGTTGACAGGCGGCTTTTTGGTCAGGGACCTAAAGAAATCTCTATCTTCAAACCTTGGGCCAATGCATTAGCTAGAACCTCAACATTAATGGAAGGTACCTCTAAAGTAGCCTCATTGAATCTCTTTATGTACCCTCTTAAGGGCTCATTAGCTCCCTGACGCATATTGAACAAGCTTAAAGAGGTCTTTTGATACCTCTTGCTACTGGCAAACTGATGTAAAAACATCAAGCTAAACTCCTTAAATGAGTGGATTGAGCTAGTGGCTGGCTGATTGAACCACTGCTGAGCAGCTTTCCTCAGGGTGGCCAAGAAGACTCAGCACTTTACCCCATCAGAGTACTGATGAAGTAGAGCACTATTCTCGAACTTTGACAAGTGCTCCGTGGGGTCCGTCGATCCATCATACTCCGCAATATTTGGGGATCGAGAATTATTGGGAAGCTCTTCCACCGAGATTTGGGGCTCGAACAGAACTCCTTTAGGAGATGGCGGGGCATGACCTCCTAGGCGTTACCTCATTTCTCTCATTTCTCCCCTTAAGTCCTTGAATCCTTCCATTACCTCTGGGCGCATTTTATGGTTGCCCATAGGGTTCACCGGCTATTGCCTCCAGGGTGTATTACCCATCTCACCAAGGTGTTGTTGACTCCATCCTTGTTGGTTTCCTTCTGAGGTCCCTTCATGAAGACGACCACCCCTCATGTAGGTTTGACTAGGAGGGAAAGGCGTAGTAAAGAATGTCACCCCCTTGAACCGTGAGCCACGGGGATATCAGGGGTGACAGTTGGAGGGGGTGGCAATGGAATGCTCACCGGAACCTCTCTCCTCGGTTGTGTGTATCCTCCTTATAAAGCAAAGGCCATCGCCGTAGTGAATATTCGTCCCCGTCGATCCGCGGGAGGGAGCGGGAGCTCGCTCCCTACTGGCGTGACACCTGATGGGATAGCATATGCTATTTGGTGAGCATGATCCTCGTCATTTCCTTCCAATTGTTGACCTCCTTCGCCTACAGACACCTGTCCATACGCTGGTGGGGTGAGTCCTCCGTTCTCATTGGCTAGTGGTGGATGAGGTGGCTGGATTGGTCCCTCCAAGTTAGGAGGGGATACGTGACCTGCTTCCTGACGACGTGTATATACGCGTGGGATACACGGCAAAGCCACTTGCTACGAGGGTAAGCTTCCTTGAGGTAATGATTGACTGAATCCCGATGCAACGATGGTGTTTTCCGAAATGGGTACCACGAAAACCGAAGCAGGAGCGGGATTTACCGTCGATAACTCCCCCGGTGCAACACCAGGCTGCGTTGTGGCTGCGCCTCTTCACCCACCTCCGGGTCGGAGGCGGTCCTTCCTTGTGCCGCTGCCGCCGTGTTTCTTCGCACCAAACATCTTAATCCTTGAACTCCTTCCATTTCAATGCAATAACTCACGTCTTAAAGTTCTTTTCCCACAGACGGCGCCACTTGATGTTGGTTCGATTTTGCATCAAGAAAGTTGAAGAACTAAACAAGGTCTTCGATTTATTTTTAGAACTAATGTACTAAAATAATAAATGCTAAAAATTGAAATTTATGGAGAGAAATAGAAAAAGAGTGACTTATTTATTGAGTTTGAATATTGAAATACATAAATTCTACTTTTGAAGCAAAAGAATTCCAACTTCACTTCCAACTTTCCAAAAAATTCCTTCCAAAAAATAAAAATCCCCTATATTTATAAGGGGAGTAGACGGCTAAGTTGAGGATGAAGAGTCCTTAACTTGTCTTCTACTCCATTTAGATATTTTAGGGATTTAAAATAAATAAATCCCACAATTTAGGATTTAATTGTTGTGAGGATATTATCCCCTCTAAGTGTGCATGTCCATGCAAGCCTTGTTGTAAGCATTTTGATGAGATTTCTTTTAGGCTTTTCTCCTTACATTCTCCCAAGCATTTCCTTGGGCTTTTCACGAGCTTTCCCTTTGAAGGCCTTCTTTAATTTAATTAATTGGGTCCATTTGGAATAATTAAAATTATGACCCATATCAAAGTTCCTACAAATATTAGTTATTGAACAAGACTTGTGTATAAATCATGTTATTTAAGAAATATTATTCGTGGCACATTCGATATGTGTGCATATTTACTTAAAAAAATAAGGATAAAAATACTTAATTTATTTATTATTTTATTATAGGAAAAAACCAAAATATTCTATATAATTTTACATAGAACTATGTCCATTATTATTAGTAGTTAAAAGTAAAAGTCAGGGGAAAAATATGTTTTGAGAAACAAGGAGAAAAAGTGGGAGATCCGCTCCGCGAAAAAACACGTGTGAGAAGAGAATGAGATAAGTGAATACTTTTTTTTTTTTTTTGAACAAAGAGAAGTGAATACTTGGTTGCATTTTAGAATATGTAAGGTGTCATAACAGGAAAAAAAAAAGGCAACCAATGTGGTTTTTCTAAGGCTTTGTAATGTTGATTGTAGTTTCTTCTCATTAGTTACGTAGAGATTACAACTTTTCTGTAATTGTATTAATATAATTATAATAATACGAAATTTAATTTTTTAACTTAACAATAATTCATGTCAATTAATTTAATATATTTTTATGAGAGATTCATTTAAACATCGAGAAAAGACCGATAAGAAGTTATGACCACCATATGTCCGAATTAAAATATTTTTAGTCTCCAAAATATCTCGTCTTGGAGGGTTGGAATTTTTTTTATTAATTTTGTAGCAGAGACAAAAATAATTAATCTCTTTTGGGGTAAAGAGATACCATGCAGGGGAACAAAAGACCCCTGGCCAAAATGGATAAATTCAAATAGCTTTGGGAGGCTAATATTGTCCCAACATACATTCTTTTTTCACTATAATAATAAATATTAGTGACAAGAACAGCAATGTTTACATTATTACAAATTATATATATATATATACATACATACATATTTCGAAAGAATATATATTTTATTACTTTTACAAATTATGACAATTAGAATTGAACATAAATTGTCACCTTTCATAATTAATAAGAAGTAGCTGTGTACCCAAATTTGTTAGTATACATCATTAACAATACATGTATAGTGATGAGTCAGTAACAACAATATTGTTATACAAGTGTTACTAGTGTTCAATAATCTTAGGAATTTTATGTTAGATGTTTTGATGATGACAATTAGGACCTTTGTTAGACCCCAAAATTATGTAAGTTTGTTTTTCAGCTTTGAAGTGTTAGATTTGTAATAGGCTTTGTTTTATTTTTATTCTAGATTGTTAGGCTAAGTTTTCTTAGGCTAAGCGTCTAATAATTTCTGAGTGAGTTTATCAGTGGTGAAGTTCGAAGACTCAAGCGCCTGAATTCTGAATGAAGATAAAGTCTCCAAGCGTCCAATTGACCAGCTATATCAAGCGTTACCTTATAAGACAGAAGTAATTTCACCTGAATTTATTTCTAAGTCTAGAAGGAGTTTTAATGCAAATATTCTCAAAGCATTAAATACCAACGGACATTTAATTCAAATGCATTAAATGCTGATAAGAGCATTAAATGTGATAAGCACTTTCAAACGTACGGAGAAGCCACCCTATTGGACTGTCAACTATTCAAAAACTGCAGCACCAACTTTTGTGCAGCAGATTTTCAGGAAAAAGGACAAAAGTTGTTCACTTGCGAAACTGAGAGACACGCGCCCTTGCATGTGTCAAACGGACACTTTTTCCAAGAATGCCTATAAATAGGACTTCAACAACAAGCCAAACATAGAGAACAATTATCAAGTCGAATTGCTGTTGCATTGAAGTCTCATTCCTTACAATCTTAGAAAAGCCAAACTTTCAAGAAATTATTCTCTTTGCTTTTCTTCAAATCCTGAGACAGTTAACCCAATATCTCAAATATTCTTTTCGAAGAAACTACATTACTACTGAGATATTTCCAGTTGTTTGAACTTCATCAAAATCAAACAAACCCTTTTAGAAAAACCCCTATCCAAGCCTCGCGATCTGTGTGAAGTCGAAGTTGGATACTTGCCATATTTCTGGGTGAAAAAAGCAAGGGGATTGAAGTGATTTGGAGCAGAAATCTGTGTGATCAAGGAGCTCAAGTCATCGACATCCATCTCTCCCTAATTTGTAGAAGATTCTGTGTGATTCTTTGAGAATCATTTTAGTGGATTGCCTCCAAGTGTTCGAGGAGAAGAAGGACGTAGTTGGGATTACACCACCCAACGAACCTTACAAATATTGTGTCATTTACTTTTCAGTCAATTCTTTTATCTATCATATCATTGCATAAACTGATTAAGTAAAACACAATTGAACGCTAAGCAACTAAGAAACTTTCTGTGACGCTAAAGCTTTCAAAAGAAGACTACAAAAATCATTCCGCTGTGCTAACACTGATCAGAGAAGTGAACGCTCAAACCTACTCGGTTAAAGTATTCAATTCTTGAAATCTAAGTTAACTTTATAAAAACAGTTTTCGTTAGACGCTTCACCAAAGCGCCTATATTTTAAGTGAACGCTTAAGCCAAGCGTTAGACAATTCAAGAGTCCAAAAACCATTTTAGTACGAAATCTTTTGAAGTCGAAAAAGACTTCAGGGTCTATTCAACCCCCCCTTCTAGACCCTTTCATATGCCACTTGGGACCAACAAGTGGTATCAGAGCGGTTAAAATTGAAGTTTTAAAATTTTCAAGCATAACTGCTTGTTTAGATCCTTTTTCAAAATCTAGTTGCTATTAAAATTTTCGTTATGGCATTTGCTAAAGTTCCCAAACTGACTGAGTCAAATTTTGACACATGGAAAGTCAAAGCATTTACATATCTCTGTTCATGTGATGATGACATGTGTGATATTATTTCAGATGGGCCAATCAAAATATATAAAGTTATCACAAGAGCGCCTGGAGCCACGGAAGAAACTCCCGATGGTTACGTTGAGAAACCAAAACAAGAATGGTCTCCAGATGAGCGTATAAGAGCAAATTTGGACAATGTTGGTCGTAACGCTCTATATACAACTATTGGTGATAATGACAACTTATTCAACAAGATCAAGTCTTGCAAAACCACTAAAGAAATATGGGATAAGTTGGCTACAATTTGTGGTGGTTCAGCTCAGATCAAAGAAAACAAACTTTCCATTGCCAAGGAAAAGTTTAACGGATTTAAGATGCTACCCAATGAAACTTTAGAGCAATTAGATATAAGATTTACAGCTCTAGTTACAGAACTTACATCGTTGGGAATGGATTTGCAAAATTGAGAAATGGTGGTTAAGATCTTTAGAAGTTTACCAAGTAAATTCTTGATGAAGACAACCGCTATGAGAGAATCAAATATGCTGGATCTCCTAACTCCAGAAGACGCCTTTTCAGAGCTTAAGGCATTTGAGTTCGAGTTGAATTCTGCTAGTGATGTTGTGAGTAGTCCGGTGATTGAATCTGGAGCGCTTATAGCATCAATCAAAGGGAAATCGGGGAATAAAGGAAAGAATTTAGATATCAATGAAGAAGAGGAATTAGCCTTGCTAAATAGATTCAGAAAGTTCTTGAGATATGAAAAGAAAGGAAAAGGTTTCAATAATCAAGGACAAAGTTCATATCAAGCATCTTCTCCGATGCAACAACAGCTTCAAGTGCCTCAATATTCTGTTCCTTCACCCCAAGCGCCTGTTCAGTACCAAGCGTCTACTCAAAATCTCCCAGCTCCAGTGGTCTCAAAACCACACATTGCAAGGTTAACAAATGAACAAAAGATGAAAACTAATCTTTGTTACAATTGCAGGAAACCAGGGCTGTACCAGGTAAACTGCCCTTATCAAAACGTATCCAAGCCCTCAAGGCAGGATTACTTGGATAGAAACCAACTCAGGATCAACCTTCGTCAACAAGGTTTGCTAGCGGAATCAGAACCAGCATCCGCACCTGAAGATTTAGAATCATCAGAAGAAAGTAGCGATGATGATGAGCCATTAGATGACTCAGCGCTCATATGTCTCATGGCCAGAGATAATGAAACGTATCCTGAGGTAATCAATGAATTATCTATTCCTCTTTCTTATGATGAATTACTTGACAAAGTCAAAGAATACTACAATGAATGTCAAGAAGCTGCCAAAATATATCAAAATGATCTCGCTATTATCTCATCACTCACAAGAGATAAAGTGACGCTCAAAGCAGAGTTGCGAGTTCAGCAACAGTGCATTGAGAAGAACCAATCGCTTGAGAATGAAATCATTCAATTAAAAAGCGATCTTGATATAATAGTCAAGAGAGAAGCTGATTTGATCGCTAGACTTACTAAATCAGAGCAGCTCATCTCATCATTATCAAAAGCTTCTAGAAAGTTGGATAATGTGACTGAAGTAACTAGATTATTTGGTGAGAAGACCGGTTTAGGATGCGATAAACTCGGTAAACAACCCAATAAATCTAATGTTATGGCAAACAACAAAGGAAAGGGTGTTATTTTTGTTGAAAAAGGTTCACAAGGTCAAACACAAAATGAACCCAGTGACAATGGTAAGAGGCCAAATGAGAAAGTCAAAGCTAACTCAGGAAAGGGTAAGGCTAAGGCAAATGATTCACAAAGACGGGTTTATCCAAACGCTCAAAAGGCTAAAGATAAGACTGACCACTGTGAATCAAGCGCTAAGCGTCCAGCACCAAAAGTGCAACCCAAGCCAGCGCCAAGGAAATACCAGCGTCAATATCCAAGACAGTCAAGATCATATTATCGATACTATGATGATTATGATTAAGACTACCATTATAATCAAGGATATTATTATTATACACCCAAAAAGCACACACAACATGTTGTGAAACCCAAAAAGGCCAGTATTCCTACAATGAAGACTAGGCAAATATGGGTTCCTAAAGTTCTAATTCAAAATAACAATGTTACTAATGTTAAAGGACCCAAGCAACAATGGGTACCTGAACAGAAATAGAACTTCCCTTTTGATTGCAGGTACCTAGAGCTAGAGCCGATACATCTGTATGGTACTTTGATAGTGGATCGTCAAGGCACATGACTGGTTCCAAAGATCTTCTGATCAACTATCAAGCTGCCAATGGTCCTCAGGTTGTATTTGGTGACAATTCCAAAGGTAAAACCAAATGTATAGGTACTGTGCATAGGGGGAACATCATGATAAGTGATGTTTATTATGTTGAGGGTCTGAAGCACAATTTATTAAGCATAAGTCAATTTCGTGATAAAGGCTTTGAAGTCATATTCTCAAGTGACTGTTGCTATATAAATGACGTTAAGACTAAGTCTACTAAATTGAAAGGAAAAAGAACTAACAACGTATATTTGGTAGATTGGGGTTCAACACTTGATAACAACCCAACATGTTTTGTTGCTAAAAATGAATCTAAAATGGGTTGGTTATGGCATAGAAAAATGAATCACCTCAACTTCAAAACAATCTCTCAGCTTATACGTCAAAATCTTGTAGAGGGATTACCAAATGGACCATTTCATAAGGATCGCCTTTGTGACGCTTGTCAAATGGGTAAACAAGTTAAATCATCGTTCAAGAGAAAATCTCATCTATCTACCTCTAGAATACTTGAACTACTTCACATGGATTTGTTTGGACCTGTTCAAACGATCAGTGTAAGCGGTAAGAAGTATACTTTGGTGATAGTAGATGATTTTTCTCGATTTACTTGGGTGGAATTTCTTTCATCCAAAGATGAAGCATGTGACAAGTTAACAACGCTTATTAGGCAACTTCAAATATTGAAAAATCTTAAGGTTGCAAGAATAAGAAGCGATCACGGTACTGAGTTTACTAACAAGATTGTTGAGAAGTGTTGTGCAGAAAATGGAATACATCATGAGTATTCATCTCCCAGAACTCCCCAACAAAATGGTGTTGCTGAGCGCCGGAACCGAACGCTTAAGGAAGCCGCTAGGACTATGTTAGCAGAATCCAAGCTCGCTCCTAGGTTTTGGGCTGAAGCAATCAACACTGCCTGTTACACTCAAAACCGTTGCATGATCAACAAACAACATGGGAAAACTCCATATGAATTATGGAAGGGACGTAAGCCAAATGTTTCATATTTTCACGTCTTTAGTTCTAAGTGCTTTATTCGTAATAATGGATTCCAAAGCCTAAAGACTTTTGATCCTAAAGCAGATGAGGGAATCTTTCTAGGCTACGCTAAGAATGGAAAGAATTTTCGCATCCTCAATAAGATCAAATCGAAGGTTGAGGAATCTATTCATGTTGTTTTTGATGATGCTAACCAAGAACCGAGTAAGGTTAATATAAATGATGTAGGAGTTGAAGATCTATGTCATCAAGCGTCTAAGATTACTATTGATGAAGATACTGACGACGATGATGAGATCTCAGTGCCACCTCCTAAGATTACTCGTGAGATTACTCTAGATAATCATGTAAGAAATGCTGATGATCATGAAGAGAGTGATCATCAAGAGCACACAAGGAATTGTGAACTTGGAGCGCCTACGCAAGAAGGTAGTCAAGCGTATGATCCTCAAGCGCCTGTTCAACCTCTTAACCGCTTCCAACCAGACAGACTATGGCTGCGTGATCATCCACCTGAGCTGATTATTGGAGATATTGAAGCACCTGTTAGGACTAGAGCCGCTACGTTCAATGAGGCTATGTTCGGAAGCTTTCTATCTCAAATGGAACCTAAGAAAGTGGATGAAGCGCTAAGCGACCCAAGCTGGATTGAAGCTATGCAAGAAGAGCTTAATCAGTTTGAACGAAATAAGGTTTGGATGCTAGTACCAAGGCCAACTCACCAAGGAGTTATTGGAACTAGATGGGTATATAGAAACAAGATGGATGAGAACGGCATTGTGATAAGAAACAAGGCCATATTTGTAGCTCAAGGATATTGCCAAGAGGAGGGTATTGACTTTGATGAGACATACGCTCCTATCGCTCGTCTTGAAGCAATCCGCATGTTTCTAGCGTATGCAGCGTTCAACAAGTTCATGGTGTATCAGATGGACGTGAAGAGTGCCTTCCTGAATGGTAAACTCCAAGAAGAAGTATATGTGGAGCAGCCACCAGGATTCATCAACAATCATGGTAAGGGTATGGTTTACAAGCTAGACAAAGCACTTTATGGGCTTAAGCAAGCACCCTGAGCATGGTATGACACTCTCTCTATCTTTCTTATTGGTAAAGGCTTTTCAAAAGGCAGCGTTGATACAACGTTATTTAAAATTACCAATAACAAAGATATTCTCTTATTCCAAATTTATGTTGATGATATCATATTTGGCTCTACTAACAAGCGTCTGTGTGAGAAATTTTCGAAAATGATGCAAGAACAATTTGAAATGAGCATGATGGGTGAATTAACTTTCTTCTTAGGATTACAAGTTAAACAACTCCCTAATAGAATATTTATTAACCAAGCTAAATATACAAGAGATATGATTAAGAAATTTGGTATGGAAAATGCATCATGTTTAAAAATTCCAATGAGCCAAACGCTTAAGCTAGATAAAGATGAAAGTGGAAAGAAAATTGATATTACTAATTATAGAGGTATCATCGGTTTACTTCTTTATCTTACTGCCAGTAGACCTGATATTATGTTTTCGGTATGCATGTGTGCATGATTTCAAGTCGATCCTAAAGAGTCACACTTAATTGCTGCCAAGAAGATCCTTAAATACCTTAAAGGCACACAGAATGTGGGCTTATGGTATCCTAGGGACTCTCCTTTTGAACTAATTGGTTACTCAGATGCAGATTTTGCAGGTTGCAAAATAGATCGTAAAAGCACTAGTGGTACTTGTCAATTTCTAGGTGATAGGTTAGTTTCATGGAATAGCAAGAAACAACAGTCCATAGCTACCTCTACAGCCGAAGCTGAATATGTAGCTGCAGGAAGTTGTTGTGCACAAGTATTATGGATGAGGCAACAACTTAGAGATTATGGAATAATCCTAGGTCCAACCCCCATTCACTGTGATAACCAAAGTGCTCTAGCCATGACTCAAAACCCTGTTCTTCATTCCAGAACCAAACACATTGACATTAGATACCATTTTCTTCGTGACCACGTTCGGAAGAAAGATATCTCCATGCACTTCATTGGAACTGACAAACAATTGGCAGATATCTTCACCAAAGCACTCAACGAACAACGTTTTCTCACTTTGAGAAGTGAATTAGGTATGATTGATTTAAACGCTTAATCATTTTGCATCATGTTTTATTAGACATATAATTTAGGGGAAATCCCCTTAATTTGTGTCTAAAAAGATTTTCCTAACTGGTACAAGATATCAAATTTAGGGGGAACCTTAAAATTGTACTTGACCATAACTTCAAGCATCAATGATCAAAACTTTCAGATGCATGGTCATCAACGCTCAGTATTACTTATGCATAAAATATTGGACGCTCAAATATAAAAGTCTTTTCAATCCTAAGCGTCTAATTTTCATATACCAACAAGTGGTATCAGTTAAGAGTTGAATCAATTCCAATTAACTCTTAATATAAAAATATTTTCTTTACAAGCCATGCATAAAGTTTACAATCCTCTTTCGAAGTGGTGGGTAGACTCAAAAGTCTATTTTGTACTCTACTCGCACGCTTCTATCACATCAAACTGGCGGGTAATCAAAAGTTTCTTTTTCAAAATGACGGTTCAGAGATAGTATGTGTTTGTGTACGTGTCAGTGTACAAACAGGCGCGTACGTTACACTCTGAAAATGCCAAACGTTTTTAAAATTTTAACTCGGATGTCAAATCTTTATATGAGAATTACCAAATGTAACTTCTCTCTATTACACAAAACTCGCGTCCGCAGTTAATGAATTTATGGCTGAGATTCAAAAGTCGTTACACGTGTCTAAATCCTACAGAGACTAGAAAACACAAGTTTCAAAAATTCTTTACTGTGTCATTTAAAATACAATTTCTGTAGAAAGACAATTCACTTTTAGTCAAACATATCTGCAAAATTTATTCTCTCTCTCTCAAAGCAAAAGAAAATCTCAGTTCATCTCTTTCACTAAAAATGGCACCAAAGAAATCTTCGTCTACTTCTGCCGAACTTACCATCAAGGTTACTGAAGGCCTTGTTTTCGACTGGAAATTCCTCTATGAACAACCTCAGATCAATCTAACAGACATGATGGACATGGTTGTCAAAGCTGGGCTTAAACCGTTCTTGACCCAATACTCCTATCTGTTTCCGACTGAAGTCGACACCTTCTGGAAATCTGCTAAAATTTCAGAGGACAAGAAGTCTATCTCTTGTCTAATTCCCTTATCCAAGAAGGAGTCTCCCAAGGAATTTATTCTGTCTGCTGCCTCCATTGCCGAGAACTTCAATCTTCCAAATGAGGGCGAGGCATTGGATTGTGTTACTTTAAAACAAATCAAGGAAGCATGGACAACCATCAGTGCGTACGGCGATGTACCCTACACTCAGTATTTTGAAAAGAAAGAACTGGTATCCAAATACCGACTGTTGGCTGATTTTTGCAGCAAGATCCTAGAATGCCGAGTGGGAACCTTTGATAAGGTGAACCCAGTACAATTTCAGATGATGACTGCTATACTCCTCAACATCAAGATCAGCTGGAGTGAGTACATTTTTGGAAGGTTTCGGGACTGTCTAAGCACCTCGAATAAACCTTATGGGCTTGTTCTAAGTGACCTGCTGTACAGATCAAAGTGTGTATACTCGTCTGGTCTCCCGTTGAATAAGACCAAGCTATTGGGACGAAGGATTCTGAATAATCTTTTTAATCCTCCTAAAATTGGTGGTGCTGCTAAACCACTGTCTGAGCGTTTGGAAGTACGTCAAGCGTCCGATGAGGAAGCGGAGCGTCCAGTGCCAGAAGAAGCCGTGAAGCGTCCGGCTGTTACCAAGAAGAGGGCTCCAAGAAAGCCCAAGGTACAAGCTGTTCCTGCTCCTCAGAAAGATGATGAGGAAACTGATGAGGATGCACAGGACAAGTTACCTCTAAAGCGGAGAAAGCTGGAAGGAATCATCAAACAAATCGAATTTGATGAACCAGCTGCTGCTCCTCCTACTCAAGCGCTTAAGCTCGTTGAAGGAGTTAACGTGAAGAAAATATTCAAGCGCTCCAGGACAAGCAAGCGTCCGGCTGCTCCTATTCCTGAAGAGCCTGAGACTGTTGAGCCAAGCGCTCAAGTCGTTGTTGAGCCAAGCGCTCAAGTTGCTGCTGAGCCAAGCGCTCAGAGTATTGCTGTTGAGACAAGTTCTTAGGGTAAGTTTATTTCTTCCCACAACATTTCTATTCCTACATCTGTAGAAGATCCTGCTCTTATAGAGGATAGTTCTTTTGTTACAGCTATAGTTCCAGCCGCCGCTGAAGCATCAATAGATGTCCTCGTAGACGTTGAGATGACAGAAGTTGTGGCTATCGCTAAAGATGTTTCCGCAGAAATTGCTGCAATTGACGCTGAGGAACCTGCTACTAAAGAGGTTCAAACATCAATCCCTATTCAGGTGATAACAGAGGCACGCTCAGAAGGTCAGAGCATTGCTGAAGATGTTTTAGCGCCTGGGCACTTCTTCCAACTGGACCCGCTGAAGACGATTGATCATTCGATCAACTACATGCCTCCAGCACTCGAAGAAGATTTCATTGCTGCAGGATACAATGAAGAAAGATACATTGCTACTGAGAATGAAATTGCCCTGTTGATTGATGACGACAATAAAATCAGGGATATCGTGTTTAACACGGAGTTGACAGAAATTGAGCGAAAGTTCTATAGAGCCATTAAACTTGGAAAAACCCCTGGTCAAATACCGTCTTCTCTTATTCTTCAACATGACAGACAAGGAGAAAGGACTCCTAGATGTGATGTGGATTTGGCATATTATCTTGATTATGGCCACAGCAGGAGTACAGGCTTCGCCCTAAGAGATTACAACATTCGGGTGTATGAGCCTCTTCGTCCTAGCTTTCTCAATCCATCCGAAGCAGTATTGAACAGAGAAGGCTACACACACTTTCCTCAGACTGCTAATAGTATTGAAAATCTATCTTCAGTCAATCCACTTCGCATGTGGAAGAATAAAGCAGTTCATGCCGGTGAGCGTCTAGAATCATTGACAGATTTAATTCAGACTGAAGCCGATGCATTCTTTGACAACGTCTGGAATGCCAACTATCAGACTGATAGATATCGCTTCGAATCTATCAGAGATATTCATCATGAAGGCATTCGCGCTATGGTCAATGATGGAACAGATTACTGCATGAATGAAGTCAACTGGGTTGAAGCGTATGTGGGCTACAAATACACATTCTCAGAGTTAGTCCAAGCTCCCCATTTATTTGGCATAGGCATGCATGACAAGAAGCGTCAGTTTGCCAAGTATTGCCTGTTCTGAAGTTTCCACTCGTTAGACATCAAATTGAGCAGTGTCTGCGTCAAGAGCTTTATCGACTGTCCAATACTGCTTTACTCTTCAACGCTCAAACATCTTCCAGTGGTACCTCTTCTGTATCATGCTTGAATTTTGCTCCGAGCCACTGCGAGGATAACTTCAATATGAGGGTGAAGATTATGACTCCACTATCTCTGTTCGACAAAATCTTCACTGCAAATCTCCGATAATGGAACGGCTCCGTACTCAACTCTTTCTGAGGATATCCTTTGCTCCCTTCTATCCGGACAGAGGTACTCAATCATTATGAGTTTGTCTTCTCTCTGCTTGAAAGAAATCAGGAAATAGCTCAAGCGCTCTATCCCTACTTAGAAGAGTACTACGCTGCTTATGTGCCTGAGGATCAGCGTCTCAAGTCTCTTCCTTCTGACTGCTTGATTGGATTTTCCAGAAATTACTGTGCAGACTCAATCTTTTCCATATGTCAAGCACCGTCCAAACTCTTTCCGCATCATGTGCTAGATATCATTGGTCCAATGCACATCAGGGCCATTGATAGTCCCCTTCGCACATTCATTTCCGGAACTTGTGCGACTAGAACCAGACTTGATGAACTTTTGGAAGCTGCGTCCACTTCCTATGCCGATTCAGCAAATTGGAACTTCCAATTCGATGACTTTCGTCAACATGAGTCAGCGCTTGCGGAAGCGCCTGCTAAGTTAGTTGAAGCGTTCACATCGGAAGTCACCAATATTCCAGCGCCTGCTGAAGAACCCGTTCAAGTGTCTCCACCAAAGGATATTCCTGACGCTCCTGAACCCGTGGCAGATGATATTGCTGAGGATCTTACTCTTGACATACGAGGTACTATCTTTGATCCTGCATATCAAGTTCCTATTGACTCTCTCAAACACTCATCAAGGTTCAAGCGACCAGCTCCTCAAGCGGTTCAATCAGATGAGAGTTAATCCTTCGGTCCTTTGCTCAAATCCATTTTGGAGAATATCAGTGCCCATGCTGCTCAAAACGAAGAATCCCTTCACTGGATTAAGGATGATTTGGCAAAGATTGAGACTCACGTTATGAGCGCTCAGATTGCTCATATGCGTAGTTCAGCTCAAGCGGCTGTTGGTGAGTGCAAACAAGATTTTCAAGAAATGCATGATGCCACTAAAGCAACTCAACTTGCCATGAGAGAAGAGCTTGAAAAGCGCCTCGAAATCCTTGAGACTTCTCTGAATGATGCTACCAGCGCCAAGCTCCTTGCCCTGCAGGAACGTTTCGACAAGCCTCTAGACAACATCACAGATTCTATGTCTTAGATTGCTCATCAGGTCAGTTTACTCACAGATCACTTTCTGAAGTCTGATGATGGCAATAAGGGGGAAGAGAAGAAGAAAGGAGAAAAGAGGAAAACGTCGAGTTCAAGAGCTCAAGAACCCACGCCTCTCAAGCGTCAAGTTCTAACCTCTCCTTCAGCGCTAAGTCTCCCATCCTGGATAACAGCTTTAAAAGTAAGTGACTCTGGAGCGCCTAGTAGAACGCTAAGGGAACCTCCAAGAGCACTATATCCAAATCTACAAATACCTACAAGAGCAATGTTGGAACAGTTCGACATCCCTCTTCAAAAAACATCCATTCCAGAACCTTCAGATCCTAAAATTTTAGCTGAGGAGAGGTAGATGTCTGAATTTTTCTGAACTTTTAGAATTTGTCTAAGGTATATTGGTATCGATCCAACGGATTGGGACAAACATTTTACTGCCTTCAAGAAGAGACAACAAAAAGAAAACAAGCTCATAATCAACAAAGATCATGAAGCGATGATGACCTTAGAAGACAATCTGACTGAAGCTATCCGAGCTGAAATGCCCAAGCGATACAAAGTTAGATCAAGTCATTAAAGCTTTTTGATTTACATTATCTATATTCTTGTCTCTCATATTTTTTTTAAGTTGTAAAAATGCTTGTAACTCTCGATATATATAAAATGCATTTTTCAGCTGAAACATCTCGTTGAAGCGTAACTAACTCTAACTAACATTATCTAATCAAAGCTAACTTTCATTTTGGCTGTCTAACTCATGAACTATAAAAGAGTAAGTATTGTCATCATCAAAAAGGGGAAAATTGTTAGGAATTTCATGTTAGATGTTTTGATGATGACAATTAGGACCTTTGTTAGACCCCAAAATTATGTAAGTTTGTTTTTCAGCTTTGAAGTGTTAGATTTGTAATAGGCTTTGTTTTATTTTTATTCTAAATTGTTAGGCTAAGTTTTCTTAGGCTAAGCGTCTGATAATTTCTGAGTGAGTTTATCAGTGGTGAAGTTCGAAGACTCAAGCGCCTGGATTCTGAATGAAGATAAAGTCTCCAAGCGTCCAATTGACCAGCTATATCAAGCGTTACCTTATAAGACAGAAGTAATTTCACCTGAATTTATTTCTAAGTCCAGAAAGAGTTTTAATGCAAATATTTTCAAAGCATTAAATACCAACGGGCATTTAATTCAAATGCATTAAATGCTGATAAGAGCATTAAATATGATAAGCACTTTCAGACGTACGGAGAAGCCACCCTATTGGACTGTTAACTATTCAAAGACTGCAGCACCAACTTTTGTGCAGCAGATTTTCAGGAAAAAGGACAAAAGTTGTTCACTTGTGAAAGTGAGAGACACGCGCCCTTGCATGTGTCAAACGGACACTTTTTTCAAGAATGCCTATAGATAGAATTTCAACAACAAGCCAAACATAGAGAACAATTATCAAGTCGAATTGCTGTTGCATTGAAGTCTCATTCCTTACAATCTCAGAAAAGCCAAACTTTCAAGAAATTATTCTCTTTGCATTTCTTCAAATCCCGAGACAGTCAACCCAATATCTCAAACATTCTTTTCGAAGAAACTACAATACTACTAAGATATTTCCAGTTGTTTGAACTTCATCAAAATCAAACAAACCCTTTTAGAAAAACCCCTATCCAAGCCTCGCGATCTGTCTGAAGTCGAAGTTGAATACTTGCCATATTTCTGGGTGAAAGAAGCAAGGGGATTGAAGTGATTTGGAGCAGAAATCTGTGTGATCAAGGAGCTTAAGTCATCGACATCCATCTCTCCCTAATTTGTAGAAGATTCTGTGTGATTCTTTGAGAATCATTTTAGTGGATTGCCTCCAAGTGTTCGAGGAGAAGAAGGACGTAGTTGGGATTACACCACCCAACGAACCTTACAAATATTGTGTCATTTACTTTTCAGTCAATTCTTTTATCTATCATATCATTGTATAAACTGATTAAGTAAAACACAATTGAACGCTAAGCAACTAAGAAACTTTCTGTGACGCTAAAGCTTTTAAAAGAAGACTACAAAAATCATTCCGTTGTGCTAACACTGATCAAAGAAGTGAATGCTCAAACCTACTCGGTTAAAGTATTCAATTCTTGAAATCTAAGTTAACTTTATGAAAACAGTCTTCGTTAGACGCTTCACCAAAGCGCCTATATTTTAAGTGAACGCTTAAGTCAAGCGTTAGACAATTCAAGCGTCTACTTTTTCAAGCGTCCAAAAACCATTTTAGTACAAAATCTTTTGAAGTCGAAAATGACTTCAGTGTCTATTCACCCCCCCCTTCTAGACCCTTTCGTATGCCACTTGGGACCAACAAATAATTACAACTTAAAATAGTTATTGTCATTAAAAATCTCAATTGTAGCAAAACAAAAGTTATCGTAATTTAATATATTTCAGTAGTAATAATTTTAATATTAAGTAACTTATTATTTCGTCATTAATATAATTTTTTTAATAGTTCATGCCAATTCTATTCTTTGAGAATTCCCATTTGACTATATATCTTATTGTTAGACCTTTAAGACGTCGGGCAGCTTGGCACGATTAGCCTACGTGCCAAGCGGGGCGACAGGTGTTGGCAAGGACGATAAGATAGATTAAAGTTGCGTATGGGTATTGAGACACAGATTATTTAGATGGTACATGATACAATGTGGGCACGGATTGAACAAGATGCAGACAGTAGTGGGCAATGACTTAAGACAGAGCGGGTTTGGCCGAGGAAATGCAAGATTGGGGCAAGTTGTGGGCAAATTGTCCATGTTGGTCAATCAATGTGCATACGGGATGATCTTGATAGTGTTGTATGCCTGGCGAGCCATCTGTTGGCTTGTCCACTAGATCATAAATACTAGGTCAGTCTTATCTTTAATATCATATGAAACATATTGGCATCTTCTTTATCATATATGCTTTAATTAGTTGGATAGAGATCCCATGGATTACACTAAGGCTAGGGGAGTGGTCTTGATGTCCATGGAACGCTCTCAAGGGCCGTAATTCTAAACTTTGTTACTAGTCATAAAGGCTATGCGATGTGGGATATCACAGCCTTGATAAGACTTGTTTATGTATGTCATTCTCAAAGAAGAGTGTCATGTTCCATGGGCAGTGATCCACTGGGTCAATGCATGCACAAAGATTCATACTTGGATGAGTATGGGATTGAACGACCCCACAAGAATTCCTCGTTAGTTTTGTTTCGAACTTGAAGCCCTTCAATTTTGTGAGATTAGTCCTCTAACCTGAGATGTCATGTCTGGGATGGGTACTACCTACTATGTTGTGATATACACGTGCATTCCAAGAGAATCATACTGTGGCGTATCTTCTATATAGTCTAGTAGTACAGCGGATTAGGTGACATTAGATAGAGGATCTATCCATAGCTTATAGCCTGTTATTCCCTATGTTGTTGTGTAAAGCTGAATGATCGATAAAAGCCTCTGGCCAGAGCATAGTCTTATAAGAGCGATTGGCAATCCTTGCTTAGAAGATCGAATCATTAGTATTTCCAACACAGTCATAGTTTCCAAGGTTATTAGAGTTTCGACCGTCGTCAAACCCTAGACATTAGATAGAAAAAAGATGGAAGGATTTGACTCACATGAAGATCGTAACCTGGATAGGTTTGCTTTTCATCGTTAGCATCTAGAAAGTCATAACGACGTTGCTAGACATCGAACCATGACCAATAGGTGCCTTGGGTTAATTTGGTGATATTAATCCAATGCCTAATTAATTATTTAGATAATTAATTTAGCCTTTGGGATAAGACCTATTGCTAACTTGTTAATGAGTCTAAGGGATCACACACTAACTTAGTGTAGTACCTATTATCTAAGTTAATTCTTTGTGAATTAATAGAGAGATATATTAATTGTAATATATTAATTAATTAGGAAAAATGAATAAATTAATTATGTGATCTTAATTAATAGTAGTCTTGATTTAATATGCGAAGACTAATTAAGTAATTAGTGGTCTAATTAATTAATATGTGAAAGAGAAAAATATAATATATATATGTATACAGTGTGTGTATGTATATGTATGTGGTGGAAAGATTTTATTTTGTTCACCAAGTCTATATATAGATGTGTGTGTGTGTGTGTGTGTGTGTGTGTGTATAATATTTCTTGAAATATATGGTAAGATCTGTTGAATTGGTTAGTTGACTATTTATATGGAAAAATCTTAGAAATATATTTTTGAAAAGATCTTATATATTTGGGAGGATTTCAAATATATGAAAAGATCTTGCTAGTTAATTAGTGGACCCAATTAACTAAAGAAAAGAGATAAACAAGGAAATAATTCAAATCATAAAATATAATGTATATGTATATATATACACACAAAATTGTATTTATGTTTGCGAGCCGTGTATGTGTGTGTGTGAGGGGGGGGGGAGTGGTTGACCAAGTAATTGGTGACTCTTGTATATATAGATTAGCTGGAATACACGGTGAAGTTTGAATTTAAGGCAAGTAACAATGAAGCGGAGTATGAAGCCCTGATCATTGGGCTAAAAATGGCTCTGAAAGGAGGACGTAAAAATTTGATAGTATATTCGAATTCCCAACTAGTAACTAAACAGATAGAAGGCACCTATGAGGCCAAGGAAGAGAGAATGGCATAATAGCTAAAGACCATTAAAATACTGAGGAAAAACTTCACCAAACTAGAGGTGCACCAAATTCCAAGGAGCGAAAATACCAAGGCAGACTAACTGTCTAAGCTAGGAAGTCCAGTCACAGACTGTAAAACCAGGCAGATCACAATTCAGGCTGTAGCCAAACCAAGCACGGAGAAGGATCTCACGAGTATTAAATAAATCATCGATTTGAGGAAAGATATTATACAATATCTTACTAAAGGAGTGTTACCAGAGGATAAGTATAATAAGCAAAAGGATGCCTGTCAGGGCGGAAAATTTTGTCATGATAGATGGTGTGTTATATAAGAGAGGCTATGTCCAACCATATTCTAATTGCATATCCATTAAGGAACGAAGGGTGTTGTGGTAGTTATATAGGAGGAACATCTTGGCAGGCAAGGCTTTACGAGTACGATTTTGGCTGGGCATTAAAGAAGATACAACTGAATTAGTACAAAAATGCGAACAATGTCAGAAACATGCTAATCTTATACATAGACTAACTGAATATTTACATTCCGAGTGTCCCTTGTCCTTTTGCTAAATGAGGCATGGACATAGTAGGACTGTTCCCCGTAGCTATCGCCCAAAAAAAGTTTCTGTTGGTAGTGGTGGATTATTTCAGCAAGTGGGTAGAGGCGGAAGCCTTAGCTCGAATTACAGAAGGAGAAGTAAATCATTTCTTGTGGAAGAATGTTGTATGTCGATTTGGCATTTCTAGGGAGATCATAGCTGATAATTGGAGACAATTCAGTGGAGTCAAGCTAAAAAATTGGTGTGAGGGGCTAGGATTCCAGCAGAAGTTCAGCTTGGTGGCACATTCGCAAACTAATGGACAAGTGGAAGTTATGAATAGAATCTTAGTGCAAGGATTGAAAACTAAACTGGAAGGAGCAGGAGGAAATTAGGTAAACGAATTACCCTCTGTGTTTTGTGTTGTGATTTGGTCTATCAGATAAAATTATTGATATAAATCACTCTAGAAATCAAATCTGGGATTTCATGATATTATTTCGCAACAAGAAAAATATGAAAGAGAATAATCGAAACACCTCTTGACGACAAAATTCTAATAATCAGCAGCAGCCCCAGACTCTTGCCTCTAGATTATCATGCGGAAGAAAAATCTCCAAGAAAGCTCCGATCTCCTCCCCTGCAACAATGGCGGTTTCTAGATGGAGAGAGAGAGGGAGGGAGTTTTGTCTTTCCTATTGCTCTAGGTTTCTTTGGCTTAAAATCATATTCAAAATTGTGACTTGTGTAGAGTTCTGACACTGACTAACAACTTATAGGGGCAGCCACTAGGCCTTAGTGGAATGGGCTTCTAGGCTTTGTTCCATCTTAGCCCATGTGTAATTAATTAAATTCAAGTTCAATCCAATTGACTTTTAATTAATTGCTTTAATCTAATTAAAATTAATCCAATTAATTTAATTCAACTTATAAATTAATTTCCAACTAATTTAACTTATGAATTAATATGATTTAATTAACTTATTTAATTCAATTAAATATCTTTAGTTAAATCATGTCATCCATTTTGTTAGCCAATCACATCTAATATGATTTTATCAAAATACCCTTAGCATGGAAAAACATTCATTTTCTTCACATAGCGCAACTCTCTGGGATCGATTCAATTGGCAGAGGAAGGATTCCAAAGGATAAGGTTCTAGCGAGCACCGTGGAACCAAATCGTAGCCTAATTGAATACGAGATGATCATGTCATCATGAACCTTGATTACGACTACCATATGTGTATAAGCTCTTCACCGACATGACCCAATAAGAGCCATGGTACGTCGGACTCATTGAACTTGATACTTTGCTCGGTAATCATAATAATGTGAAATTACCAAACTACCCTCAATGACCATCACTAGTTAGTTTATATGCTTTGGCCAAAGACTTTGTATTTTCAATTACTTATGATCGCACAGGTCACATACTCGTTTACTGTCGAGACGGTGAATCCCATATTGGCAGTTATCTTACAATGTCAAATGCACCATGTGAATCTATTAGAAATTTCATGTTAGATGTTTTGATGATGACAATTAGGACCTTTGTTAGACCCCGAAAATATGTAAGTTTGTTTTTCAGCTTTGAAGCGTTAGATTTGTAATAGGCTTTGCTTTATTCTTATTTTAGATTGTTAGCCTAAGTAGTCTTAGGGTGAGCGTCTGATAATTTCTGAGTGAGTTTATCAGTGGTAAAGTTTGAAGACTTAAGCGCCTGATTTCTGAATGAAGATAAAGTCTCCAAGCGTCCAATTGACCAGCGCCTTATGGATCAAAGTAATTCAAGGATTGAATAAGCATCTATCAATGACAGATTTCACCTGAATTTATTTCTAAGACCAGAAGGAGTTTTAATGCAAATATTTTCAAAGCATTAAATACCAACAGGCATTTAATTCAAATGCATTAAATGCTGATAAGAGCATTAAATGTGATAAGCACTTTCAGACGTACGGAGAAGCCACCCTATTGGACTGTCAACTATTCAAAGACTGCAGCACCAACTTTTGTGCAGCAGATTTTCAGGAAAAAAAGGACAAAAGTTGTTCACTCGCGGAAGTGAGAGACACGCGCCCTTGCATGTGTCAAACGAACACTTTTTCCAAGAATGCCTATAAATAGGACTTCAACAACAAGCCAAACAGAGAGAACAATTATTAAGTCGAATTGCTGTTGCATTGAAGTCTCATTCCTTACAATCTTAGAAAAGCCAAACTTTCAAGAAAATATTCTCTTTGCTTTTCTTCAAATCCTGAGACAGTCAACCCAATATCTCAAACATTCTTTTCGAAGAAACTACAATACTACTAAGATATTTCCAGTTGTTTGAACTTCATCAAAATCAAACAAACCCTTTTAGAAAAACCCCTATCCAAGCCTCGCGATCTGTCTGAAGTCGAAGTTGAATACTTGCCATATTTCTGGGTGAAAGAAGCAAGGGGATTGAAGTGATTTGGAGCAGAAATCTGTACGATCAAGGAGCTTAAGTCATCGACATCCATCTCTCCCTAATTTGTAGAAGATTCTGTGTGATTCTTTGAGAATCATTTTAGTGGATTGCCTCCAAGTGTTCGAGGAGAAGGACGTAGTTGGGATTACACCACCCAACGAACCTTACAAATATTGTGTCATTTACTTTTCAGTCAATTCTTTTATCTATCATATCATTGCATAAACTAATTAAGTAAAACACAATCAAACGCTAAGCAACTAAGAAACTTCTTGTGACGCTAAAGCTTTTAAAAGAAGACTACAAAAATCATTCCGTTGTGCTAACACTGATTAAAGAACTGAACGCTTAAGCCCACTCGGTTAAAGTATTCAAGTCTTGAAATCTAAGTTAACTTTATAAAAACAGTCTTCGTTAGACGCTTCATCAAAGCGCCTATATTTTAAGTGAACGCTTAAGTCAAGCGTTAGACACTTCAAGCGTTTACATCTCAAGCGTCCAAAAACCATTTTAGTATGAAATCTTTTGAAGTCGAAAAAGCCTTCAGGGTCTATTCAACCCCCCGCCCCTTCTAAACCCTTTCGTATGCCTCTTGGGACCAACAGAATCGTACTTCTAGGTAGGCCCCACCTGTCAGGTGATACGGGTCTAACTACTCTGATAATATATCCAATACTACAAGCACATTATAAATAACTCCTCAAGTCTAAATTTCACACATACTATCGCAATCTTAATCCAAATCATTGACTGTCAAAGAGTAAATACCCATGTGATCGGATTAATGTAAGTTGAGTTCAATTATGTTAATTTCATTAACTATATTCATGAGACCATCTCCCACTATCTAATCAGTGTTCGATTGGAACTTCCTTGTCAAAGCAGGTGTCATACAAGTTGAATTTTAACGCCCAATTAAAATTCCTTAACTCATGAACTATCTTTTAAGAGAGTAAGTACTTCACTCTTCCAGTGCCTCCTCTGAACCATAAGGGGTGGAAAGTCTATCTCTAAATCTTTATTCTATAAAAAGAAATATAAAATTGTTTGTACAAATAACTTAGGAAGGCCCTACTCAATCTAATTCCTCATTGGCATTGAGGGCATATACCTAACATTATGGTCCTACAGGACTACACCAAATCCACCACAGGAGAGAGTCCATGCCAATTGGTTTATAGCATAGAAGCTGTAATACCACCTGAAATCAAGGTGCCAAACCTCCGGATCCAACACTTCAACGCGGAACAAAATGAAGCAAGAATGTGAGAAAAGTTAGATATGATCAAGGAAGGAAGAAGTAAAGCTACTTATGCATAGAACTATACAAGCAGCACATCCAAATATCCCAAGCTAGAAAGGTTCGACAAAGGAATTTTCAAGTGGCCGATCTCGTCCTAAAGAGGATAGAGGTCACACATTCGATGAAAAAGTTAGGACCTCACTGGGATGGTCCGTACAAGGTAACCAAGGTGCTAAGAAACGGAGCCTACGAGCTACAGAATGGAGAGGAAAAACAACTCCCTCGTCCATGGAACATGCGAAACCTAAAGAGATTTTACGTCTAGGAAGCACAGAGAGATATTTTCTAAATTCATTGTATGTTCCTAATCAGAAGTGTGGTTAGGAAGATTGTGAACCAACTTTGTAGGGCAAGAATATGCAACATGAGCTAAGTAATATTTTGATTATTTCTTGCTTATCGTGTTTGAGACTTATCTTTTGAAAACAGCATGATTTGTTTCATAGAATGTATGTCATATATAATGTATCTTTATAAATTATGTTTGAGTATATAATTATTTGCTCTTTCACACACATCGAAGATAAGAGGGTGTTGGTGTCATGAAGTAAACAGTGGTTTGGGAAAATAAATGGATTGGTAACTTGGATCCGTTCAGTCAGGTAAAAGTTGACTGCGGGTCTATCTGGCCCCGCTCCCAAAAAAAAAAGGATGGACAAGAAGAAATAAGGTTGAAGACTTCTCAATCTATTCTCAAAATAGAAGTAATAAGGATGTTTAGGAGAAATAAGGTTGGGAGGACAGCCTCTTGGTTGTTCCTCAGGATGGTGTGAGACATATAAGTCCACTCGTACTCCACGTTGGTATAAGGACTCAAAATTTCAGAGAAACGACGGAAATAAGGAAAGAAAACCCCCAATAACATACTATCCAGATGTGAACCCGGGGAAGGATTATGGTACGGGGTGAAGGATTCATGTGAGTCAAAAGGCTAATATATCTTTAATATGTGCAAAATCTTGCCATATTCCTTTTTAAATGCACAAACGTATGCATACTATTTCAATATGCTACAAGCATGTTCCAAATTATCTTGCTACTCAGTTAGCTAAAATCTGTCAGAATTATGTGCTCATTTTGATGCTGGATACCATCATCTTATATCATGAGTTAGTTCATGCTTACCCTATGTCTTTACAAGTACTCATCTTAGTTAGCATTAAAACATACATGCAGTTTTGACAAGCACAAATAGAGAGAATATAATTAAACCTAGGATAGTCACGACATCAAAACATAAACAATTCAAAACATCATGTGCCTCGAAGGGTAAAAATTAAAAACAACAAAAGAAAAATATTATTTTAAGGCTAGCCAAATAAATGACTTATTTTTCACCAAACATAAATCCTACTCCGCATTAGTTGGGCATTCTCGGCAACATTCTCCATTGCACCAGCAGGGTTGTTAGTAGGTTGGTTAGCTAGATGCTCAGCAGCTTGTCCCGGGAATGGATTAACATCTAAAGCAGTAGCAGGGGAGACTTCATCCGGAACATTTTCAGTAGCAGGAGTTGAAGGCTTCAATAGCACGATATCCAGTACAATGTCAACATTGAGAAAAGATGCATCACTCCCAAAAGTTGGATATTAGCAGCAGCAAATGAGGCCCTACATCTTTCCAAGCCCTTCTCAAAATACTCCAAAGTTTTGTCATCCACCAGGCTTTTAAACTCAGAGAAGGTTAGGAAATTAGCTTTGTACATCTTTAGGAAAGCTTGCTCTTCAGCAGAATGGGAGAAGTCCTCAACATCCATTTAGCGACCTTTGGCCAGATCATCTTGAAGTTCCATCTCCTTATGCTCCAGGGCATTACTCAGCTGGTCCTCCAGGACTCTCTTGCTACCTATCAAAGCAGCAATACAGGATTCTTGTTCTTGGATGTCCAAGAGGGCTCTCTCTTTCTCTTTTTGCCAAGATTATTCCAGCGATTTATATGCTCCTACTTGCTTTTTGGCCTTGGCCAAGTCTCTTTTCAGGTCGTCCACTTTGGTTGATTGACTAACGTATATAAAAGCTTACCTGGCAAGAAGGAAGAACTACACATGAAAAATGAGGAGATAAAAAGAAAACCACCTATTACGTACCTTGGGGAACATTTCTATTAACCAATTGATGGTCTCTTGAGTCTGGAGGGATTTCAGCAACTGGCAATCAAGGGAATTTTCCATGTTTTTTAGGAAGCTATGCATACCTACTAGATTTTTATTCTTCAGCATGGAGATCTGGGGAGTGTCTTAAGCACATGAACGAGTACAATGGGCAGGAGACTCAGAGGTATTAAAAGTCAAGGAGGGCATGACCTCTTTAAACTGAATACAAGTATTACCACGCTTTGGAGAGGGAATATTAGAGGAACTATCAGTAGCTCTCTTTCCTGCTGCAATCTATGTCGCCTTAGCTAGGTCTCTTCCAAGCTAGGTAGGGGAGTCGTGAGCAGAAGCCTGTGGAGAAATGGCAACCGCTTGCCCTGCAAGAAGTTGAGATACTGGAGGAGTAACTGGAAGGTTGACAGGAGGAGGAGCAGGCAGAACTAGGGAAGCAGCCCCGAAAGACCTTTGCCTTCGGCGCTTCACTTCAACAAGTCTGGAAGCATCCATTATCTCAGTTGTAAAACAAATTCAGAGCAATAGTCAGACAAAAACTCAGAGGAAAAGGCATCAATAGAAGCATAAACATTCGGCTATAAAAACTACCTATATTTTCACCCTTCATCTCAACCTCTATAGGATCAAGGTAAAATGGTATAATAAGCGTGGGTCAACCAATTTCCCCACATCATATTTATCCTAGTTCAAATAATTCAGCAATCTTTGATTCAGAGGAAGCCTGTCAAAGAGGGGATATAAATTGGGATTTCCCAACTTATTTAAATGCTCATGAGGAAAATCCCAGGCAGTTTCTTCGGGAGGAGCAATGAAGAAGAAATTCTTATTCCAGCCTTTTTCAGAAGAGGGGTAAGCAGAGAAAAAGTGGACATCTTTCCTATGAGTGAAGTAAAACACCCCTAACTCATTTGATCGAGGTAAAAAGAAGGAATAGAAGAGCTCGGCGGTAGGACGATGGCCTAAATCACGCAATAACACATTAAAGGCAACTATGGATCGCATGGAATTAGGGAAAAGTTGGTTCAAAGGAATTTTATATTGCTTGTCTATAGCAATGTACAAAGGGTCAGTTGGGAAACATAATCTTGCTTGGAGATGGACAACATAAAAAGGATGAAAAACAGGAGAAGGGAGGTGAGCCCTATCCTCGGCACTAGGAACCTGGATACGACGAAATGGAGGAATGCCATAAGTGGCCCTTATAATATTTTCTTGGTGACGGGTAAAATATGACTTGTACACCATCCAAAAGCGAGCACCCGAAGCAACAAGCAACACTTTCTCCTGGTTAATCGGAGTTTCTTCAGCTAGTTCATCTAACACGTCTGGATCAGGCTGGTTAAAATCTTCCAAAGGGATTTCAGGCGGGATTTCAGGAGAAATCTCCAGAGGATGCCTTTCCGAGATTGATTAGGCTAAGAGGGAGGAAAAATCAGAAATATGGGGACTATTTAACAGAGTATAAGAGGAGAAATCTAAGTTTATGGTTCCTTCGGGTTGATGCACTTTAGGATTCGCTCGTAGAAAAAGGAGGAGACGGTGGATGATTAACATTTACAGATGGTGCTGCCACCGGAGCATTTGAAGGATTTCCAACGTCTCCTCCGAAAGGGGGAGGGTTATCTAAAACTATGGT
Organism: Buddleja alternifolia; assembly: GCA_019426215.1. Lineage (NCBI taxonomy): Eukaryota > Viridiplantae > Streptophyta > Magnoliopsida > Lamiales > Scrophulariaceae > Buddleja > Buddleja alternifolia. Next base: position 15,007,876 of record CM033402.1, on the reverse strand, counting down.
CTCAAGGAGGAGTATTTGAACGTTATCATTAGAGGAGATAGGATTCGAGTTAGAAATGTGCGACATTCCTCAGATTTGCAGGGAAGAACAGAGAAGGGCAAGGACATAATTATTTATAATAACACAAAAATACAAATAAAAATACAGAGCAAAAGGGGTAGAAATAAGTAAATAGAATCAAAGGCAAAAGTCGTGGGTCTCGGAGTAATAACTGCCCAGTTGATTGAAGATGGAGAAAAAAGGGGAAAGTTGGAAGGATGATTTTAAGGAGAAGAATATGAAGAAATAAGGCAACAAAGATCGAATAAAAATGGAAGAAAAGAGGATTTTCGAATTTTGAAATTGCAGTTAAGGAAGAAGAAATAAATTTCCTTTTGGGGTGAGGGGTCATTTTATGACCATACATGTGGCGCATATCCACAAGAATCTAGGAACAGTTATGGCGGGGAGGAAGGTAACTGCTATGATGATGGCGCAAAGATCTAGGAGGCAAGGATGTACAATTTTGATCCTAGGGAAGCCCAAACGTCTCAGTCCATCAGTGATGTCACAATTAGGGTTTTCTTGAAAGATCATTTTAGAAACCTATAGAAGCTTTTCAAGCAAGCCATTACGGAATAATTCTTTCAGCCTGGTGCATAGGAGGAAAGCCAGGAGTTCTTTTAGCTTGACTACTTAGCAAGAATTCAGGCGGAGTTTTAGCTGTCAACTTGGCTCCCATAATTAATTCTTCACAACTATTTCAGCTTGGCAAGTCAAACTTCAAATTGGGGGGACTATTGATGTGGGTAGATATCATCCATTAGGCCAAGCTGATAAGCCAAAGAATATTATATATATTTTCTTATTTTATTGTAATAATTTGGCCCATGTAACCATAACTTGGTCTCGTCTATTTGCCGAAGAAGAGCCCAAACCGGAGCCTTAAAAGGAAGGATATCAATCAGCAGACAATATCCAATCAAATATCCCACTGGGATTCAATTAATGAGGATTGGTCAAATACTTACCAAAGCAGAAAGATCTAATGTGGCTAAACATGGACCTAGATTAGACACTTCCATCACGATTTCAGGACACCGAAAACTTTCAGAAATAGTCTTGATTACCATAAATAGAGTGTGAAGGAAATCAGGTGGATTCTACTTATCATATTTGTATAGAAGCCATCTAGCTTGTGTAAATATTCATTTCAGATGATTAATAAACAACTCTTACATCTTTTACGCATTTTACTCTCAATTATTTTATAGCTTTTATACTCTATTTTTTGCAGTTATCATATAAATATATTGGTGTAAATTCCACGTGCATCAGCGAAGATTTAGTGAGTAGTGGGCTACGTATATGTAAAAATTCAATTATGTCAATAAGAAAAAAAATGGATAGATATCATATATCTTGATAATTATACTTTTATTTTACTTTTGTTTAAACCACACTCTCTGTATTATTTTTTTATTTATCCAATATTTAAATTATGTTTTAATCTAATATGAGTCAGGTTTATTTAAATTTGATGATTTTTCAGTGTGTCCTAAAAGATAATTGTACTTATTAATGAAATTTTGTGCCTCTGCCTTTTCGCACTATCTCACCTTTCTGTTCGTTTGTTTCGAGAAATCTATCGATCAATCTTTATTTTAGTGAAATTTAGAAAACTTTCTATAATTAATACCATCATCAGTAAATATAAAATGCTTAAATACATCACTAAATTATTATAGATGTTGTCTAGTTTCTTGATAGGAGTCATTTTTGCACATGTTCTTAACCTCTTTTATTGACGATTTAGGTCCATTTATAGCTTGATTTGTGCCACTAGTATGTTTAATATGTGGATTAAGTGAATTTAGGCAATAAGCGATGATGCACGAAGAAAAGGGCAAAAAACGGTGTATCGAATAATTTCCCAAAGGATGCTTCGCCAGATAAGCCACGCCCAAGCGCCAGCCGAAGAGAAGAACAGGCAACCCACGCAGTGCGGCGCCTAGGCACCACACATCCCACTCCTAGGCTCGATATCTTCTGCACCCGAGTGCCACCTGTGTCGCCCCTGGGCGCCGCTCGACTTTTTCCCCAAGAAACTTCTGCTACGTGGGCGGCGCCTAGGCGCCGATCGACTCGCGCCTGGGCGCCGCTGTAACCGTTTTTTGGAAGCTATAAAGTGAATTTTTCTAGGAATTTGGGAATTGAAGGCACTTTTCTAGTATTTTGAGCCACAAATTCATCAATTAGAAGGAAGATTAGCTTGGGGATTGAAGATTGAAGTGAAGATGCATCAGCAATTTGACATAGGGAGTTTTAATAGCTTTCTCTTTTCATTATTGTCCATGAATATGTATATGAATCTATCTATGTCCTTTATGCCATTAACTATGAGCTAAGCTTGTAAGACTAGGGCCATGTAAGGCCAAATTGTGATTTATGCTTATAATAGAGGATTGTTGAAGTGGTTCTTATGTTGTTATGTGGTGTGAATTTATGTTTTTGCTTTTTTGACATATGCTTGATCACCATATGTTAGCATCTTATGCCTAGGTGAATATTTCGAGAGAAAATTGACTTAGGGTGCAAGAAATTTACACCATAACCTGCAACCATTGAGGAATTGCCCTAGACATAGGTAAAATTCCCGGGTGAAGTCGTTCGATCTAAATCGAGTGAGCTCTAATGCGTTAATGCATGTTTGGTGATTAGATTTCCGGGTAGATATACTTAGGAAACCATCATTCAATCATAGGAGTTTAGCACGAGACATCGGTTATTCTTTACCCTAGGAGCTTTCACCATAGCAACATAAGCATAACCTTTAACGAGAACCTTTATAAGTGTCATTGAGCAATTTGGACATAGCATGTGCCTTAGTCTACCTTTATAATTGATCTTCAATCCTTCGCGTGTCTTTGTTCTTCTCCTACGTGTTTTACCTTCAATTTACCTCTACGTTAATTGTTTATTTCATTACGAATGTTAAACTAAAATTCAAGTCCTTGAGGTTCGACAACCCGGACTTATTGTCCACATTTATTGCTACACACGACTAGTGCACTTGCTATTCAAGCACGTTAGCTTCTAGCGTGTCATTTCTATTTTTCTAATATATATATGTATATATATATATTTATTTTATTATCTTAATGTGTTGTGTCATGAGCAATATGGTGAATAACAATTCCTCTTTTTTTAAAAGAAAAATGGGTCTTATATATCATTCAATCGAAAGTTTACAACGTCTGGAACAATACAATTCATATCAACTCAAACAATGTAGTAAGAACATCTGAAACACCAACTATCAAATTTCTTGAAGATAACAAATCGTAAGAACTCACAAACGAACACAAGAAAATTCTTGTGCAACTCTTATTCAAGGAGAGACGAAACTCTCATTCGAGAGAGAAAGCAAATTCTCATACAAGAGAGAAAATAACATACTAAACAAAATATCTAAATCGCCATATAAAAACTTATGTATCACCCATCGTCATCTCGTCAGGTCTGTCTCTGTCTCGTTAGATTCATATCCGTCTCGTTAGATTTGATGATGTGATGTACAACTTGAAGAAGGGTGCTCCAATCCAACCCTCCGACGATAGCGGTAACAGTGGTGAAGTAGATGACTGCTTCACCAAGCCATCGTCGGCGGAGGACAAAAAAAAAACAAAAAAGGATGAGGTTTGGAGAGAGATAGGGAGAATGGTAAATAATAATCCTTCTAGTTCGTTATCCTTTTAAAATTGCAACAATTGAAAAAATAAAACAATGAAATTGTCAATTTTTTAGAGCATGATCAAAACTCCGACAATTCTAGATTCATCCCTGGTTCAAATCTAATTTGGCTGGCTGCGGTGATTTTATGGTAAATGTATATTTACTTACTCTATATTGATTCTATATTAATTTAGCTGCGACAAATTCAAGCCTGAACTAAAAGAAGAATTCTTAATTCAAGACGAAGGGGATACCCCAAATATCTAGTCCGATAAACTCGGGTTGATAGTTATAATCCTGAACCATAAAGATTCTATCTAGCTCCATAAAAGAGGGCAGAACCACAACTTGTGGCAGCCTCAATTTCAATCTCAGGACTTTTTACATAAACTGGGAAGTAAATTCCACTACACCAATAGGTTTTGGTAACTAAAAGAAAATTTAAGATCTCAAATAATTATTCTAATCAAATCATATATTTAACACAGCTAATAGATTCTAGATTTCGATTTACACATCTAATTTTTAGATTACATTAAAAGTTCTAGGTTCAAACGCAACATGTTTCAAACATATACATTAAAATGAGGGATTAGAGAACTACCCCATTTAATTTTAGATTCTATTTCATTTCCTATTTATTTTCTTTTAGTTAATTGATTAAACGTTGCTCAAAGCTATCACTTTTTTTTATTTATTAAAGAGGAAGGTAGAGATTGAACACTTTAATGTCCAACTTATCAGTAAGAGATTGATACAGTTTAATGAAATAGTTATTGGCTCTCAAAGCCATCATTTGTATAACATCATATGTACATTTATAAATTAGTTGGATATTGGTTAAGAAATTTGAGATTTTAGCCTAAATTTGAGCAATATACTTGAGTTGGTCCCCTATAGTATGCGGCTAAAGGACATCTTTGACATATTTAATTTATTTTGAGAGTAGATGAACTTAGTGTATCTAATTACGAAAATTCAATTTTAGGTAAATAAGAAATCAATATATCATAGTGAGCCAATTGAAGTTGAGTATGGTTGAAATCAGTGGAAAGATGGAATGTGAATTTTGATTGTCCAATATTGGAGTTAGAACCGTTTGACGTCCTCACGGATGTATTTGGATTAAAAGGTTTCAAATTCATAGGATATAGATATATTAAAAAAATTATTGAGCTTGTATGGATGATTTCAGGTTATAATGAATTTCAAATCTCTTAAAATTTATTTTGAGCTATTTTTTCAATCATTGTGGTGGATTGCAAATGATTTCAAAACACAACCTCAATAAAGTTCAAGTGTTGCTTTATGGTAATGGTCCAAAGTTTTTAGAAGGGGGATCACCTACATAATATATAGTAGGTGTTGGTCCCAAGTGGCATACGAAAAGGTCTAGAAGGGGGGAGCGGGGCTGGGTTGAATAGACCTTAAAGTCTTTTTCGACTTCAAAAAGTTTCATATTAAAATGGTTTTGGACGCTTGACTGAGCGTCTACTTGAAATATAGACGCTTAGGCTAAGCGTCTGATGAAGACTGTTTTTAGAAAGTTAACTTAGACTTCAAGATTTGAATACTTTAACCAAGTAGGTTTAAGCGTTCAGTTCTTTAATCAGTTTTAGCACAGCGGAATAATTTTAAGGTCTTCTCTTTTGGAAATCTTTAGCGTCACAAGTTGTTTCTTAGTTGCTTAGCGTTTGATTGTGTTTTACTTAATCAATTTATGCAATGATATGATAGATAAGAGAATTGACTGTAAAGTAAATGACACAATATTTGTAAGGTTCGTTGGGTGGTGTAATCTCAACTACGTCCTTCTTCTCCTTGAACATTCGGAGGCATTCCACTAAAATAATTCTCAAAGAATCACACAGAATCTTCTACAAATTAGGAAGAGATAGATGCATGTCGATGACTTGAGCTCCTTGATCACACAAATTTCTGCTCCAAATCACCTCAATCCCCTTGCTTCTTTCACCCAGAAATAATGCAAGTATCCAACTTCGACTTCACACAGATCGCGAGGCTTGGATGGGGTTTTCTAAACGGTTTGTTTGATTTTGATGAAGTTCAAACAACTGGAAATATCTCAATAGTAATGTGGTTTCTTCGAAAAAAATGTTTGAGATATTGGTTGACTGTCTCAGGAATTGAAGAAAAGCAAAGAAAATGTTTTCTTGAATGTTCTGGCTTTTCTGAGAGTTTAAGGAATGAGACTTCAATGCAACAACAATTTGGTTTGGAAATTGATTGTATGTTTGGCTTGTTGTTGAAGTCCTATTTATAGGCATTCTTGGACAAAGTGTCTGTTTGACACATGCACAGGCGCGTGTCTCTCACTTCCGCGAGTGAACAACTTTTGTCCATTTTCCTGAAAATCTACTGCACAAAAGTAGGTGCTGCAGTCTATGAATAGTTAACAGTCCAATAGGGTGGCTTCTCCGTACGTCTAAAAGTGCTTATCACATTTAATGCACTTATCAGCATTTAATGCATTTGAATTAAATGCCCGTTGGCACTTAATGCGTTGAGAATATTTGCATTAAACTCCTTCCGGACTTAGAAATAGATTCAGGTGAAATCAGTCATTGATAGACGCTTATCCATCCTTGAATCACTTCTGTCCTATAAGGTGACGCTTGATATAGCTGGTCATTGGACGCTTGGAGACTTTATCTTCATTCAGACTTCAGGCGCTTGAGTCTTCAAACTTTACCACTGATAAACTCACTCAGAAATTATCAGACGCTCAGCCTAAGACTACTTAGCCTAACAATCTAGAATAAAAACAAAACAAAGCCTATAAAGCCTATTACAAATCTAACGCTTCAAAGCTTATACATGATTTCTACTAAAATCAAACTTACATATTTTGGGGTCTAACATAAAGTCCTAATTGTCATCATCAAAACATCTAACATGAAATTCCTAGCAATTTCCCCCTTTTTGATGATGGCAATACTTACTCTTTTATAGTTCAAGAGTTAGACAGCCAAAATAAAAGTTAGCTTTGGTTAGATAACGTTGGTTAAAGTTAGTTACGCTTCAACGAGATGTTTCAGCTGAAAAATGCATTTTATATATATCAATGATTACACGCATTTTTACAACTGAACAAAAAATTTCATACGAGAGAAGAATATAGATAATGTAAATCAGAGAAACCTTACTGACTTGGTCTAACTTTGTATCGCTTGGGCATTTCAGCTCGGATAGCTTCAGTTAGGTTATCTTCCAAAGTCATCATCGTTTCATGATCTTTGTCGATTATGAGCTTATTCTCTTCCTTTTGTCTCTTCTTGAAAGCAGCAAAGTGCTTGTCCCAATCAGTTGGGTCAATACCAAAATACCTTAGGCAAATTCTGAAAGTTCGGTTGAAGTCAGACATCTACCTTTCTTCAGCTAAAATTCTTGGATCTGTAGGTTCTGGAATAGATGCTCTTTGAAGAGGGATGTCAAACTGTTCAAGCAGTGCCCGAGAAGGTATTGGTAGATTTTGATACAGTGCTCTTAGAGGTTCTCTTAGCGTTCTACTAGGCGCTCCAGCAGAATCACTTACCCCAACAGCAGTTATCCAAGATGGAAGACTTAGCGCAGAAGGAAGAGATAGTAGCTGACGCTTCAAAGGCGGAGGAGGTTCTTGAGCACTTGAACTGGACGCTCTCCTCACCTTTCCTTTCCTTTTCTCTTCCCCGTTATTGCCATCATCACTCTTCAGAAAATGTTCTGTGAGTAAACTGACATGATGAGCAATTTGAGACATAGAATCTGTAAGATCATCTAGACCCTTTATCGAAACGTTCCTACAAAATGAGGATCTTAGCGCTGGTAGCATCTTTCAATGAGGTCTCTAAGGAGTCTAGACGCTTTTCAAATTGTTCTTTCATGGCTAGTTGGTTGGCTCGAGTAGCGTCACTCATATCTTGAAATTCTTTTTGACACTCACCAACAGCCGCTTGAGCAGAACCTTTCATATGACCTATTTGAGCGTTTAAGATTTGGGATTCAATCTTTACTAAATCGGTCTTAATCCAGTGAAGAGGTTCTTCATTCTAAGTAGCGTGATTGCTTATCTCCTCTAATACAGATTTCAGCAAAGTTCCAAACGTTTGACTCACATCCGATGGAACCGCTTGAGGAGCCGGTCGCTTGAGTTTGGATGTATGCTTGAGTGAGTCAAGGGGAGCTTGATATGCAGGATCAAAAATTATACCGTGTACATCAATTGAGAGATCCTCAGCAATATCAGCAGCAACAGAATCAACGAGTTCAGGAGCATCAGAAATATCCTCTGGTGGAGACGCTTGAACTGGTTCTTCAGCAGACGCTGGAATACTTGCGACTTCTACTGGTTCAAACACTTCAACCAACTTAGCAGATTCGTCTTCAAGCACTGACTCTGGTTGGCGAAACTCATCGAATTGGAAGTTCCAATTTGCTGCATCGGCAAAAGAATTGGAAGCAGGCTTCCAGAAGTTCAGTCAGATGTTGAAGAGGAAGGCAAGTACCTTGAATGAATATGCAAAATGGACTATCTATGGCCCTAATGTATATGGGACCAATGATATCCAACACATGATTCGGGAAGACTTTGGACGGCGCTTGGCAGATAGAGAAAATTGCATCTTGGCAGTAATCTCTAGAAAATCCAATCAATCTATCTGTTGGAAGATGTTGGAGATGTTGATATTCAGGTACGTACGAATTGTAGTATTCTTCTAGATAAGGATAGATAGCTTGAGTCAGTCCCTGATTTCTTTCCAGCAGTGAGAGGACAAACTTATAGTGATTGAGTACCTCTTTGAGAATAGAAGGGAGCAATGGATATTCTCGAAATGAGTAGAGTACTGAGCCGTTCCACTGTCTGAGATTTGCAGTGAAGATGCTGTCAAAAAGAGATAGGGGAGTCATAATCTTCACCATCAAATTAAGATTATCTTCGCAGTGGCTTGGAGCGAGATTCAAGCAAGATACGGAAGAACTGCCACTGGTAGATGTTTGAGCATTGAAATGGAGAGGAGTCATGGACAATCTGTGAAGCTCTTGACGCAAACATTGCTAAATCTGATGTCGAATGATTGGGAGCTTGAGAACAGGTCCAACTCTCTGTTGACGCTTCTTTAGGCAATACTTGGAGAATTGACGCTTCTTGTCATGCATACCTATGCTAAATAAGTGGGGAGCCTGAACTAATTCTGTGAAAGTATATCGATGACCCACATACGCTTCGACCCAGTTGACTTCAATTAAACAGTAGTTTGGTCCAGCATTGACCATAGCTCGAATGCCTTCATGATGAATATCTCTGATAGATTCAAAGCGATATCTATCAGTCTGATAGTTGGCATTCCAGACGCTGTCAAAGTATGCATCAGCTTCAGTCTGGAGCAAATCCGTCAGAGATTCGAGACGCTCACCGGCATGAACCCCTTTATTCTTCCACAGTTGAAGAGGATTGGCAGACTTCTTGTTCTCAGCACTGTTTGCTATGAAAATGTGTGTAACCTTCTCTATTTAAGACTTTCTCGGAAGGGTTGAGAAACTTTGGGCGAAAAGGATCATATACTCTGATGTTGTAGTCTCTCAGAGCAAAACTAGTTGACTTACTCTGCCCATAGTTTAGGTAGTAGGCCAAATCCACATTGTACCTAGAAGTTCTACCTCCTTGCCTAGCGGTTAACACTATATCCTTGATCTTATTGTCAGTGTCAATCAGCAGGGCAATCTCATTCTTAGCAGCAATGTATCGTTCTTCATTATAGCCTACAGGAATGAAATCTTCTTTGAGCGTTGGGTGCATATAGTTGATTGCATGATCAATCGTCTTCAGTGTGTCCAGCTTGAAGAAGTGTCTTGGCTTTGTAACGTCTTCAGCATCGCTCTGACCTTCTGAGCATGCCTCTGTTATAGCCGGAATAGGAATTGATGTTTGAACCTCTTTGGGAGCAGGTTCTTCAGTTGCAATTGCAGCAGCTTCTGCGGCAACGTCTTTGGCAATAGCCACAACTTCTGTCATCTCAACATCTAAGTGGACGTCTGTTGATGCTTCAGCAGCAGCTGGAACTAAATCCTGAGAACTTGTCTCAACAGCAATTTGAGCGCTTGGATCATCCGCAATTTGGGCGCTTAGCTCAACAACAGCAGCTTGAGAACTTAGCTCAACCGTCTCGCGCTTCTCAGGAACAGATGCAGGTTGATGCTTGCTTGTCCTGGGACGCTTAAAGATCTTCTCTACATTGATTCCTTCAATGAGCGTGAGCTTTTGAGCGGGAGGAGCAACAACTGGTTCCTCAAAGTCTATTTGTTTAATGATGCCTTCCAGCTTCCTCCGCTTAAGAGGAAACTTGTCCTCTGCATCCTCATCAGTTTCCTCATCACTCTTTTGGGGAAAGGGAACAACTTGACCTTGGGCTTTCTAGGATCCCTCTTCTTTGTTGCAATCGGACGCTTCATGGCTTCTTCTAGAACTGGACACTCATCTTCCTCATCGGACGCTTAACGTACTTCCAAACGCTCAGATAGTGGCCTAGCAGCACCACCAACTTTGGGAGGATTGAAGAGATTACTCAGAATACTTTTTCCCAGCAACTTGGTCTTATTCAGCGGTTGATCAGACAAGTATATACACTCTGAGTTGTACAGCAGGTCACTCAGAACAAGCCCATAAGGTTTATTTGGGGCGCTTAAACAGTCCCGAAACCTTCCAAAAATATACTCACTCCAGTTGATCTTGATGTTGAGAACTATCGCCGTCATCATCTGAAATGGTACTGGGTTTACCTTATCAAAGGTACCCACTCTACATTCTATGATTTTGCTGCAGAAATAAGCCAGCAGTCGGTATTTGGATACCAGTTCTTTCTTTTCAAAATGCTGTGTGTAGGGTACACCGTCGTAAGCACTCATGGTTGTCCATGCTTCCTTGATTTGATCCAAAGTAACGCAGTCTAATGCCTCACCCTCATTTGCGAGATTGAAGTTCTTGGCAATGGAGGCAACAGACAAAATAAATTCCTTGGAAGGCTCCTTCTTGGATAGAGGAATTAGACAAGAGATAGACTTCTTGTCCTCTGAGAGTTTAGCAGTTTTCCAGAAGGTGTCAACTTCCGTCGGAAACAGATAGGAATATTGAGTCAAGAAAGTTTTAAGCCCAGCCTTGACTACCATGTCCATCATATCTGTCAGGTTGATTTGAGGATGTTCATAAAGAAATTTCCAATCGACAACAAGGCCTTCAGTAACCTTGATGGTAGGCTCGGCAGAAGTAGCAGAAGATTTCTTTGGTGCCATTTTTAGTGAAAGAGATGAACTGAGATTTTCTTTTTGCTTTGAGAGAGAGAGAGAAAGTAAGATTTGCAGAAAGCTTTGAGTGAAAGTGAATGATTTGTCTGCAGAAATTGTTTTTTAAATGACACAGTAATGAATTTTTTTGAAACTTGTGTTCTCTAGTCTCTATAGGATTTAGACACATGTAAAGAGTTTTAATCTCAGCCATGAATTCATTAACTGCGGACGCGAGTTTTGTGTACGAGAGAGAAGTTACATTTGGTAATTCCCATATATAAAGATTTGACATTCGAGTTAAAATTTTAAAAACGTTTGGCATTTTCAAAGTGTAACACACGCGCCTGATGGTACACTGACACATACACAAACACGTGCTATCTCTGAACCGTCATTTTGAAAAGTTTTGATTACCCGCCAGTTTGATGTGATAGAAGCGTGTGAATAGAGTACACAATAGACTTTTGAGTCTATCCAATACTTCAAGAAGCATGTAAAATTTATGCATGACTTTTTAAAAACATTTTTATATGAAGTGTTGATTGGAATTGGTTCAACGCTTAACTGATATCACTGGTTGGTATAACACTTCTTGGTATTTATTATAACTATTGTAATATCGACGCTTGAGTTCAAAGTCCTTTTTATATTTGAGCGTCCAATATTTTATGCATAAATAATACTGAGCGTTGATGATCATGCATCTGAAAATTTTGATCATTGACGCTTACAGTTATATTCAAATACAATTTTAAGGTTCCCCCTAAATTTGATAACTTGTACAAATTTTTTTAAGAAAATCTTTTAGACATAAATCAAGTGGATTCTCCCTAAATTATATGTCTAATAAAGTATGATGCAAAATGATTAAGCATTTAAATCAATCATACCTAATTCACTTCTTAAAGTGAGAAAACGTTGTTCGTTGAGCGCTTTGGTGAAGATATCTGCCAATTGTTTGTCAGTTCCAATAAAGTGCATGGAGATATCTTTCTTTTGAACATGGTCACGAAGGAAATGGTATCTAATGTCAATATGTTTAGTTCTGGAATGGAGAACGGGTTTTGAGTCATGGCGAGAGTGCTTTGGTTATCACAATGAATGGGGGTTGGACCTAGGATTATACCATAATCTCTAAGCTGTTGCCTCATCCATAACACTTGTGCACAACAACTTCCTGCAGCTACATACTCAGCTTCGGCTGTGGAGGTAGCTATGGATTGTTGTTTCTTACTATGCCATGAAACCAACCTATCACCTAGAAATTGACATGTACCACTAGTACTCTTACGATCTATTTTGTAACTTGCAAAATCTGCATCTGAGTAGCCAATTAGTTCAAAAGGAGAATCCCTAGGATACCATAAGCCCACATTTTGTGTGCCTTTTAGGTATTTAAGGATCTTTTTGGCAGCAATTAAGTGTGACTCTTTAGGATCAGCTTGAAATCGTGCACACATGCATACCGAAAACATAATATCAGGTCTACTGGCAGTAAGTGACACGCTAAATGCTAACGTGCGTAGTAGCAAGTGTACTAGTCGTGATAGTAATAAAAGTGGACTAAAAGTCCGGGTTGTCGAACCACAAGGACTAGGTATTTTAGTTTATGATTAATGAAAATGGACAAAAGTAAATTGCAATAAAACGAGTAAGCAGGCGAAGAACAAAAGAGGAACGGACTATAAATTAAATCTCAAGAGTGATAAAATGACTAAGGCACACGCTACAACCTAATCTACTCATCAATTTAAGTGAGCTACTCTTCGAATTATTAGACTCCTATTGCTTTGGTGGAAAAAACCTTAATTGACTATTACCCGATGTCTCGGCTCATAATAATCCTATGATTAATTGACGGTTCCCTAAATATGTCTATCCGAGAATCTAATCAATAACCACGCATTAACGTTCTAGAATTTTCCCGGATAAATCAGGCTGACAACACCCGAAAATCTTTACCTATTTCTAAGGGCAATTCCACATTAGTTTCGGATGATGTGTTGATTCTTGTTGCACCCTAACCTATGTTCTTTCGAATGGATAGAATAGGCACAATAGCAAACATATGGTGATCAAGCATATGATTGGGATAAAAGCACAAAATCAACACACAAAGCAATAGGAGAATTAATAGGAAAATTCACTTCACATATATTGGTTTGTAAAATAGGCCTTCACATGGCCTTAGTACTACAATTTAGCCTGTCATCAAGGCTTTAAGAAAATCCAATACAAAAATATACATATTCATGTAAATAAACATGTAAATGCAAATAATGAAAACTCCCTCAATTGCTTGATGATGAATCCTTACTTTTGATCTTCAATCTCTAACCAAATCTCTTTTCTTCTCCTTCCAATTGATGATAAAATGGCTCAAAAAACCAGAAATATCCTTTCAATCCCCAGGAATTCGAACCCTTGCATTGAGCTCAAAATTTCCTTTTATAGCTTCCAAAAATGGTTACAACGGCGCCCAAGCGCAGGTGGACCGGCGCCCAAGCGCGGCTTACGTGTCACTATTGGCTTGAGGCAAAAGTCAAGGAGGCGTCCAGGCGTGGTCGGTCTCGCGCCAAGGCGTGGAATGTGTGGCGCCTGGGCGTGAGACTGCGTAGCATTCTATGGACAAATTCGGCTGGCGCTTGGGCGTCGGTCTGCGAAACATCCTATGGAAATTCGTTTGATACACCATCTTTTTCCCTTTTCTTCGTGCAATGTCGCTTAGTGCCTAAATTCACTTAATACACAAATTAAACATACAAGAGGCACGATTCAAGCTATAAAAAGACCTAAATTGTCGATAAAAGGGGTTAAGAACATGTGCAAAAATTACTCCTATCAGTAAGATAAAGAAGTGATCCAATGATACCTCTATAATTAGTGATATCAACTTTCTTTCCACTTTCATCTTTATCTAACTTAAGCGTTTAGCTCATTGAAATTTTTGAATATGATGCATTCTCCATACCAAATTTCTTAATCATATCTCTTGTATATTTAGCTTGGTTAATAAATATGTCATTAGGGAGTTGTTTAACTTGTAATACTAAGAAGAAAGTTAATTCACCCATCATGCTCATTTCAAATTATTTTTGCATCATTTTCGAAAATTTCTCACACAAACGCTTGTTAGTAGAGCCAAATATAATATCATCAACATAAATTTGGACTAAGAAAATAGCTTCGTTATTGGTAATTTTAAATAACGTTGTATCAACGTTGCCTTTTGAAAAGCCTTTACCAATAAGAAAGATAGAGAGAGTGTCATACCATGCTCGGGGTGCTTGCTTAAGCCCATAAAGTGCTTTGTCTAGCTTGCAAACCATACCCTTCCCATGGTTGTTGATGAATCCCAGTGGTTGCTCCACATATACTACTTCTTGGAGTTTACCATTCAGGAAGACACTCTTCACGTCCATCTGATATACCGTAAACTTGTTGAACGCTGCAAACATGCGGATTGCTTCAAGACGGGCGACAGGAGCATATGTCTCATCAAAGTCAATATCCTCTTCTTGGCAATATCCTTGAGCTACGAGTCTGGCCTTATTTCTTATTACAATGCCATTCTCATCCATCTTGTTTCTATAAACCCATCTAGTTCCAATAACTCCTTGGTGAGTTGGTCTTGGTACTAGCGTCCAAACCTTACTACGCTCAAACTAATTAAGTTCTTCTTGCATGGCTTCAATCCAACTTGGATCACTTAGCGCTTCATCCACTTTCTTAGGTTCCATTTGAGATAGAAAGCTTGTGAACATGGCCTCATTGAATGTAGCGGCTCTAGTCCTAACAGGCGCTCCAATATCTCCAATAATCTGCTCAGGTGGATGATCACGCAGCCATAGTCTATCTGGTTGGAAAGGGTTAATAGGTTGAACAGGCGCTTGATGATCAGACGCTTAACTACCTTCTTGCGTAGGCGCTTCAAGTTCACAAACCCTTGTTTGCTCTTGATGATCACTCTCTTCATGATCATCAGCATTTCTTACATTGTTATCCAGAGTAACCTCACGAGTAATCTTAGGAGGTGGCACTGAGATCTCATCATCGTCGTCACTGTCATCATTAATGGTGATCTTAGACGCTTGATGACATAGATCTTCAACTCCTACATCATTTATATTAACCATACTCGGTTCTTGGTTAGCATCATCAAAAACAACATGAATAGATTCCTCAACCTTCGATTTGATCTTAGTTAGGATGCGAAAATTATTTCCATTCTTGGAGTAGCCTAGAAAGATTCCCTCATCCTCTTTAGGATCTAATGTCTTTAGGTTTTGGGATCCATTATTATGGATAAAGCATTTAGAACCAAAGACGTGAAAATATGAAACATTTGGCTTACGTCCCTTCTATAGTTCATATGGAGTTTTCCCATGCTGTTTGTTGATCATGCAACGGTTTTGAGTATAACATGCAGTATTGATCGCTTCGGCCCAAAACCTAGGAGCAAGCTTGGACTCTGCTAACATAGTCCTAGCGGCTTCCTTGAGCGTTCTGTTCCGGCGCTCAGCAACACCATTCTGTTGGGGAGTTCTGGGAGCTGAATTCTCATGATGTATTCCATTCTCTGCACAAAAGTTCTCAACAATCTTGTTAGTAAACTCAGTATCGTGATCGCTTCTTATTCTTGCAACCTTAAGATTTTTCAATGTTTGAAGTTGCCGAATAAACGTTGTTAACTTGTCACATGTTTCATCTTTAGATGAAAGAAATTTCACCTAAGTAAATCGAGAGAAATCATCTACTATCACCAAAATATACTTTTTACCACTTACACTGATCATTTGAACAGGTCCAAACAAATCCATGTGAAGTAGTTCAAGTATTCTAGAGGTAGATAGATGAGGTTTTCTCTTGAACGATGACTTGACTTGTTTGCCCATTTGACAAGCATGACAAAGGCGATCCTTGTGAAATGGTCCTTTTGGTAATCCCTCTACGATATTTAGATTTATAAGCTGAGAGATTGTCTTAAAGTTGAGGTGATTCATTTTTCTATGCCATAACCAACCCATTTTAGATTCATTTTTAGCAACAAAACATGTTGGGTTGTTATCAAGTGTTGAACCCCAATCTATCAAATATACATTGTTAGTTCTTTTTCCTTTCAATTTAGTAGACTTAGTCTTAGTGTCTTTTATATAGCAACAGTCGCTTGAGAATATGACTTCAAAGCCTTTATCACAAAATTGACTTATGCTTAATAAATTGTGCTTTAGACCCTCAACATAATAAACATCACTTATTATGATGTTCCCCCTATGCATAGTTCCTATACCTTTGGTTTTACCTTTGGAGTTGTCACCAAATACTACCTGAGGACCATTGGCAGCTCGATAGTTGATCAGAAGATCCTTGGAACCAGTCATGTGTCTTGACGATCCACTATCAAAGTACTACACAGATGTATCGGCTCTAGCTCTAGGTACCTGCACTCAAAAAGGGAAGTTATATTTCTGTTTAGGTACCCATTGTTGCTTGGGTCCTTTAACATTAGTAACATTGTTAGTTTGAATTAGAACGTTAGGAACCCATATTTGCCTAGTCTTCATTGTAGGAATATTGGCCTTTTTGGGTTTCACATTGTGTTGTGTATGCTTTTTGTTCACCTTGTGCTGTGTGTGCCTTTTGGGTGTATACTAATATCCTCGATTATAATAGTAATCATAATCATAGTCATAATCATAATCATCATAGTAGCGATAATATGATCTAGACCTCTGTGGATATTGACGCTGGTATTCCTGGGCGCTGGCTTGGGGTGCATTTTTGATGCTGGACGCTTAGCGTTTGACTCACAATGATTAGGTTTATCCTTAGCCTTTGGAGCATTCGGATGAACCTTTCTTTGTGAATCATTTGCTTTTGCCTTTCCCTTGCCTGAGTCAGCTTTGACTTTCTCATTTGACCTCGTACCTTTGTCGCTTGGTTCATTTTGTGTTTGACCTTGTGAACCTTTCTCAACAAAGAAAACACCCTTTCCTTTGTTGTTTGCCGTAACATTAGGTTTGTTTGGTTGTTTACCAAATTTATTGCATTCTAAACCGGTTTTTTCACCAAACATTCTTGTTACCTCAGTCACATTATCCAACTTTCTTAAAGCTTTTGATAATGATAAAATGAGTTGCTCTGATTTGGCAAGTCTAGCGATCAGATCAGCTTCTCTCTTGACTATTATATCAAGATCGCCTTTTAATTGAATAATCTCACTCTCAAGTGATTGGTTTTTCTCAATGCATTGTTGTTGAACTTTCAACTCTGCTTTGAGCGTTGCGTTATCTCTTGTGAGTGATGAGATAATAGCGAGATCATTTTGATATATTTTGGCGGCATCTTGACAATCTTTATAATATTCATTAACTTTGTCAAGTAATTCTTCATAAGAGAGAGGGTAAGATATCTCAGTGTTTACCTCAGGAGACGCTTCATCATCTCTCGCCATGAGACAAATAAGCGCTGAGTCATCCACTGGCTCATCATCATCACTACTTTCTTCTAAAGACTCCAAATCTTCAGGTGCGGACGCTGGTTCTGATTCCGCTAGCAAGCCTTGTTGACGAAGGTTGCTACTGAATTAGTTTCTATCCACATAATCCTGCCTTGAGGGCTTGGATACATTTGGATAAGGGCAATTTACCTGGTAGTGCCCTGGTTTCCTGCAATTATAACAAAGGTTAGTTTTCATCTTTTGTTTACTTGTTAGCCTTGCAGTGTGTGGTTTTGAGACCACGGGCGCTAAGAGATTTTGAGTAGACGCTTGGTATTGAGCAGGCGCTTGGGGTGAAGGAACAGAATACTGAGGCGCTTGGTACTGTTGTTGTACTGGAGCGGACGCTTGATATGAACTTTGTCCTTGATGCTTAAGACTATTTCTTTTCTTTTCATATCTCAAGAACTTTCTGAATCTATTCAGCAAGGCCAACTCCTCTTCCTCACTGATATTTGAAGTTTTTCCTTTATTACCCGATTTACCCTTGATTGATGCTACGAGCGCTCCAGACTCAATTACTGGACTGCTCACTGCATCACTAGCCGAATTCAACTCAAACTCAAATGATTTGAGCTCTGAAAAAACATCTTCTGGAGTTAGGCGATCCAACATATTTGATTCTCTCATAGCTGTTGTCTTCATCAAGAATCTACTAGGTAGACTTCTAAAGATTTTAACCACCATTTCTCGGTTCTGTAAATTCATACCCAAGGATGTGAGTTCCGTAACAAGAGCTGTGAATCTTATGTCCAGTTGCTCTAGAGTCTCATTGGTCAACATCTTAAAGCTGTTAAACCTTTCCTTGGCAATGGAAAGTTTGTTCTCTTTAATTTGAGCTGAACCACCACAGATCATGGCTAACTTATCCCAGATTTCCTTAGTTGTGTTGCATGACTTAATCTTGTTGAATAGATTATCATTATCACCAATAGCTGTATACAGAGCATTCCGACCAACATTGTCCAAATTTGCTCTTCGACGCTCATCTGGAGACCATTCTTGTTTTGGTTTTTCAACGTAACCATCCGGAGTGCCTTTTGTGGCTCCAAGCGCTCTTGTGATAACTTTATATATTTTGATTGGCCCATCTGAAATAATATCGCACATGTCATCATCACATGAACAGAGATATGTAAATGTTTTGACTTTCCATGTGTCATAATTCGACTCAGTCAGATTGGGAACTTTAGCAAATGCCATAGAGAAAAAATTTAAAAGCAACTAGATTCTGAAGAAGCATTTAAACAAGCAGTTATGCTTGAAAATTTTTAAATTTCAACTTTAACCGCTCTGATACCACTTCTTGGTCCCAAGTGGCATACGAAAGGGTCTAGAAGGGGAGGTTGAATAGACTCTGAGGTCTTTTACGACTTCAAAAAGTTTCGTATTAAAATGGTTTTGGACGCTTGAAATGTAGACGTATGACTGAGCGTTTACTTGAAATATAGACGTTTAGGCTAAACGTCTGATGAAGACTGTTTTTAGAAAGTTAACTTAGACTTCAAGATTTGAATACTTTAACCAAGTAGGTTTAAGCGTTCGGTTCTTTAATCAGTGTTAGCACAACGGAATAATTTTAGAGTCTTTTCTTTTGGAAATCTTTAGCGTCACAAGTTGTTTCTTAGTTGCTTAGCATTTGATTGTGTTTTACTTAATCAATTTATGCAATGATATGATAGATAAGAGAATTGACTGTAAAGTAAATGACACAATATTTGTAAGGTTCGTTGGGTGGTGTAATCTCAACTACGTCATTCTCCTTGAACACTCGGAGGCAATCCACTAAAATGATTCTCAAAGAATGACACAGAATCTTCTACAAATTAGGGAGAGATAGATGTCGATGACTTGAGCTCCTTGATCTCATAGATTTCTGCTCCAAATCACCTCAATCCCCTTGCTTCTTTCACCCAGAAATAATGCAAGTATCCAACTTCGACTTCACACAGATCGCGAGGCTTGGATGGGGTTTTCTAAACGGTTTGTTTGATTTTGATGAAGTTCAAACAACTGGAAATATCTCAATAGTAATGTGGTTTCTTCGAAAAGAATGTTTGAGATATTGGTTGACTGTCTCAGGAATTGAAGAAAAGCAAAAAGAATGTTTTCTTGAATATTCTAGCTTTTCTGAGAGTTTAAGGAATGAGACTTCGTTGCAACAACAATTTGGTTTGGAAATTGATTGTATGTTTGGCTTGTTGTTGAAGTCCTATTTATAGGCATTCTTAGAGAAAGTGTTCGTTTGACACATGCACAGACGCATGTCTCTCACTTCCGCGAGTGAACAACTTTTGTCCTTTTTCTTGAAAATCTGCTGCACAAAAGTAGGTGCTGCAGTCTATGAATAGTTGACAGTCCAATAAGGTGGTTTCTCCGTACGTCTGAAACTGCTTATCACATTTAATGCTCTTATCAGCATTTAATGCATTTGAATTAAATGCCCGTTGACACTTAATGCGTTGAGAATATTTGCATTAAACTCCTTCCGGACTTAGAAATAGATTCAAGTGAAATCAGTCATTGATAGATGCTTATCCATCCTTGAATCACTTCTGTCCTATAAGGTGACGCTTGATATAGCTGGTCATTTGGATGCTTGGAGATTTTATCTTCATTCAGACTTCAGGCGCTTGAGTCTTCAAACTTCACCACTGATAAACTCACTTAAAAATTATCAGACGCTCAGCCTAAGACTACTTAGCCTAACAATCTAGAATAAAAACAAAACAAAGCCTATAAAGCCTATTACAAATCTAACGCTTCAAAGCTTATACATGATTTCTACTAAAATCAAACTTACATATTTTGGGGTCTAACATAAAGTCCTGATTATCATCATCAAAACATCTAACATGAAATTCCTAACAGTAGGCATTGCAAAGACCCACATGCGATTAGTCGGACGGACCAGGGCACGAGTTTGAGCGTGGTCTGATATGTATATGTCTTTTATATAAAATAAAATCAAAATATCGCTAGCATGACCAGGACTAAGACTTGGGCTTGAGCGCGGTCCTCTTCGTATTACCTTATATAATTCTCATACAATTTACAGTAAAATCTTTAACATATTTCACTCCATTTAGTGTGCGAGAAGTAGTATTACTCGGTGTACGACACATAATGTAATGATATGTGGGTATAAGGCATATTACATGTGTTCTGGAAAAGAGGCACATCACCCCCTGTGTTATTAAAAATAGCTAATCACTCCCTTATGTTAATAAAAAAAGAAGCCAGTAACACCCAGACTCATTTATTCAATCAAATAAGACAAATATACTCTTAATATAATTATTATGAGACATCACTTCATTTATTTTTTCTTTTTAGTTGTTAAAATAATAAAATATAATGTAGTTCTATACACATAGTTGATTACAAATAATTTTAATGTGTAATTTTGTTTAAAAATATGTGAAATAATTTTTTTTAATATTTTCACTGTTTTACACAAAATTGTGTAAAACATTGAAAATAATATGTAAACTTTAAATTTTAAATTTTTTTATCTTATATGACATGCATATACTAATATTTAGTAAAGAAAAATTTCAAATAGCCATTATTAGGGGTGCCCACGAGCCAACTCAACCGAGCCTAGCCAAATTTCTCGGCTCGAGCTCGTGCTCAGGAAAAAAAAAGCAATTTTTTCAATTAATATATATATATATATATCATTATTAATTTTGTATTAATATATATAATAAATTTAATCATACTAAATATTAAATATATTACTATTTATACATATATAATACTTTAAGATATTATAATATATATACATAATATATGTATGTATATATTAAAAAAAATATTCTACATATGTAATAAAATAAAATAAAAATTTAATCAGGCGCGCGAGCCAAACATGCACTTTTTGGGCTCGAGCTCGGCTCGTCAGAAAAACTCGGCTCATTAGGCTCGGCTTGAGCTTGAATTTTCTCGAGCTCGATTCAAGCTTTTTTTCGAGTCGTCTCGGCTCGTTAGTGATTTCTAGCCATTATAAACCATAAGTATATTGAACATCATAATGTTTGTATGTTACATTATTATCATATTTTATGATATAAATTATAACAATTATAATTAAAGAATACGTACACAAATTAATAATTTTTAATTTTATAGATGTTAGAACAATCTAATATATTCGTAAATATAAATGTTACCTATACTTATTTAATAACTGTTGCTTTAAATCATTACAAACGATAAAATAAAGTTGGGTGATTTTATAAAATAATTCATTTAAATTTCTTTGCTATATGCATAATGGCATATTTGACATTTTAATGAAATTGGGTGTATTTTGCCTCATTTTTTAAAACACAAAGGGGCAATCAACCTATTTTTATAACACAAAGGGCAATAAGCCTCTTTTCCATAACACAAAGGGGTAGTATGTCTTTTATCCGATGATATGTAGGAGACAATTTGTCCGCAAACATGAGTGTGGCAATTTCTTGTTCTAAAGACAAAAAGTACAACTCTTTGCTCGAAATTCTTATCGCTTACCCATCCTACAAAAAACATATCTCGATCAAAATTTTCTTAAACGAACATGTGTTTTCTCACATTAGTTAATCAATAAACCTTGAGGGACAATATATCAATCTTAAAATAATTTCACTAGTTTCAAATTGGTTTTAGGGAAAATTACTCACACCTCTCAATAAAGGGTAATTACACAAACCTCCTCTCATTAATTGATAATTACAAACACACCCCCTCATGTTAAAAATTGTGTCCCCTGTGTGTTTAACAATACTTACAATTGCACCCCAGTAAACCTTACATATAGACCCTTTGAGGGGGTGTGTTTGTAATTTCCGATAAGTGAGGGGAGAGGTTTGTGTAATTACCCCACTATTGAGAAAGGGGGTGTGAGTGTAATTTTCCCTTGGTTTTATGTTAACATCTCAAGTTCTTTATCATATATATAGTACCATAATTGTCACTTATTTGTCCCCTGTCTATTGCCTGTAAGTTTGGGAAAATTGCATAACATACCCCTATAAAATACGAAAATTGCACGAAATCCACCTGTGTTAAAAATATAGCATTATATACCCCTGTGTTATTACTTAGTTTGCACACTCTACCTTTCCGTTATTGTAGACTAACGGTGTTACTTTTTTGTTTTGCATGACCGTTATAGCCCTGGTGTTAATAAACCTTATTTTTATTCTCATTTAATCTCAACCGTTGGATCAAACAAATTAAAAAAAAATAATTAAAATTATGAAAAAATTATAAAGACATCATAATTACTTATACTAATTCTGGAAATAAAAAATTTCACAAAAATTCAAAATTCAGATAATAAATAAGAAAATTTATGAAAATCACAAAAAAAAAAATTATAAAATTACAGAAAATAAAGAAAATTACACAGATCTGAAAATTCAAAAAAAATATTTACAAAAACTTCTGAAAATTAAAAAAAATTATAAACTTTATGAAAAAAAAAAAATAATCAACTTTATGAAAATAAAAATATTCCAAAAATATATAGAAATACAAAAACAAATCTGAAAATTTAGTGAAAATTCAAAAAATAATTACAAATTTCTACAAACAAAAAAATTCCATAAGATTTCATAAATAAAAAATAAATCTAAAAAATCAGCAAAAATTCAAAAAATAACTACAAAATTTTTAAAAATATACAAACAAATTTAGAAAAAATAGAATACAAAACTAAAATTCAAAAGAAAAATTTATAAATTGGCCAAAAATCAAATTTTCTGAAAAAGTCACAAAAAATAGAAAATGATTAACTTTTTGAATGGCAAAACCGTGAGGGTTGTTATGGCAGATGTGGGCGGACTTTTAAGGCTGGAATGTTGGCGGATCTAGAAGAATTTTTTTAGGTTGGTATGGCGGGACAAGACGAGAACCTCCGGCGTTTTCAAGGCATGGCGATGGTGATGATATTCGGAGGCGGTGGAGGGATGTTTGCAGCGCCAATGAGGTAATTTCTGGTGTGGATGGTGGTGCGGTAAGGCTCGACGTTGCTGGGGTGGTGTGTGGAAGGTTTGCACAGTGCCGATGGTACGTCGACGATTGGAAAAGGGGCATGTTGCTGTGCAAGAAGATGAAGAAAGAGAAGAGGGGAAAAGAAAAAAGGAAAAGGAAAAGGAAAAGAGAAAAGAAAAATAGGAATAAGGAAAAAAAATTGAAAAAAGGGGTATTTTAATCAATTATTCATCCATTTTAACCTGTAAAAACCTTAAAATACATCCCATTTCGCACAAACTGAGCGTGAATGCTACCTTCTGTCAGTTTCTAACGGACGGGGGTTTTCGTGGAGGCTTTTAAAAAACACAGGAATATATAAGGCTATATTTTTAATACGGGTGGATTTCGTGCAGATTTCGTGTTTTATAAGTGTTTATAAGGATATGTTATGCAATTTTCCCTATAAGTTTTCGCTGCTTTCATGTCATTTTTAATTGTCGATTCATCTTAAATAATGTATTCACTATGATCATGATGTTTCGCCAACTTTCACAAACAATCGTCTATCCCATATCCCATGCTTGCTCATATCTCCTAGTTTTCTTCTTGTAAGATTCCTAGTTTCATAAAGTGTTTGTTTGGGTCTTGGAGAAATATTGTCGAAGCCCGCTGATCAAGGATGTGACACTTGTATTTATCGTTTAGTCAGTGAAATGATTATTAAGGAGTTTAAAATTGTGTAGTTCTTGAACCAAATGAGTATATTGCTTTAAATCGATTCAAACCCATTGAATTAGAGGATGATGATGCTTAAAAAAAGCTTGCTTTTGTATGATCCAAGTGAATTAGTGGACCAGAAAGCACACATCTAATCAACGTAAACAATTACCCATCTAAGGTGACTTATTATATTCACCAAATTAAACTGCACCTAATCCAACCCGTGGCTAATGAAATCGAGTTAAATCCTCAGATTCTTCATTGTAGTTTTACGCAAGATCACATAATTGTTCATACAGGGTTGACGCTCTAGCGCTCCAAACTCGTTCTCGTAATTTAAGAGCGAGAGCTTCGCTTTATTAACCTCTTAAAATTCTTAATTCTCGCACTAAAATATATGGACTATATTTGACAAAATAACAATTATATTCTACTAATAGTTGACATTTCATGTACATTCATTGAATTCAAATTCTAATATTAGTAAAAAGAGTTGTCCTTAAAACAATAAAGAGTGAAACCACAAATATAGATTTTGTAGAAATGCAAAAATTATAAGTTCGTAACGTCGAGTTTGAACCTTTAATATCATTTTCAGTCCAGATTTATGGTTTAATATGAAGATTAATTTAACAATCTTAATCTTTTTCATTTGATCGTACTTAAATATTTTTTAAACCTACCAAAAAAGAGAATCACATCATCTAGTTATCTTAAAATTTCAATATAACAAATAATTATTTTAACATGAGATTATCATATCAAAATAATATCCAAAGATGATTTGGTCGAACAATGTATAATAACTATAATAATTTTATCTAATTAACACACGTTCTAAGGCGCTTTCGCTCTCAAGTAATTTCAAATTTTGACACTCCCTTGCTCCCTCTCTCGCATTCACTCCCGTCCTCACTCCCACTTTTATGTGACTTAGGTTTTACGAGACATTAAATAAAGGGATGAATCCTTAATCCGGTTCCTCTATTGTAAGTGGTGTTGCATCTCCTATTGCATTGACTTATATACATGACAAGTGTACAAAATTCAAATCACTTATATATTTAAGGAAAAGATTTATACACTTGTCTTATACATAGAAGTCATTAATGCAATAAGAGATGCAACACCATTTTGCAATGGGAATTGATATTGGAGCTCCAAAATTACTATTGGAGCTCCAATTATATTCATCTCTCTAACAAAATGACAAGAATATTCATTTCCAAATAAAAGCCAATTTTTTTGCTTCATTTTTTTCCCACTATTTAAACCTTCATGCTAATAAATTCTGCTTATGCTTAATCTATATCAAAAAAAAAAAATCTTTACTTCATCTATAATCATGTCAAAATAATATATTTATGAATAAAGCAATACTGCATAACGATCTTTTTAACCTTTAAAAGCATAAAACATATGTTTATATGCAAGCATAAAATTATTCATCAAGATCAATTAAAGAAATAAAAATTCATATTTTTAGTCTTTTATGTTTTCAAATTCGTGTTGTATAAAAAGTCGCTAATTAATTTTATAAGTGTAGTTTTTTTGTTTGAGAGAAGAGCATGATTTATGTTAATTATTTTTTTGCATTATTGTCTGAAGAATCTAAACTTATTGCTTGGACAAAAATATAAAATTGATGTCTAGATTCTAATATAAAGGCAAAGTAGAGTGAATTAATTGAAGTTGATATTCATTTTTTTGTTCTTTTTGGTTCATATAATAATTGTCATTCTCGATTTAAAATATTATTGCTTTGTTTTGTTGATGATGCTTTACACTTTAATTACTTGTTTCATTTTTGTCAAATATTATTTTTATTGATTGACTTTGATTTAAAGTAGTGAAAAAAACTTATATCATGATAATAATTTTGTTATGAATGCATATCGTTTTAAAATCTAAGGATAATCTTGTCATATTCAAGTGTAAAAATTAAAGTTGGAGCTCATGTAGTGAATTTTGGAGTGCCAATATCATTACCCTTTTGCAATAGAGAATCTTGTGTGATGAATCCTAGACGAAGAAGTAGGGTTTAAGTATTTACCAATATTGTTAGAATTATATATGTTAATGCTCTAAAATAATATTAAGTTTTTGTTTTCACTTGTTGGATCTTGGAAGGAGAGTGAAGCTGAAGGACTATAAGTTACCATATAACATAATGAAGAAGTGGATTGAGATTATAGAATAAAGACATGAATTTCAATACTGATGACATAATAATAGAAAATGAAATTTTCAATACTAAACTACCGAAAAGTAGAAAATAGAAAATATTTCTATTTATGAGTGATTTACTTAATTATTTTTCTAAACTAAATCACGCTCACTGATAGCAATAATGGTGGCATGATTTTTGAGAAAATGATTTTTAAGAAAATGATTTGGAAAAATGTATCAAAAATATGTGAAAAATGAAATTATGTTTGGTGTCCTTTACGTAGAAAGTATCTTAAACTATACGTTGTCATGTCATGAATTACATGCACACGCCCTCACTTTAAGTTAGTGTTATATATCAAAAATACTCCTAATTTTTGGTAAATTACAACGAGACTCCCTCAAAAAGTCTATTTGTAAGGTTTACGAAGGTAAAATTGTAAGAATTTTTAAATACACAGGGGTGTAATTGTTAGAATATGTTAACGTGAGGAGGCTTTATGTAATATCGAATAAAAATTTTAGTAATTTTGCACTAAAGTGAGGGAAAACTCATGTATAGACCGGGTCTGGTCCCAAGACTTCCAAAGTGGGTGTACATGTTTTTCTCTTTTTTAAATATTTAGTTTTCGACTGTATACACACTCACATATTAGCTGTCCAAATTACAGTGGAAAATACTGTGGTTATTGACTGACGAGAGAGAAAGTAAGAGATGATAGATAGAGATACAAATAGAGATAGGGTACGATGAACGCGGGCGCTCAGCGATGAATGAAACATATCAAAGGGTCCACCACTCCCCCGACAAACATGGCTCGATTAAAGCAGATGAAACACACACACAGTCACCTCACGTATATATATATATATATATGAACAATAGCATCAGAGGATCAGTGTTAGTAAGTGTTTTGTGCCCATCCAACAGTGATATATAATATATGCATTGATGCATGCATGGCATAGAAAGATGATAAGTCTTTTTTGGTCGGCATGACTCTCGAGGGCCTTCA
The DNA here is from genome assembly GCA_019426215.1 of Buddleja alternifolia. NCBI lineage: Eukaryota > Viridiplantae > Streptophyta > Magnoliopsida > Lamiales > Scrophulariaceae > Buddleja > Buddleja alternifolia. The sequence continues at coordinate 14,980,510 of CM033402.1, read as the reverse complement.
ACTTTCTCTGTTTTCCTATCTCTCATCTTTCCCTTTCCAATCCACACAATTCCTCTTCACTCTCTCTATCTTTTATTTTTATTTTCTCTTGGCTCATTATGTATACTAATGGATTTGGGACATTAACAAATGTGTTTAATTAGTTAAAAGATTTAAATAAAAAATAATTTGTTATTTAATAATATGAAATTTCCCAAGTGTATCATCTGCTTTGTAATTATAGTGAGTTCTAATATTTTAGTTATGGTTATGATAGGATATGTGTGGAGACCGATCATCAAAATGTCTAAGGAAGAAGAAAAATTCGAGCATGGGAGAAAGGTTCGCACCGCAACCAAGGAAGTTGGCGCTGAGAGGCAGAAAGGGTAGTGCTCGCGCCACGGCCAGCAGGAAGAGGTAGCGCAAGGGAGCAAAAGAAGGCGTGTTTTCTCGGATTTTGGGGTTATTTTGAGGGCTTTAAATTATCTTCGGTGATAGGATTTGTTTCATAAGGTGTTAGACTTGTATTACTTAGTCTCCAAGGGTTTGACATATAAGTAGTTGGTTAGTCTTAATTTGTAATAGATAATAAAGATGTAGATATAGTGTTGATTCGTGGATGTAGACAATTGCTGAACCATGTTAAAATTCTTTATTGTCATCTTTCATGCTTTTTTATTTCTTGTTGATTTCCAATAATTTGCAATTCATTTCGTGATTCCACGCTCCTAGCAGGTTATATATGTGAGATATTATAATTTATAAGTAGTTAGCAATGAGCTTGAAACATTAAGAGCAAAAGAAATTGGGGGCTCAAAAAGGAGAAAAGAGGAGAAGAAAAAAAAAAGTGACACATGACGCAATTTTGGAGGTAGTCTTTGTTGTAGCAAAATTTTTTGGGTAAATTACACTCAATCCCTCTGTGATAGACCTTATTATCACTCCGTCTTCCTGTGATAAAATAATTAATCAAAAATCTCCTTGTAATTTTTAAAATATGTTTACTGCCTCGCTCTGGTATTTTTGCTTATAAAATTTTATTAAAAGAGTGTAATACCCTTGCCCTTTTTAGATATTTACACAATATAGTTTTTATTTTATTAATTAAATATTTTAACTATTTTCTATTTTATTTATTATTTTTTCTTTCTTCATTTTCTTCCCCAACACCAAAACCTAACCCTAATACAATTCCACCATCTTACACCATATCCACCTCCCAACTTCTTGCTCCTCCACCGCCACACTCCAAAGCCGCCGCCGCCGCCTTTGCAACCAGCACCAGTACACCCAAAACCAACCACCGCCACCGCCACCGCCGCAACCACCACCAATACCAGTACACCCAAAATCGAACCCCATCAATGGCAAGTGTAAATCCGAAAAATAGATTTGCAAATCTAAAAACCAACCACCACCACCACTAGTACACACAAAACCAACTACCGCCGTCGCCGCCGCTACCGCAATCACCACCACCAGTGCACCCAAAACCGCCATTAACATTAGTGAAAAACCCCATCAATTTCAGATTTGCAAATTTGATTTTCAGATTTGCAAATTTGGTTTTCCCGTTGAATCCATTCCGCTGCTATGAATCCATTCTGTTGCGGTTAATGGATGGCAACCAACACCAATTCCGACATGCCTCCGTGTCCACCTCCGTCGTCCGATCAGCTTATATATATACATATATGTATATGTATATGTGTTTATATATATATATATTTATATTATATAAGTTTAAATATTATTAAATGTGTAAATATATAAAATATTAATATATTAATAAATTTAAATTATAAAAATATATGAACCATTGATTTCAGTAGATCAGATCCAACGGCGGTTGTGAGATTAAGGGCAAAACAGTCTTTTATTGACAAAAATCGGATAACCAATCTTATGACAAGCGAGTGCGGCACGTAGGAAGTTAAATTGCTTCTTTAATTAATTCACATGGGGGTAACATGACAATTTTTTTATCACAGAGGTTTGGAGTGATAATAAGATCCATCACAGAGGGGTTGGGTGTAATTTACCCAAATTGTTTACTTACGAGATAAAACCCAAAGGGGCGAAGGGAAGGGGGTCGGTGGTGGCAGACCAGTTTGTATTTGGAGGATCAATTTTTCAACTCTTTTAATCAACGTAGCTTTTACACTTGTGCTGGTGTATTTGGAGCCAACTGCTCTTAGAAGGTGTTTGCTTAAGCTTATTTAAAACATCTTATGAGTTTCTACATCTTATAAGATGTTTAGGAGCTTATAAAATATTTGATCTTATTTTAAAAATAAGTTCTCAAGTGTTTGGATAAATAATATGTTTGAGTTTCTAAGATATTTTATACACATTAAACATATTTTCACATTGTATACATTTTGACACACAGTTCACACATTTTTACACACCTTATAGTTTACACACATCACACATTTTACACATACTACACATATTTTCACACACTGCACACATTTCACATACATGACACACATTTTACACACACTTGTTGGCCGTTTAGCGCATATAAAATTAAGACCAATTTAACGCAAGTGCACGTGCCGACAAGTAATAAAGTGTACCAAGTACGGATATCGTTCCCACGAAGACTTAACCAAATTTATAAAGAATTAAAGTGAAAATATATCTAAGTGCCTTTTATATCAAATTAATAATATGATTTTGTAATTAACCTACTACGAAAAATAAAAAACTAACACTTAATTAAAAACAAGAATTAAGTGAGAATTAACCAAATTAATTAAATATAGGCTCCCCCCTTCCCTCTAGTTACCGGATTAAAGCAATGAATTAATCTCTAGTTCTATCGCCATCTCAATTACTAACTCTAAACACTAATATACTTTTATGCAACTGTTGAATACATAAAAGCTTATCTAACTCTAGTCTTCTCCATATGTCTATGCAAGAAGAAACTAAAACTAGACACATTGAGATTAAGTTATCTTCAAGCTAAGAAGGGTCTAAGGGTATATGTCTATCCTCAAAGACAAATAATGCAACTTATCCTATCCTAAGTTCATTATCCTTCTCTGTTTAATTCAAGTTCTATACTTAATATTCCTATGTCTAGTTCAATTAAGTAAACAAATACTCAAAATAGGTGACCAATTTACTTGAGGCATAAAACACAAAATTAAACAAGCAACGAGATGAAGAATTAAACTAAAAACATAAACTTCACATTAAATCCAAATAACTAGAGCTCCGGGGTGCGCCTATTACAAATTTAGCTCATGATAGTTAAGAAAAAAACACAATAATTAAGAGAATTCATGTTTACAATCCACAAATTCAACATAGAAAGATCTAACCAATAGGGAAAAGAAATAAATCAGTAAGGTGAAATATTCTTCTCTCCAGTGATGTCAATCTTCGCTTGAATCCTTTGTATTCTTGTAAAATCCTCTTCTTTTGCTCAACATGTGTTTTCTCTAGGTTTTTCTCTCTTTTCTCAAAAAAAAAAAGTGTCTCCTCCCCCAATTGTGTAGCTCACCAATCCTTTTATATCTCCAAAATTCCCTTCTTTAATTTTCTTTTAATGGATCCTAGCTATCCACTTTAACCTCGATTTTCTCTGATCTAACGGCTTCAAATGAGTCCAATCCTAATAGAAAAGTTGAAGCCTCGTTTGTTAGCTTTAAAACCCCGCTAGAATCAAGAGATTTGGATATTTGGTTGAGGAGATATGGTCAAAAGAGTGCAGCCTGGTCGTTGGACGAAAAATCAGTCGCAGGTCTCGCGCCACGGCATGAAGTTCCATGCCGTGGCATGTCCAGTTCAAATTTGTACATGCAACTGGCTGCCTACTCGCGCGCCGTGGCATGTCACGGCATGACGTGACAGTCTCAGATTTTCTTTTATTCTTCTTTATCTCTTCCCTTAATTTGCGATTTTCTTCCTTCTCCTATGCGATTTTCTCCTCTTTCTTTTTGATTTGCTCCTCTCAATTGTGGATTTATGCCAATGAGAACCTATAAAATATAATTTCATTCAATAGCAACACCCAAGACTCTAGAATTACTAAAAACACCCCAAAACATAACAAAAACACACTAAAACAACTAAAACAACTACCAAAGACAACTTAACACAAAAACAACGAAAAAGCGCTAAAAATACTCGAAATCACCAACACGAAATGACGAAAAAGCATGCAAATCACCAAATAAAAGCTAGATAATTCTATATAAATATAGAATTATCAACACTATACATATTTTACTCATAGTTCACATTTTAATCACACATCACATATTTTACATACATTTAACACACACGACACATATTTTATACACACTACACATTATCACATACATTGCACATGTTTTCACACATACGACATATGTTTTACACATATTGTATACATGTTCACACACATATCACACTTTTTACATACACTACACATATTTTTACACACTACATATGTTTTCGCATACACGACACACGTTTCACACACATTACACATGCAACTCATATTTTAAACATACTACACACATTTTCACACACATAACACATATTTTTTACACACTGTACACGTTTTCACACATTAAACATATTTTTGCACACATGACATAAGTTTCACACGCACTACATATATTTTCACACACTGCACATATTCTGACACACTGCACATATTTTTACACACACGACACATATTTTACACACATTGCACTCATTTTACACATACAATTCTCATTTTAAACATACAACGCACATTCTAATACACACATCACACATTTTACACATACTACACATATTTTTACACACATTAGATATATTTTATACACACTGCATATATTATCACACACACTGCATACATTTTACACATACAATTCATGTTTTTAACACATCACACATTTTCAAAAACACATCACACATTCTGCACACACTACACATATTTTCACACTCACGACACATATTTTATATAAACTACACATATTATCACACACTGCATATATTATCTCACACTAAATATATTTTCACACACACGACATACGTTTTACACACACTGCACACAACTAATATTTTGCACTCACTGCACATACTTTCACATACTACACACTTTGTCACGCACGACACATACTTTTACACACACTGCACACATTTTGACAGGTGGCTTGTCCACAAGTCAAAAGGTGGCTTGTCCACAAGTCATAATAGCTTATCACATTTAATGCACTTATCAGACATTTAATGCGTTTGAATTTATTTTCCGTTGGAAATAAATGTCCATTGATTATTGCATTTAAGTCCTCCAAGACTTGAGAATTTATTTCAGGTGAATCTGATCCTTGATCGCTTGAGTAACTTGAGCGCTTGATTTAATAATCCTAAAACAGTCCTTTAGCATTTGACAGACGCTAAGAACAAATCTTCATCTTCTCTTGACTTCAGAAGCTGATCTTCAACTTCATGTTTGATAGACTCACCTAGAATTCTATCAGCGACTCGGTATCAAATACTTAGTCTAAAATCTACAAAGATAAAAATTACAAGCCTAACAAACTAAAAAACTTTCAGGCGCTTATACAGATTTTCTATGAAAGCACAAATTTACAATCTTTCGGGGTCTAACATAAATCCTATTCTTGTCATCATCAAAACATCTAACATGAATTTTCTAACAATTTCCCCTTTTGATGATGTCAAGACCTTAACTCTTATAACTTTTTTATAGTTTAAGAGTTTTAAAGAAAAACCCAAAATAAATAAAAGTTAGCGTTAGAAAGTTAGTTAAGTTAGCTAATGTTAGATTAACCTCAACAAGATGTTTCATCGATAAATCATTCATTCATAAATATAGAATTGAAACATACATGATTTATACTGAAAAAGAAAAAGCGACAACATAAACATAAAAGAAAGATAAAACAGGAAAGCCTCTTCCTGGAAAATTTCATTCGCCAGATCTAGAAGGACTCAATCAATGTCTATCATTGTTGTATGATAGACTTTGTTGTAGTCCTCGCTTCTATTTTTAGCACTTTGATTCAATTCTAATAATCTTTCCACCCAGTCCCTTGGAGGGATCCCGAGCGTCCTAATTAGATCATGATAAATATCCTGCATTCAGTCATAAGAAGGTTTCCAGTTTAAAGGACTCCGCAAGGGCTCAGCGTATGGATGAAAGCCCATGCTTTCCAAAAACTCAACATCAAGATTCGAAAGCCTATGCCTGCCTCGAAAGTATCTTGGCTTACGCTTCTTTGTGAGCATCTTTTTAAGGCTCACCATCTCTTCAAACATGGAGCGCCAATTCTTATTTTCAGTCATGGACACTTGCTCCATAAGGCTTTTCCTTTGGCTTTGGATTCTTGAGGATTTTCTTTCTCTTCCCCCTTCTTGACTTCAACAAGAGAAAACTTCAAATCAGCGATATCACGCCGCAAAAGCTTAACTTCATCAACTAGCTATGCAACCTGTTCAGCGATACTTTGGTTCACAAGTTCACAAAGCTTGAAGTGTTATGTCTCTCAGTATCTGCTGAATCGTTTTATGCTAAGGAGTGATTGAACTCCTCAGAGAGGCTTGTGATCAATGGAACCATACAATCCAGTACCGCAATAGTACTCTTGGTTACAGCGTTTGCTATATCACTGCTTCGTGTGTCGGAGACTAACTTGATGTGCAAATCATCATTATCTAGCATCTTGAAGCAGGAACACTCGATAGTGTTGAACGAGTTCCTAACAACTCGTCGAAAGTCTTTTGCCTCCTGATCACTATCTGAGTCTGAATCAGATAAAGAAGAATGCTCTAGGGATGGAATGAAAGGTTCTTCAGGTTTGTCGCGGATGAAAGGTTCTTCGGACATTTCAGTGTGTACTTCTACAATCTCTAAATCGAGAGATTGAGTGGTATCCTCAATCAGAATAATCTGTTTACCAACGGGCGTATCAACTACTGTAGCGCTGGGGGCATCTTCCATCCGAATATCAACGTATAAATTCTCAACGTCCTCAACAGTAGGATCCAGGTCCGCTTCAACTTCTGTGATTTTCACAACAACTTTTCTTTTCACCGGCACAACCCAAAGTAGGCCAATTGCCTCTAGGACATGCCGTGGACTTTGATAAAAGGTTCACGGAATAAACATCACAGCGTCTTCGTGTGCTTCAGAACTCAACACTAGATCAACGTCTTTCGGGAACTCTACTCCAGTTGTGTATAGATTTTTGAAGTCCAATAAAAAAGGCTTGAGCACTTGAGCTAGCGCTTGATCCATTGGCTTGATGAGAGAAATGAACTTGACCACATAAATATTATGTTCGCAAAATAAGACGGGAAGCAAGTTGTACCCATGGAAGTCACCGAAACCAAAGTGTTGGTTAAAAGTGATATCCAGCGATTGGGCATTCTCAGCAATCGTTCTTATTTCTCGGTGAAATTCAGCAAAACCTTCGGTTAACTGCATATGGGCTTCGCTTGGGCCTGGAAGGGCATTACGCTTGCTTGTGGAAGCATATTCATTCAAATCTATTTGGAGTCACTGAGCAAAGTTCTATCGTGGATGAAACACATAGCCTCCTTGACTAATTTAAGTAAGTTGTTCTCTGATATAGCTTTCTATGCCTCTTCTAAAGTAGGGTAAGGCATTGATCGGACCCACTAGCGACTCGCTATGCAACAAAAACGAGGCATATCCTCTACACCTATAATCAATTCCAAAATTGAAAAGGAATGGATACCTGATCATCTCATCCACTGTATAGAAATGCAACACAAAATCTTCAACCCATCTAAATGTATCTATGATCCAGCATTTGCCCAGTTTCTTTGCCAGTTCCTTGTCTGTCTTTGTCTTAAGCAATTTCTTGAATCTCTCATTTTCCATGTCAAAACTGTCAGCCCAAACTCTGGCTAGAAACTCTCTGGCTTCATTTTCTACCCATAAATTGATTGGGTTAGGGTGTTCTTGAGGCATGGCACTCTTTCCCTTCCATAATTGTAGGGGTTTCTTTGAAGATTTGTTAGCTTCTGAATGGACAACCTTAGGAAGAGCGGAATAACCCATCTTGTTCAGCTTTTCTTCATCCGGGTTCTTCTCCCAATTGCCCATGTGAGGATTTCTTATCTGGACATGAGTTTGGTGGAATGGCAATTACGTTCAATGATTTTACCGACCTCTTGAAAGCATTTGCTCTCAAACTCTACCAGGTCTTTCTGAGGAGTCTCCAAATACTCTAAGTGATCAATAATCTCCTTCATTGTTGTAACTCCGCTATTAGTAAGCATCTCGAAAATGATTGTCTTTTGAGCGTCCGAGACAGCAGGATTGCGAGGAGTAGTTTGAAAATTTAGTTCCATGTCAATCAGCTACTTAAGCGTCGTCTCTCTCCAGGCATAATAAAACTCCAAATCTTCAATATATCCTTTGGGAAAGAAATTGACCACTTGAGGAGGAGGACCACTTGGTGTGGGGATAATCTCGGCCACTCCTGTCGACCGCTCATCATGCACAGTCGCTTCATGGGCTGGTGAGATTTCAACGTCTTGAAAGACAATGTTTAATTCTCTAGCGATTTCCACCACCGTTGATAAATCAACGTCCAACTCAATGTCTACCTTTGAAGGTGGAGATGCATCGGCATCTTGTGTACTTTAAGCTGACACATGCAAGCATTTGAGAAATAAGAAAGATTTCTACTAAGTAGAAATTTGAGATATAAACATACATAAACGCTTACCCTGAGGACTCTCTTCGACTACAGTAGTCGCTTAATCTATAGGAACTTCTGTTTCCATAGCCTAAGGCTCTGAAACTTCTTCATCATCTTCGAGATTGAGGAAGGAAGTGAGGTGATCAGCACGAATAGGAATATTACATGCTTCTAAAGTATTCAGGACATACTGGATGTTATATTCTCTATAGGCTGAAAGAAAATTTATCCTAGCATTAAAAAGAAAAACACAAGGAAAGGATGATATACGTTGTCTAAGACAAGTACTTACCTCGATCGCTAGCTAACTCTGTCGAGAGAGCTTTAGGAATGAGCTTTGCGATTGGTTTAAAAGGTGGAGGAGGAGGAGGAGGGACACTCGAAGGTTCTTCAAACGCTGGTTGGGTGGGAGCTCTTGTTGAGCCTTTGGGGGTGGACCAGGGAGTGCCCTTACGAGCAAGTGGCACTTCCACTTCTTCTTTAGTCTCGGGCGAAATGGTAGTCACTAGAGGTGGAGAAGGGGTTTTCTGTGGAGGGGAAGGGGACTTTTCCTTTTTCTTCTTTTCTTACTTTTCTTTTTTTTCTTCGCTGGCTGGGATGACTCAGTGAATTTCACAACTTTTTGTTTAGGTCTCTTAAAAATAACTTCTTCTGGCTCATCTGATGAGGAAGTTCGCTCTATCCTCATCATCACCACAGACTTGACCTTCGGCAAGGCCTTCAGCTAGGAGACGATCACGCTCCTCTTTTGGAAGAGCTGAACCACTGCAATGCTTGGGGCGGAACAACTTTCTTACCATCTTCTTTCCATAAAACTTCGTAGTAGGCACTTTGGATTCCTTGGAGGTAGCGAATCCACAAGCGCTCAAAAGAAAACCTAACAAAATCCCACAAGGCTTAGGATTAACTGACTCTTACATCGCTGCCTGGAAGCGATTGAACACGTACAACGCCCAGTTGACCTTCAGCTTGGTCAACACTGCGATCATCAACTTGAATTGCACAATTGAAACCTTATCAAAAGAGCCTTTTCTGCACTCGATCATCTTAGCAGAAATGTCCGCCAAAATGACATACTCGCCCTTCATGTCATTCTTCTTGAAATTTGACTTGTAATCCACCTCAGCTTCATCATGGCGAACAGTTTCCCAGAGCTTAATAGAGTTTCCCATGCCCACTTCTTCCACTTCGCATCCATCAGAAGGCAGTTTCAGGAGATCAGCAAGTAGATTTGTAGTAAGAACAAAGGGAGCTTCAATAGATGGGAATGAACTAGTGATAGAGTTGCCATCGGAAGAAAAGAAAGCGTTCTTGAAAAAGAATTTAACTTTATCCTCATGCAGAAGAGAATGAGAGGTAAGAAGATTCTTCAAGCCTGATTCTTCAATGAGAGTAAGAATTTCTCTCATCAGAAAATTTTGGTTACTGAACAGGTATTCCCAGTTGAGAAGGAACCCTGCGTTGAAACCTATAGGTTTGGAAGTTTTTCCGGCAACAGATAAAGATGACTTTGGTAGCACCATTGATGAACTTGAAGAGTTTTTGAGGAGATAAAGAAGAACTTTTTGCCTTAGAGAGAAAACGAACTTTTACAGCAAGAAGATATGAAAGTGATAAAGTTTTTCTGTGAAAATTCAAGGGGTTTAAATAGATGGTAAAAAGTAACTCTCCAATTGCTTTGATGAAGGCTACATGTAAAAGCAGTTGATTGGAAATGAAAAACATTGAATCTATGCCGTTAAATCATAAAGACGGAATAAAATGGGGCGATAAATTAGGCTAACTGCAGTAAATATAAAATTTTGAAATCTGCAGTTACTTTTTCAAAAACGTTTGAGATTTTGAAAATTTTCAGCGTGAATTACACGCGCCTAATGGTACACTGACACGTACCCAGACAAGTACAAATGCTGAACTGCCTATTTGTGACAGTGGTTAATAACCATCAGTTTGATGTGATAGAGACGTGTGGGCAGTTATCAAATCTTATCTTTTGGCCTTATCCACACGCTACCTTTTAGCGATGAAAACAATGCATGTATTTTAGAGAAAGTTACTTAGCGTTAAAGTGGGAATATACTTAACACTGAAGTCTTTTTGATTTTATCGTAAATAAGATTTAATCGCTATTTGGAAATAATACTTTTTATTTTATTAGCGATCAAATTGTTGTGCATAAAGGCAAACGCTAATGATCAATGTATAAGATTTTCAAAGTCATTTTTGATCATAGTCGCTTACTGATTGAAATAAGTATAATTTTAAAGCTCCCCCTAAAATTGATAACTCTTTTCAATCTAAAAACGCTTTTAGACATTATAATAAAGTGGATTCCGCCTAAATTATATGCCTATAAAATTATGATGCTTCATGATTAAGCGTTTAAATCAATCATACCTAATTCACTTCTCAAAGTGAGAAAACGTTGTTCGTTGAGCGCTTTTGTGAAGATATCTGCCAATGGTTTGTCAGTTCCAATGAAGTGCATGGAGATATCTTTCTTTTGAACATGGTCCCGCAAGAAATGGTAACGAATATTAATGTGTTTAGTTCTAGAATGAAGGACTGGGTTTTGGATCATAGCTAAAGTGCTTTGGTTATCACAATGGATAGGGGTAGAACCTAAGAGGATTCCATAATCTTTAAGTTGTTGTCTCATCCAAAGTATTTGTGCACAACAGCTTCCAGCGGCTAATACTGGGCTTCCAGTGGCTAATACTGGGCTTCAGCGTAAAAGTCGCTATGGATTGTTGTTTCTTACTATGCCACGAAACCAATCTATCACCTAGAAATTGACATGTACCACTAGTACTTTTTCTATCCACTTTGTATCCTGGAAAATCTGCGTCTGAATAACCAATTGGTTCAAAAGGAGAGTCCCTTGGATACCATAAGCCCACATTTTGTGTGCCTTTTAGGTATTTAAGGATTCTCTTGGTAGCAATTAAGTGTGATTCTCTTGAATCAGCTTGAAAGCGTGCACACATACCAAAAACATAATATCATGTCTACGAGCGGTAACATAAAGAAGTGATCCAATGATACCTCTATAGTTAGTGATATCAATCTTCTTCCCACTTTCCTCTTTATCTAACTTAAGCATTTGACTCATTGGAATTTTTGAAGATGATGCATTTTCCATACCAAATTTCTTAATCATATCTCTTCTATATTTAGCTTGGTTTATAAATATGTCATTAGGGAGTTGTGTAATTTGTAATCCTAGGAAGAAAGTTAATTCACCCATCATGCTCATTTCAAATTGATCTTGCATCATTTTCAAAAATTTCTCACACAATCGCTAATTAGTAGATCCGAATATCATATCATCAACATAAATTTGGACTAAGAGAATATCTTCATTATGGGTAGTTTTAAATAACGTTGTGTCAACGCTACCTTTTGAAAAGTCTTTACCTATAAGGAAGATAGAGAGAGTGTCACGTATATCTTTTCTTGGAGTTTACTTATCTAATTTGTAGACCATACTTTTGCCATGGTTGTTGATGACTCCTGGGGGATGCTCCACGTATACCTCTTCTTGGAGTTTACCATTCAGGAAAGCACTCTTCACATCCATTTGATACACTGTGAACTTGTTGAATACGACAAACGTTAGAAACATCCGAATCGCTTCAAGACGGGCTACTGGGGCATAAGTCTCATCAAAATCAACACCCTCTTCTTGACAATAACCCTAAGCAACTAATCTAACTTTGTTTCTTATAAAAATACCATCTTCGTCGATTTTGTTCCTAAAAACCCATCTAGTTCCAATAACTCCTTGGTGAGTTGGTCTTGGTACTAATGTCCAAACCTTACTTCGCTCAAATTGGTTAAGCTCCTCTTGCATAGCTTCTACCCAATTTGAATCATTGAGCGCTTCATCCACTTTCTTTGGTTCTATTTGAGATAGGAAACTTACGAACATGGCCTTATTAATTGTAGCAGCCCTAGTTCTAACAGGTGCTCCAATATCTCCAATTACTAGTTCTGGTGGATGATCTCTAAGCCATTTTCGATCTAGTTGGAACGGGTTGAGAGACTCTGGATTATCATTCGTTTGTCCCTCATTTTTCTCTTGCGCATTCTCTTCATCATTCACAGTTCCAATTTGCTCTTGATGACCATTCTCTTCATGATCATTAGCGTTTCTTACAATATCATCATTGATAACCTCATGAGTAACTTTGGATTGGGCACAAAGATCTCATCATCCTCATCAACATCACTATCATCACCAAGATTGATTTATGATGCTTGTTGGGCAAGATCTTTAACTCCTACATCATCAATATTAACCTTACTCGGTTCTTAGTTAGCATCACTAAACACAACATGAATGGATTCTTCAACCTTCGATTTGATCTTATTTAGGATGCGAAAACTCTTTCCATTTTTGGCATAGCCTATAAAGATTTCCTCATCCACTTTAGGATCAAATGTCTTTAGATATTGGGATCCATTGTTATGAATGAAACATTTTGAACAAAATACGTGAAAATATGAAACATGTGGCTTACGTCCCTTCCACAACTAATATGGAGTCTTTTCATGTTGCTTGTTGATCATACAACTGTTCTGAGTGTAGAAAGCGGTGTTGATTGCTTCGGCCCAAAACCTTTGAGGCAGCTTGGACTCTTCTAACATTGTCCTAATGGCTTCTTTAAGCATTTTGTTCCATCGCTCAGCCACTCCATTTTGTTGAGGTGTTCTTGGCGCAGAATACTCATAAAATATTCCAAAATCTGTACAAAACTTCTCAACAATATGGTTAGTAAATTCAGTTCCTCTATGGCTTCTAATTCTCGTCACCTTTAGATCTTTCGAAGTTTGAAATTGACGAATTAGCTTTGTGAGCTTGACACTAGTTTCATCTTTGGACGCTAGAAATTCTACCCGTGTATAGCGTGAGAAATCATCAAATATCACTAGTGAATATATTTTACCACTAATACTCATGATTTGAATAGGACCAAACAAATCTAAATGCAATAGTTCAAGGATTCTAGAAGTAGATAGATGAGGTTTCTTCTTAAAAGATGATTTGACTTGTATACCCATTTGACATGCATCACATAAGTGATTTTTATGAAAGGAACCTTTAGGTAATACCTCGACAAGATTTAGCAATATTAACTAAGAGATTGCCTTAAAGTTGAGGTGATTCATTTTTCTATGCCATAACCAATCCAATTCATTTGGACTCCTAGCAACAAAGCATGTAGAATTGTTATCTATTGTTGAACCCCAATCTACTAAATACACATTGTTTGTTCTTTTTCCTTTCAATTTAGTTGATATATTCTTAGCGTTGTTAATATAGCAATAGTCACTTGAAAATTCAACTTCAAAGCCATTATCACAAAATTGACTTATGCTTAAAAGATTATGTTTAAGACCCTTAACATAATATACGTCACTTATCATGATGTTCCCCCTATGCATGATACCTATACCTTTGGTTTTACCTTTGGAGTTAGCACCAAATATAACTTGAGGACCATTGGTTATACGATTGTTGACCAAGAGATCCTTTGAGCCAGTCATGTGCCTTGATGACCCACTATCAATGTACCAAATTGAAGTATCAGTATTGGCTCTAGGTACCTGCATTTAAACGGGTAGTTCTAATTCTTTTTAGGTACCCATTTTGCTTTGGTTCCTTCAACGTTAGTAGCTTTGGTTTGAATTAAAACTTTCAGAACCCATATTTGCATGGTCTTCATTATAGGAGGACTGGCCTTTTAGGGTTTCGGTTTGTATTGTGTGTGCTTCTTAGGTGTATAGTAATATCCTCGATTATAATAGTAATCATAGTTATAATCATAATCATAAACATCATAGTATCGATAATATGATCTAGATCTTTGAGAATATAAATGTTGGTATTTTCTCAGCACTGGCTTAGGAGTCGCTTTTAGCGATTAAAGCTTAGCATTTGATTCACTTGTAAAAGGTTTCTCCTTAGCCTTTTGAGTGTTTGGATAGACCTTCATTTTTTAATCATTCACTTTCATTTTCTCCATGTTACCTGAGTTGACTTTAACCTTCTTATTTGGCCTCGTACCATTGTCTTTGGGTTTATTCAGCGTTTGACTGTTTGAACTCTTCTTAACAAAGGCTACACCTTTTCTTTTGTTGGTTGCCGTAACCTTAAACGTTTTTAATTTATGACCAAATTTATCACAACCTAAACCGGTTTTTTTACCAAAAAGTGTGGTTACCTCAGTCACATTATCCAATTTTCTTGACGCGTTTGATAATGATGAGACAAGCTGCTCTAATTTGGCAAGTTTAGCGATCAAATCAGCTTCTCTCTTGACTATTATATCAAGATCACTTTTTAACTGATTAATTTCAGTCTCAAGTGATTGGTTCTTCTCAATACATTGTTGTTGAACTTGCAACTCTGGCTTGAGCGTCACGTTATCACTTTTGAGCTCTGATGTGATATCAAAGTGATTTTGATATAATTTGGAAGCATCTTGACAATCTTTATAATATTTATTTACTTTGTCAAGTAATTCATCGTAAGAAAGAAGATGAGATAATTCATTGGTTACCTTAGATAGCAAGTCATCAGAGGTTTCTTCATCTCTAGCCATGAGACAAATTAGCACTGAGTCGCTTGATGGCTCATCATCACTACTTTCATCTGAAGATTCCAAATCCTCTTCAGGTGCGGAGAATGGTTCAGATGTTAAAGTTATACCCTCAAATGCCATAAGAGGATAGAATCATAAGGCATTAGTTTGCATCTAAACATTCTTGTTTTAATAAAAGGAATTTGATGTTGTTTCTTATAGACATTTATAAGGTTTAAACAAACAACAATTAGTCCTTGATATTAAGGCGAACGTTCTACTCCCTATGGGTTAGGGAGAATGGCACTAGAAGTGCTTGATCTTTAATATCTGAATTGGTTCACAAGTCAAAGAGAGTATTGACTGGACATCATTACTGGATATAGACTTGTATGATGTAAGTTTTGACAGGGGAGTGCCAGTCAAACACTATGAGTATGATAGTGGGAACTTATATCATAGACACATTAGTTAGACTGGTGTATTCAAACACGGCTTGCATCAGTTATGTCACATGGGTTTTCACTCAATGACACTCAATGACAAAACTGATAAGTTGTGATAGGTACGCGCGAACCTTAGACCTAAGTAAACACGTTGAAGATGTGCTTGTGACATTAAGTCTGTCATTAGAGTAGTTAGATCCATTTCACCCGTTGGTGGGGTCGACCTCGAAGTGCTGCTTGATGGGCAAGTAGCAATCTTAACTGATTAGCAATATGGGATTTATTCTCTCATAAGTGAATGGGCAAAATATCCTATGTCGTCATGAATGAATGAGGTCAAAGACTTTGGCCAAAGCATTAGAGATACTTGTGTTGGACATAAAAGTATACTCAGTGACCTCGATTCATTATGAGTTGAGCATATAGTCAAGTCCAGTGAGTTTGACTAAACCATGACTCTCACTTGACTGAGATATATGAATAAAGGGTTTATACTCGTACGGTATTCACAACGTGAAAGGTTTGGAATGATTCTATACATTCGATCTCAATTGGGCTATGATGTGGACCACAGGACTGGCTAGGAGTATCCACATCCTTTTGGTTTCCTCCCAATTGCCTTTCGAGACGAACCTAAAGAGTCGCGCTTAAAGGAATTGGAAAGTAAAAATCATGGAATAAAACTTGAAAGAAATCTTTCGGTATTAATTGATCATTAGATGATCTTATTAATTAAGTAAATAAGCTAATAAGTTAATTAATTTCCTAGTGAAATTAATTATGGAATTAACATGTGTAAGTTAGTTATTTAATTGATTTATTTATTGGATAAATTATATTAATTGAATAATTAATTAAAATACACAAATTGGACTAAGCCCGAGGGCATTAAAAACGCCCAAGTTGGGCCTTTAGTTACTTAGGTTAATTATTCTAGTTGTAGTATAAATATACTACTTAGTGAATAATTAAGCCCTAGCCTCACTTGTAACTTTCTCTTCAAGTTAGAACTCTCCACCTCTCTCTCATATCTCTAGCCGTCCAAGAGGAGAACAAAAGAAGGGAATTTTTGCTTTCGGTTCTGGCGTGGTGATTTAGAGGCAGTGACGTTATTGCTGCTCCAAAAAGAATCAAGTTGCTGGTTCAGAAATTTTAATTACGCGAAAAAAATACATATTTCTCAACATGATTTAAATATGTGAAATCAAAGATGAATCCACCGTGGGTATTTTATTTCTGCTGCATTTGTTTATGTACAAAACCCAACAGTGGTATCAGAGTCAATCTCTGATTTCCGTATTTAATCAAATACGTGATTTTATGTGTTTTGCGTGTTTTTGAAGCATGATGAATATAATGAGTTTTATGATATTTAAACCATAATTTTTCTTTTTTTCTTGGATATTATTGCATGATGATATAGTAGAATTGAAAAATCGAATTGTGTGAGAAAACGGGGTCGAAAATCCAGAGAAATTGCGCGTTGCGCACAACGTGCGCACGCTACTCGCGCAGCTTGTGCGCACATCGGGTGGCTTTGAGCCACCTGACTCCCGGGGCCTGGCCGTACTGCTGTCGGCCGTGCGCTGGGCACATGACAATTGCCCGTCGGGTCATGCGCGCAGGCTCCAGTGGGCTCGGGTTTGAAACTCGGATCGGGTGGGTCGGGTCAACTTGATTCCGGGTCTAATTTTTAATAAACGGGCCTTGGGCTATTTTAATTATCCGGGTGGGTCAAAAGGATGATGACCCGAATTTTAATTAAATAAGACCAAATTAGTTTAATTAAATTATTAGACATTCAATAAATTAGTTTTGGGTCAAACTCGTTAAATTTAAATGGGCCAATGGATGGTGATTGAAGTTTGATGAAATCGAGCGCAATTAGTTTTTTTATTGAATATTATTTATTTCAATAAAATAATTAATTTATTATTCTTGGAGAATTATAATTAATTAATTTATTTAAATAATAAATTCTCACTAGATGGTTTATATTATAAAATTGAATAAAATTTGGAATTTTATTGCAAGAATTAATTAGTTGAACTAATTAATTATTATCTTAATCACCAACATAATTGCTTTATTTATCGCGAGCATGTATTATGTGATGGTGACATTATTCATGGGCTTAGGTTTTTTCTTTTTGAATGTATTTTCTTTTATGGGTTGTAAGGGCCGGATTTGAGCCCAATAATTTTATTCTTAGAATTATGTATAGGATGTTCATATTCTTATGTAATAGATAGAATTAGAATAAGACTTGAAGAAGAAGACGATCCAAAAAGGAAAGGTGCTTGGAGCCCAACAAGAAGAATAGTGTAGTTTTTCTTTTTCCTTTTGATGGCCCATTCGCTTGGGCCCTCTAGAAAAGCCCATGAATACATGTGATGGTTTAATTGCTTACAATGCATGTAAAATCCAATCCTGCGCTATAAAAATGATAATGTGCAAAGTGAGACATAATTAAATGTTTAGAACATTAATTCTCCCGAACGAAAGAATACTAAGTTTCAAAAGGGGCGCTAGGCGTCCAGTCCCTCCACTAAGCTTGATGAAATCAAGAATTGAATTTGATACATGGCATCTTCCTAGTAAGTGGGGGTCATATATTAAGACACAATTCTGAGATTTCTTGAAGTGCATTAGATACCTTAACCGAGACATATTTTACCCCAAATATTATTGAAGGGTTGCAAGGTGAAATTCAAATGTTATATTAAAAGGTGTTAGTGGGAATTAACTTAGATAGTCCACAAACCTATTTATCGTTAAAGGGTTGCGGTCTTGATGGATTATGGGAAAAGAAGATTGGACTGTCTATTGGATAGATTGATGTTACACATCACTTTAATTAAGTAATGGACCAAATATCGTTAAAGGGTTGCCATCCATTACATTGATTAAAGAAATCAATCTCCACTACGAAGTAACAAACAACGATCACTTCTGATTTTCACAGTGAGAGTGTGAATCTCAAAAAATATAGTGGGAGCCAAGTCATAAATCGAAGTCCTTGATTTTAACTTGGTTATAGTTTAGTTACAATCATCTAATCAAGTCAGGTTTATTTTCTGCAGTTATAAATTGTCTCATCTCTCTCAAAAACAAAAATGTCTCCTAAACCACTATCAAAACTGATGGAGAATACTATTCTTACTGGACCAAACTACATAGAATGGCTCACAAAGTTAAGGATGGTCTTTGGCAGTGAATCCATAGACTATGTGTTGGAAGTTGGTCGTCCTCCCATCCCTGGAAAAAATGAAGGTGATGAAGTTCACCTAGCTCGTTGGGACTGGTGTTGTGACAACCATAGATCAAGAGTGTACATTTTAAGCTCCATGTGCATTGAATTACAAAGATCCCATGATAAGATGGATGATGCGAGGGATATAATCCTTCACTTGGATGAATTCTTTGGGAAAAGCGGTAAGACCGCCAGATATTTTATATCAAGAGATCTCTTCCGAACAAAGATGACTGAAGGTAAGGATGTTGGAGAGCATGTTTTCAAAATGATGACCATGATAGAAAAGCTTAAATCTTTGGATTTCTACATGGACCTACATCTCCAAGTTGACCTCATCTTGCAGTCACTCCCTGATTCATTCAACTATTTCGTCATAAAGTTTGACATGAATGACATTGAGGGTCCATTAACTGGGCTACTGGAAAAACTCAAAGTTGCTCAAAAACAGATAAGGGCGGATAAGTGGAATAATCCCATTGCTGTCACTGTTCCTAATTCATTAGATGGACAAAGGAACAATAACAGCAATTTAAAAATGGGAGCTTTCAAGGGATCTCGCAACAAGATGCACAGAAAGAGGAACAAAATGGCAAAATATGAGGACAAGTGCTTATACTGTGGTGAAATAGGCCACTGGAGGAGCTTAAATCTTTGGATTTCTACATGGACCTACATCTCCAAGTTGACCTCATCTTGCAGTCACTCCCTGATTCATTCTACTATTTCGTCATAAATTTTGACATGAATGACATTGAGGGTCCATTAGCTGGGCTACTGGAAAGACTCAAAGTTGCTCAAAAATAGATAAGGGCGGATAAGTGGAATAATCCCATTGCTGTCACTGTTCCTAATTCATTAGATGGACAAAGGAACAATAACAGCAATTTAAAAATGGGAGCTTTCAAGGGATCTTGCAACAAGATGCACAGAAAGAGGAACAAAATAGCAAAATATGAGGAAAAGTGCTTATACTGTGGTGAAATAGGCCACTGGAGGAGAGACTGTCCAAATATGAACAAAGGAGCGAAAGGTAATGAACTTTACGTTTTTGAAACTAATTGTTCTGTTACCATTTTTTCCACTTCTTGGATTCTTGATTCAGGAGCTAACACTCATGTATGTTGTGTAAATCAGAATCTGGAACGAAGTAGGAAGCTGAGCCCAGATGAGGTCAAGATAAGAGTAGGCAGTGGACAAAGCGTCGTAGCTATTGGAAATGGATCTACCTCATTACTTTTAAATTTTGGACATTTACTATTTTTGAATAATGTTTAGGTTTTGCCCAATGGGATTAAAAGCATTGTTTCAATTCCCATTTTAGTTAAGAATGGTTATACTTTCCGTTTTATGGATGAACACTGCAACATTTATTATGGTAATAAATTATTAGGCTTTGCTTCTTTAGTAAATGGTTTGTATTACCTCAATGTCCAAAATGAGTGTTTAGTAAATACTATGAAAGGAAACGTGGTAGGCAAGGAATTAACCAAAGATTGATTTGGCATCTTAGACTAGGCCATGCTGGCAAACACAAAATTCACAAAATGGAGAAAGATGGACTTATAGGTCCATTGGAATTGGATCCCTATCCTACTTGTGAGTCTTGTCTCAAAGGCAACATGGCTAGATCTCCCTTCACAGGTACCTTTCAAAGAGCCTCACAAATCTTAGGTTTAGTGCATACCGATGTTTGTGGACCATTTGGAGAAATGGCTCGTGGAGGTTTCCTTTACTTTATCACATTCACTGATGACCATTCAAGATATGGTCTAGTGTACTTAATAAAGAATAAGTCTGAATCCATTGATAAATTCAAAGAATTCAAGCTATAGCGAAAAATCAAACTGGGCAACATATAAAAGCTCTTCGATCTGACCGAGGAGGAGAATATATGAGTACGGAGTTTGATGAATACCTCAAAGAGAATGGCATAGTATTACAGCTCACACCTCCAGCGACACCACAGTTGAATTGGGTAGCCGAACAAAGGAATCGAACTTTGTTGGACATGGTTCGTTCCATGCTCAGCTACACTGACTTACCCATTTCACTGTGGGGTCCCGCGCTCCTTACAGTTGTACACATTTTAAATAGATGTCCCTCTAAGTTCGTTCCTAAGACACCATATGAGATATGGAGAAATAGAAAACCAAGTCTTAATCACAATAGGATTTGGGGATGTTCTACTTATGTCAAAAAGACTAAAGTAGACAAATTAGAGGCCAGATCCTTAAAAGGGCATTTTGTTGGTTATCATGAGGATTCCATGGGATACCTCTTTTACCTGCACGATGATCAAAGGATCATTGTAGCTTTACAAGCTCACTTTCTTGAAGATGAGTCCATTCAAGAAGGTGGAGCAGGTAGAAGAATTTTTCTTGAAGAACAAGACGAAACTCCGGTGGATACATCTACATAGAAAGTAAGAACCGAACCTTCTGTATCACAACCACAACCGCGAAGATCAAGTAGGGTACCTCAACCGCCTGAGAGTTACGGATATCTACTGCAGAGGGAAATGAACCTTTTTTCTGTATTAAAGGAGGGTCAATGAGATGATCCCTCTACCTATGATCAAGTGATGGTGGATATGGATGCCGCGAGATGGCGTGAAGCTACGCAAACAGAATAGACTCGATGCATTCAAACCAAGTCTGGACACTTGTAGATCGACCGGATGGTATTGTACCAATCGGGTGTAAATGGATTTACAAGAGAAAGATTGGTGTTGATGGAAAGGTTGACACCTACAAAGCCAGGCAAGCGGCAAAGGGGTATAGTCAAAAAGAAGGAATTGACTAACAAGAAACCTTTTCTCCAGTAGCCATGATCAAGTCTATTAAGAATTCTACTTGCAATAGCAGCTCACCTAAATTATGAGATATGGCAAATCGATGTCAAAATTGTTTTTCTGAATGGATTCCTTGAAGAGGATATCTATATGGAGCAGCCTAAAGGTTTTGTATCCGAAGAAAGTATCTATAAGGTGTGCAAACTTGAAAGGTCCATTTATGGACTTAAACAAGCATCTCATAGCTGGAATCTACGATTTGATGAAGCAGTCAAAGAATTTGACTTCATCAAAAATAAAGATGAGCCATGTGTTTATAAGAAGGTTAGTGGGAGCAAGATATCATTCCTTGTGCTATATGTAGATGACATATTACTGATAGGAAATGATATAGGAATGCTTACCACTGTTAAGAAATGGCTTTCGAGTACTTTCTCCATGAAAGATTTGGGAGAAGCTACATACATTCTGGGCATTCGAATCTATAGAGATCGAACAAATAGAATAATAGGGCTCTCTCAAGCCCTTTACTTAGAAAAGGTCCTAAAGAGATTTAGAATGGAAGATTCTAAGAAAGGGTTCCTGCCAATGGGTCACGAAATAAAACTATCAAAGACTATGTGTCCTCAAAGTGAGGAAGATAGAACAGAGATGAGCATTATTTCCTACGCATCAGTAGTGGGTAGCCTAATGCACACAATGTTGTGTGCACGACCTAACATTGCTTATGTAGTAAGCGTTGTTAGTTGATTTCAAGCAAACCCAGGCAAGGAACACTGGACAACTGTGAAAAATATCCTGAAGTATCTGAAAAGAACTAAGGATATGATTCTCATCTATGGGAGTGGTGAACTAAGAGTGGATGGATACACCGACTCAGATTTCCAATCGGATGTCGATGATCGAAAATCCACATCGGGGTTCATATTCACCCTCAACGGTGAAGCAATGTCTTGGAAAAATTCCAAGCACAACCGTAGATTCCACCACAGAGGCTGAATACGTGGCTACCTCTGAGGCATCCAAAGAGGCTGTTTGGCTAAAGAAGTTTCTAGAAGAACTTCAAGTGGTTCCAAGCACGGAGCTCCCGTTGCCACTCTATTGTGACAACAATGGAGCAATAGCGTAGGCAAAGGAACCAAGGTCTCACAACAAGTACAAACACATTGAGAGAAGATATGATATCATAAGAGAGATTGTTGCCAGAGGAGACATATCTGTTCAGAAAATAGCCTCAGTAGACAACGTCGCTGACCCATTGACCAAGCCATTGGCACAGACGGTGCTAGACAAACATCTTGAAAAGATGGGTATCAAATACCATAGAAAATGGCATTAAGTGCAAGTGGGAGATTTTTAGAGTTATGCCCTCAAATGCCATAAGAGGATAGAATTATAGGGCATTAGTTTATATCTAAACATTCTTATTTTAATAAAAGGCATTTGATGTTGTTTCTTATAGGCATTTGTATGGTTTAAACAAACAACAATTAGTCCTTGATATTAAGGCTAACGTTCTACTCCCACTGGGTTAGAGAGAATGGCACTAGAAGTGTTTGATCTTTAATATCTGAATTGGTTCGCAAGTCAAACAGATTATTGACTGGACATCATTACAAGATATAGACATGTATGGTGTAAGTTTTGACATGGGAGTGTCAGTCGAACACTATAAGTATGATAGTGGGAACTTATATCATAGACACATTAGTTAAACTGATGTGTTCGAACACGGCTCGCATCAGTTATGTCACATGGATTTTCACTCAATGACAGTCAATGAAAAAACTGATAAGTTGTGATAGGTACGCGTGAACCTTAGACCTGAGTAAACACGGTAAAGATGTGCTTGTGGCATTAAGTCTATCATTAGAGTAGTTAGATCCATTTCACCCGTTGGTGGGGTCGACCTCGAAGTGTGGCTTGATGGGCAAGTAGCAATCTTAATTGATTAGCAATATGGGATTTATTCTCTCATAAGTGAATGAGCAAAATATCCTATGCCGTCATAAATGAGTGAGGTCAAAGACTTTGGCCAAAGCATTAGAGATACTTATGTTGGACATAAAAGTATACTCAGTGACCTCGATTCATTATGAGCTGAGCATATAGTCAAGTCCAGTGAGTTTGACTAAACCATGACTCTCACTTGACTGGGATATATGAATAAAGGGTTTATACTCGTACGGTATTCACAACGTGAAAGGTTTGAAATGACTCTATACATTCGATCTCAATTGGGCTACGATGTGGACCACGGGACTGGCTAGGTGGTATCCACATCCTTTTGGTTTCCTTTTATGAATCTGGATATGCTTTTATTTCCGTTGTGCATGAATCAGGTTTCACAACAGGCGGTACCTTGTCACCGTCCAGATCTTCTTCCCACCACTCACGTCTCCTCGCACCCATCTTCACAAATTCAGATACCCCTCCTACAGCGGCGCTGGTTCCCCCGGCTTGTCCAACCCCTCTCCTCCCAACTCGTATATATACATGTATATGTGTGTGTGTGTGTGTGTTCTGGTGTGTGGTGCATGTTTGTGTGTGTATGGTGTGTGTTAACAATGCGAGTTATATATATGTGTGTGTGTGTGTGTGTGTGTTTATAGGATATATAGTTGAGGAGGGAAAAAATGAGAAATGCAATATCTTATAATATTTCAAGTAGAACGGCATTTTAGTATGCTGGTCTGGAAAAAATAGGGGCGGAAAGGACATTTTACGAATTCGGACAAGAAAAATGACGGGAAAGCTCTGACAAGGGGCCTTAGGGTAACTTCGCAAATGTGATAGGATTTTTGATAATTACACAATAAGTGAGGAGATCTAGTGTTTGTAATTTTCCCTATAAAATTTGTTTTAATGAGGACTATAGTCTATTTCTAATGTATTAGTGGAGTTGCAGTGGGCAAATTAAATTGTATCTTCAAATAAATTTACAAAAGAAACATTCATTGATAATTAAATTTGATTTATTAGGATCCAGCCTAATTTGTTTCATTATTCTAAAGGAAAAATATGGCCCCTTTTTTGGAAAAATCTATGGTGCACTCGGTCCATTGAAGCCGGTGCCATCATTACCACACATTTGTGTTGGGATATGTGATTTTTATCATCACAACACAAATGTGTGATAATGATGGCACCGGCTCCAATGGTCCGAGTGTACCATAGAATTACCCTTTTTGCACTTAAACAACACCACCCCAACGGACAAAAAAGTTAAATAAAAAAAAAAGGTTGTGCGAACAATATGACTTTAATAAAGTGACTGACATCATTATGGACATGGGACAAGCAAAGTGTGTGACATTTCATGCGTATATATACTATAGTAACATGTTTGTGTCATCACGGAGTAATTACTTGCAAGTATTTTTGTTCTCCCACTTGCTCGTGAATTGGGCCATCAGATTGAAGACAACACCAAGCTTTTTGCGCCCGGCCATGGCTCATAAAAGCCTTCAATTATTCTGAATTGTCAAATTTCATCACTTCTATATAAAAGCCTAACCATTATATATTACGTGAAACAGTACTGTGTCACAAATCAGCTAATGAAATTTATTTCAATACGAATAATGTGAGTGAATAATAGCTATTAAACCAACTGACAAGTCAAGACTTGATGGGCTAAAGACCTAAAGGAAGATAGATCTGGATCCATAAAAAACATCCGACCCAGACCAGCAAAGAAGGACCAAACACGTGAGGATGTAAGTTAGAAGACAAGATCAAGATAATAAAGGCAGTTTCCATAACTGGGCGCAAGAATCAAGCTCATGAAGAGTGGTTGATTAAGACTAATCTCTTAATTAGATCTAATCTTAATGATATACCAAAATTATATCTACGTATATATTATAAAATGACCATTGATCTTATTTTCATTATGGTCCCTCGTATAATTGCACGAGGGTCCCTAATATTTCTATATTTGCTTTGAGACACAAGGCCCGCTTGTTTTAAAATGAACCGAGTTGTGTCAAGAGGACCAATCTTGATTCATTTACTATATTCAGTGGTAGTCATCAAACTTGTATAAATACTTGTATTGAGGAATGAAAAAATAACTGCATTCAATTTTCTAGCAATTATTCTTATTATTATTGTCTTATATTGTATTATAATCGCATATTATATGTCATAATATTATATAATTTCCTAGGATTTTTTAGTTTGTTTTCAAGACCTTTCTTCAACAAGAAATTGACAATTTGATGTCAAACAACATCCATGAACATAGACATCGACTCCAAGCATGATATGTGTCTTTCATCGCACAATGTCAGTATATTAACAAGCTTTTAATGAGGTTCAAGTGCTCTATCTTTACCAGGGATCTAAAAAAGAATGGATAATATGTAAAATTTCAAAGAAATTATCAAAAAACAAGAAAAGAACTAGGTTTAAAAGAAACGAATTTTTGAGATTCTCTTAATTAACCATTTATAGTACATATACTCAAACTTCAATCAACAAAACAATAATAACTTAAATCAAAATTATGTTTGTGTTTACACTTAAAAAACACGAAACAAGCTTTTCGAATTAAAAACGCCCAATACAGGAGTAACCAGAAAATAATAATCAAATTGGATTTATATTCGAGTAAAGCCCGAAAAAGGAATGACGTGGGTAAAGTCGAATGGACCTGGGTTTGAAGAAATCGAGAACAAAGACAAACAGAACATTCGAAAAAGAGTATGGGCCAACCCAAGTAAGGATAAGAGAAAGGATAAGCCCGAAACCAAAAAATCAACTTGATACCAGAACGCGAGCGCCAAAATTAGAAGAATTTGAAAAGGGAGTTGACAGCGGTTCCAGAAGTAGATGCGGGCGCCAAAATCAGAAGAGTTTGAAAAGGGAGTTGACAGCGATTCCAAAAGTAGAGGCGAACGTGGAGGTTGCGAAGAAACCGACAAAAGAAGTGGAGTATATAAGCGCGAAGAGAAAGAACGAGAAAGAGGATCATCATCAGAATCACAATTCTACATTTTATATTCTTAGAACTAGCTCTAGCCTTAGGAGTAGTTTATTGCGTAATGTAGGAATAGATCATAGCGTAAATTAGGAGTAGCCGTAGTGTAATTTAATATTTGCTCATCAAGAATTGATGGGATTTGCCTTCAAGGCTTGTATCTGCATTTGCTTGTAATCTTCATGATCGAAAACTCTCATGGAGGTATAAATTACCTTTTTTTCAGATTTAAGTATTTGATAGGTTAATTTTATCTTGACTTGAGTTGTTCGATCCATTGTTCTTACACTCGAAGTTAATAACAATCACTTGTAATCACGATCGAAGACTCTCATGAAGCTTTGTGGTACGCAATCGAGGATCAATAAAGAGGTATAATATTTATCGTTTTGTCAGATTTAAGTATTTGGTAGATAAATTTATATCTGGACTTGTATCTTCCTTTCGTCTCTATTTTCATTAATTGCGGTCCGAATAACAATTTTAAACAACACGTCGAAGTGTTAAAGACCTGAACCACCGTCTAGCGTAGCGAGTTCGAACACGGGGGTTGTTAGATAATTCTAAGTGGGGAATTATCACAGGGCTTGAGTTAACCAAATTAGCTCTTCCTTATTCAATTTGTTTTTATCCAGAAACAGTTTGTTTTCCTTTTCCCTTTATGGTTAAGAGCACTTCTCTAATTTACTAGAATTATGATGATAGTCTAATGGGTAAGGCAAATTAGAAAAACATCCACACCTTCCTCCTAAAATGGTTTTATTCCATTTAAAAAAGAAAAAGAAAAGAAAGAAATGCAAGAGCTGCAATTCTACAAAGTGAGCAAAACAATTTCCACCGTTTTATATTCCAAATGTTAAAAATACACCACGGTTTTGTTACTGTGGTTATGTATGACTCGTTTTGTGTAGTCTAGGATCTTATTTATATTTCATTTATATAGTGATGTATCTTGTAATTGTATTTACTTTTGACATTTACATAATATGCACGTATATTTTCTTTCTTCATATTCTATTATGGTATCAGTTCAACCTATGCCACCATCTCCTACCGACAACACCATAGTCGTGCCGCACACCTCCTACTTCGGTGTGGCCACCACCACCATCAATTGTTCGATAACGACAATATCCTCTCTTTCTTCTGATCTTTCCTCACAACCTTCTTCTCTACTCACTGTTGATTCTCTATTGTCAGCACCAGTAACCATTTTGGCGGAAGCTACCATCGGTCACTACATCTTTTGATATTGTTGTCCAATTCTGCCAGCACCTGTGTTCAACCTTACTTTAAAAGAAGTTATTTTTTTATCATACCAAATCTTCAACCGCTCTTCAATCTACAGTCGTCGTCCGCCATAGGTCCACCGGCTGCTACATCTATTCATATTGTCGCCCAACTCTTCCACCACCTGCATTCAACCTCACTCCAAAAGAAGTAGTTGTTTATTTCATACCAAATCCCCAACCACTCTTTGATCTAGTTATCGTCCACCATCGCGCCATTGTCTGCTGCCTCTCCAATGGTCGGTCATGTCACGGTGGACCAACCTCAATCCATCCTTCTCTTCGCTTCAGCAGTCGCTACCATTTTTCTATTCTCAACCCTAATGCAACTCAGACATACTTTTCCCTTTCAAACCAAAACCCTAATTCTAATTTCAATATTTTCAAAACACACCCTAACCCTAAACCTACCATACAACAATCACCTGTCACCCACTCATTCTACCTAGCAACGGTGCCAGATACCACTCTCAATCAAGATGCCTCCACCACTCTCTTATTGGCACCGCTAGCCGCCACCCTAAACTATAATCTAACCATTATATCTCTATTTTTTGCAGTCGTTCCGCCACATAGCGTCCACCTCTTGGTGCAACTGTTAGGTTTGTGCCCTCGATGCCAATGAGGACTTAGAGAATAGGACACTAGTTTATATTGTACAACCTATAAATAATATATAGGCATTAATGAGTTGTTAATGTAATACTTAATAGCATCTATAAGTCTTAAATGAACAACTAGTTCATGTGTGTCAAGGCAAACCTTCGCACTCCTTATAGTAGTTAAGAAGATGGGCACTGGAAGGGTTTAATACTTGACCACTTAAATGGTTCACAAGTCGGAGAATCTCAATTGGGCATTGAGATTCGTGTGGACTTGTATGACACATGCTCTAATTAGGAGTGCCACTCTAAACACTATGGGATAGTGGGAGTTTGTGTCATGGATACATTGATTGGATTGGATTAGTGTATTCGAACACGGCTCGTAGTAATCCGATCACATGGGTTTTTACTCAGTGACTGTCAATGATCGGATTACTGATTATGATAGTATGCGTGAGCCTTTGACCTGAGTAATCGAGTTGAAGATGTGCTTGTGACATCAAGTCTGTCATTAGAGTAGTTAGATCCAATTCACCGGTTGGTGGGGTCGACCTCGAAGTGCGGCTTTATGGGCAAGTAGCAGTCTTAACTGGTTAGCAACATGGAATTCACTGTCTCGAAAGTAAACAAGAAGTATCCTATGCAATCATGAGTAAATGAGATTAAAGTCTCTGGCCAGAGCTCATGAACTAACTCGTGTTTGACACGGAGGATAGTTCTGTAATCTCATGTCACTATGATTCTTAGCATAGCATCGAGTCCTGTGAGTTTGACATATTCCATGACTCTCACTTGATCGGGATACGTCAGTCAAGGGCTTATACTCATACAGTATTCATAATCTAGAGGTTCGTAATGACATAGTCATTTCGTACTCGGTTGGGCTACGATGTGGGGCCACGGTGCTGGCTAGGTGTCACCCACATCCTTTAGCTTCCTCCCATTTCCAATCGAGACGAACCTAGAGAGTCGCGCTATAGGAATAGACGGGAAATCGTTTGTTGTGTTTGGAGGGCATTTTGGTAATTTGTCCTTTGGAGGGACAAATTAATTAATTGGACTAATTAATTTAATTAGTTGTTTAATTGGATTAAACATAGATAATTAAATTAATTATGTTGACTAGGTCAACTATGGTATTAATTAATTATTTAGTTAATTAATTAATTAGAATATTAATTTAATCTTTGTATATTTAATTGGATTAAATAGTAGAGGATTAAATTAATAGGGCTAAGTTGACTGGGTCAACATAGCCCAATGAAAGTCCAATTGGGCCCCTATAGGGCGTATGAATAGTGGCTTAGTTGGAGGATTTATTTAATCCTCCAACACAAGCTAGAAAAGATAACAGTTGTAATTCACAACACTAAAATCCTCCACCAGAAGTACAACACAGAGAAAAATAATTCTCTTCCTCTCTCTCTCACCTAGCCGCCATTATGGAGAAAAAGAGATGGAGATTTCCGGGGTCAATTCCGACGCGTGATTATCTAGAGACGGGACACATGGACCGTTAATTGAAGATTTAAAGATTCACGGGGATTGATTGAATACGCGAAAAGGTAAGTTTTCGCGTTCATCCTTTTTAATTGAAATCAACGAACACAAATTGATCTTGGCTGTGGGAATCCGGATATGAATTTGAATTTTCGCTGTGCATGATACCAGGATTTCCAACAAAATGATGGTAATCGCTGAAGCGGCTAAGGTTGCTCAGCAAAGGTTCTCGGCAAAGGACGGTAATAGCTCAAATCAGACTCCATCCCTCATAAATGATCTTAATCTCTTCCAAACACTAGAATCCATGTGTTGTACCTAATGTCTTTCGCCTTCTCTCTCCACTTTGGCATCCCATCTTCCTATCCCTAATCTCACAAATCTTATATTAATCAAACTTGATGCTGATAATTATATTATGTTGAAAATCTCAGTTATGAGCCGTACTTTTGTGTTATGACCTTTATGAAGACATCGATGGCTCTCTTCCGTGCCCATCTTATTATCTAGGTGATGGAAACAGTCAGTTTGTGTTGAGCCCTTCGTATTATCATTTTGTTCGTGTTAGAGTATATGCCCTCAAATGCCATAAAGAGGATAGATTTATAGGGCATAAACATTATAACTAAACTATAGTTTTTCTATTAATATAAGGCACTTGATTGTTGTTTTCTTATAGGCATTTATAAGGTGTGAATAAACAACGTAAAGTCCTTGATGACAAGGCGAACCTTCTACTTCCTATGGGATAGGAGGAAAGGCACTAGAATGGTTTGACCCTTGACATCTAAAAGGGTTCGCAAGTCTAAGAAATATTGATTGGGCATCAATAGTGAATAAAGACTTGTATGATGTAAGTTTCGACAGAGAAAGTGCCAGTCGTACACTATGGAAATGGTAGTGGAAACTTATATCAAAGATGTGTCAGTTGGATTGATATGTTCGAACACGGCTCGCATCAGTTCATCACATGGGTATTCACTCATTGACAGTCAATGATGAAACTGATAAGTAGTGATAGGCACGTCTGAACCTCTGACCTAACAAATCGAGTTGAAGATGTACTTGTGACATCAAGTCTGTCATTAGAGTAGTTAGATTCAAATCACCTGTTGGTGGAATCGATCTCGAAGTGCGACTTGATGGGCAAGTAGCATTGTTAACTGATTTGCAATATGGAATTTATTCTCTCATAAGTGAATGAGTAAAATATCCTATGCGATCATGAATAAGTGAGGATGAAAGTCTTTGGCCAAATTATTTAAATACCTCGACTTATTATGAGCTTAGGCATATGGTCAAGTTATATGAGTTTGACTTTAAACCATGACTCTTACTTGACTGGGATATGAGAATAAAAGGTTTATACACGTACGGTATTCACGGCGTAAAGGTTTGGAATGATCCTATTCATTCGTTCTCAATTGGGTTACGGTGTGAGCCATGAGACTGGCTACGTGTCACTCAAACCCCTTTAGATTCCTCCCAATTGCCTTTTGAAACCAACCTAAAGAGTCGCGCTTAAAGGAAGTACAAAAGAAAAAACATGGGAAAAAGACTTGAGAGAAATTCAAGGCATTGAATGCCGTAATTAATTAATTAATTATTGGATAATTTAATTAATTAAATAAATTAATGAGTTAATTAATTTCTTGGATAAATTGAATTATAAATTAATTAGGAATTGAATTCATTGGATTATCAATTTATTTATTGGATAAATAAATTATCCAATTAATTAATTAACAAGCAAGACGAAAGCCCAAAGGCTTCCGAGCCCACTAAGGGGCGGCCAAATAGACGCCCAAATAGGGCTCTTGCATGATAGTGTTATTGTTTCATAATGATATAAATATATCACAAGGTGAAAAATAACACTAGGAAATTTACATAACTTTCTCTCCAAGAAAAAGTCTCCCACCTCTCTCTCTCTCTCTCTAGCCGTCTTTGACAAGGAAGAAAGGAGGAGTTTTTCGTTTTTGATTCCGGCGTGACGAATTAGAGACGTTGGCAAATTCGGCGTTAAAGAAAAGGATCACGTTCAGAAATCAACATACGCGAGAACGGTAATTTTTCTATACACAATTAAACACGAGGATTAGAGAGGATTCGGGCTTTGGGAATTAAATTTACTTTCCGCTGCGTTTTATTAGTATAATTCCTAACAGTTCGAACTGGCAATAATATCAAAACATGGCTTGCTACGACTATCTCTAAAGACATACCAAGAAATTCCTCATAATTCTAATTCACATAATATGTCGCTTGTCCTCGAAAATGCAGATTCATATAACAATCTCCAGCCAAACAGTTTCAGTATAAGACTGAATTAAACAGCATCGATAAAGGTTATCTATCTTATGATGCCGAACTTCATAAAATCAAAACCCTTATGAAGAACGTTGTTGTTGTTAACCATCGTATCTCCTCTATCTTTTGGTTATGCATGCCATGAATGGGTTACCAATGAATACGAAGCCTTTATCACCGCGATCTCTATGCAATCTACTTGTGTTGGCTTCAATGATCATGTGCCAAACTTTTTCAGTCTAGGCAATGCCATCTACAACTTCAGTTATCTACAATTGTTTCTCTAGGCTTTGTAGCCAATTCTCACATTCCTTATAATTCCTTTAACGATGTTCAAACTAATCATGGTCATTGTCGTGGTGGCTATGGTCACTATCAATCTCGATAGCACCCTTACTAGTCTTCTCAGCCTCAATTTAAGGCTCCATCACAATGGTCTCATTCCCCTTTTAGTTATTGCTCTCATTGTTCTTCTAGTAATTATGAGGTATCAGGTGCCCTAGGTTTTTGATATTCTAGTGGTACCCCCTACTGTCGACACCCTCACATGTATCCTCTAATAGTGTCCTTTGTTACTTAGCAATCTTATGCTCACAACTATACAACCACGCATATGCCATAGAGGAATTGCTACAAACATTCTCAGCTTTGTCCACGAGTGAAACCTCTAATGTGGTGTGGTATCATGACAGGGGAGCTTTCACTCACATGACTCCTTCCACAAGTGGTCTGTACCATTTTCCATTTTTACTGTGTACCCATTATCTAGTGCATTGGTAGCTCGAGATTTCTCTGACGATATCTGGCATGAAAGATTGGGTCTTCCTAATCTATCTCTTTTCAGAAGTTTTCCAGTGTTAGTGTCTTAGGATCTAAGTGTCCGGTCATTTTCTTTCTGTAGGTAGTGTTAGTTAGGTGGGTTGCACCAAATGTCATCTCATCATGTTGAATGACATAGTTTTGTGTCCCATTATATAGTTCATTACGATGTATGGACATATCTCATTGTTTCTCCATTGGGTTTCAGATATTATGTCTTGTTCACAGGTGAATTTTCTCGTTTCACATGATGTTATCTTATGTGTACAAAATCTGAGGTTTTCACTTACTTCTGGTGTTTTTTAAGCTTTAGTTGAAAACTTCATTTCTATTAAAATTAGGGTTAAATGCAAAAAAAAAAAAAAAAACCTATGTTATAACTTTTTTGCTGAAACCCCCTGAGATCACGAATAGCCTAATCAACCTCTGTGTTCTTTAAAATTCTGTGAAAAAATCAAATTCCATTAGAAAGAGAGCGTGTTTTTCATGTTTTTCACCTTTATTGACATGTTTATTTGTCATTTATACACTCTTCATACAATATAAAAAGTAAATAGTGTTATTTCACCCAAATAACACATTTCTTTCTATTTTTTTTAACAAAATTTGGTATTTTTGCAGACTTTTTGAGAATGCAAGGAGTGGTTAGGCTATTTCGTGATCTCAGGGGTTTTTTAGCAAAAACGTTATATCCCAGGGTTTTTTTTTTTTTTTTTTGCATTAAACCCTTAAAATTAAACATTTTTGAAGTGATAGTGGTCGTGAGTTTGATAATTCTTATTTTCGTACCTATTTCTCTACTTGTGGAATTTAGATGCATATTTCATGTCCATACCCCCCACCCCTGGCGTGCAAAATGGTATGTCAGAAAAGAAAATCATCATCTATTGGAATTGATTAGAATCTTACTTTTTATTGTCCATCTTTGTTGTTCCTTTTGAATCGATGCACTTTATACAACCTTATATGTCCTAAATCTTCTTCCTACCCATACCCTGAACCTTTTTAAGTCTTTTTCTGTAGTCTTCTTTCATCATTTTCCTGACGATTCTCTTGTTCATAAATTTGACGTGTGTATTGCCCTCATCTGCACCCTCGCATGCCTGGCCATAAACTTTCTGCTTGATCTATTCCTTGCATCCTTTTGAAGTATGCACCAATATTACAAGGGCTATTGGTATCTCAATCCAGTCTCTTGTAAAGTCTATATTAGTCTTCATGTTGTTTTCAATGAAGACTTTTTCGCTTATCCCATCATGACTTTTCATCTTGCACTCCATCGGTTTCCTCTGCCTTTTTTCCAATGTTACTCTCTCTTCCTTATCCTTTATAAATTGGTACTCTTACCCCCATGTTATTGCCTAGTTCTCA
The DNA here is from genome assembly GCA_019426215.1 of Buddleja alternifolia. NCBI lineage: Eukaryota > Viridiplantae > Streptophyta > Magnoliopsida > Lamiales > Scrophulariaceae > Buddleja > Buddleja alternifolia. The sequence goes on along the minus strand of CM033402.1, from coordinate 14,945,889 downwards.
TACTTTACCTTCCCTACTTTGTCAGTCTCAGATTCCTTTCCTGACCCACCTCACCTATCTCTAAGTGTACCCTCCTCCCTTTGCTCCACGAGTCCTCCCCTATATACCTCTATGTCGATTTTCTCCTCTACCCCTTTTCCTATGGCGTCGTCCTCTCCCCTTGTGTTGTGTTATCCCATGATTACTCGTCTTCATGATGGTACCTAGAAGCCTCGTCTTCTTTACTCTCATACTTTTTCCTCAGGCAAGTGAAATTCTATCAAGTGTACTAAATCATGCGAGTAATACAATGGATGTGCATCCAGATATCGTACACAAGAGATTATGTATTCAAGTACTAAAACTACTGTATTATTAATCCTAAGTGAGTCAACCAAAATTGGATGAGATGAATTAAGTCTAAAGCTAGATTAACAAAGATAATATTAATAAACGCGTTGTCAAAGTAGTAGGAAAGAAGAGACTAAGGTTATGATCCAACTCAGTTATTCCTTAGGTACCGGATTATTAGAATGTCTTGTTATGGCGAAATCTTCTAATGTATCAACTACTCAATGTCTTGTTATACCGGTTCTATCTCATTTAACAACTTTTCTATAGTGAAGATTAAATTAACTAAATACTTTACCACGATTTATTTAATTTCTTGCTTACAAAGATCTTACTTTCAAATCGGGTCTCCTCTCACAAAAATCACACAACAGAATAGATTTTATCTCTAGTCAATTCTTACTTTATGATGTTCGATATCCTAGATTTACCTTAATATATCTTCTCACGGTCTCAAGACTAAGCATCAAATCATAATTAACTAATAGTGATCAATCAATAGCATGCATAGAGATCAATATCAAAGACGTAACAAAGAACAAAATTGATCCGAAAAACTAAAAATCAAAAATCATATCATTGTCTTCACACAACCCTAGGCTAGATAATTTAGTTCACAATCTCAAATAAGAAACCAACCATCATCTTCATAGGCATAGTGATCCTAATCTAGAAATATAATTGAAACTCCCTATAATACAAGATGAATCCTTGCTTGCACCTTAAATCTTTCGTCTTCAAGGATGAATAAGGGATCTCTAAGTGTTCTCTTGGATTTCTACTTGCTTTTTGAGGGTTTGGAGGCTCAATAATGAATTTTCCAAGTGTCTAATCTCCCAAAATCTGATAAAAAGTTGGCTAGTTATACTTAAGGTATTAGTGATGCAAATAGCGGTCCAGACCGTGGTTTGTGACTTAACAGTGGAATTTTCATAACTTGGTCATAACTCTCTCTACAGATGTTTGATTGAGGTGATTCAAGTTGTGATTTAAATCCAAAACATAGATGTTCAACTATTGCGAGGGCACTAAGATCTAGTTCAATCTACAAATATGTAAAAATCGCATCCCAAAATGTAGGTTGTGAAAACTCCACTCTATTCTATTTTATTTTTATTATTTCTTCTGTTTTAATCTCGATTTGAATTTCATTTCTTGGATTTCATTTACTAGTCACCCTTTTATCCGATAAAATATTATATGAAAAATCAAAGTATTTGTAGAATATAATCAATAAAAAAGAAATCAAAACATAATGAATCGGGGATATAAAAGAATGTAAAAGCAATCAAAACACATAAATACTAAGAAATTGCATCACGATGAGTACCCTCTTGCTTTTTGGGGGGGAGACAAGCACATTTCCTGGAGAATCTCCTGGTGGAAGAACAATTACTTGCTGGGCAACGACCTTCATTGGCATAGTTCTTTAGAAGGAGATGACGTTACCATCCAAAAGACTAAAAGACTACCTTATACATGCATAAATTTGGCAACATTGTTTTACACACTTGTGGGAATCCACAATCCTTGATTGACTAAACCTTATGCCCGAGCAAAAATACAAGTGTTACTCATTATGCACCCACATTGCATCACTTACCCTGCTCTCATGATCTTCAAATCCTAGTTAGGAGACTATGACCAGAGAAGGAGTAAGATAGGAATAGAGAAAAAATCATTGTGAGGCAAGCGAAATGGAGTAAGAAGTTGGTAAGAAAGATTTTTTTGGAAAAGAAAGCACTCCAATCAATACGGTGGAGGTAATACTATGATACACGAATACTCCTAAAAATGGTGAACTACAGTATCGTATCCGTATTGGATACGGATACGAGGTGGATATAGCTTGGATATGTACGGGATAGATTTTTCAAGTATCCAAAATAAAAATGAAAGAAGAAGAAATAACTGGATACCGTATTAGGTATAAAAATTTGAAGTATCTAACACAACATGGATACGGGTAGGGGTATTTTTTTTCTGAAGATGATACGAGTGTATACCTTTTTAAATATTATGCAACTTTTTTTGGTCCACAATAAAAGAAGAGATAATCTTTTGTCTTTTTCGATAATAAAAAATCTTTGATTCAACGATGGAAAAAGAAATCACTATTTAAGAAAATATATATGGGAAAAGGAATGGAAATTGAAATCTTCCCAGACGAAGAACGACATAATCAGAATGGTTTCTTCAATTTCTCTTCTCTACATCTTAGAATAACCCATCTTCTAGACTTCATCAACGTAATGATCAAGAATCTTGTATTATATTTCCTTCCGGTCTTCAGTTCTTAACTCTTCAAGTAAGTGATTTGGGGTTTAGAAATTTTAGATTTTTTAACAATTTTTCTATTGATTTGTGTCTCTCATTCAGATTGTTACTGTAATTTTGTTGTTTCCACATGCAACTTTAGTATGTAATATGCTAATGGCAAAATTGCACTTTCGGTCCCATAATATATGTAGGTGAGTACTGTTGGTCCCTTTGTTTACTTAACTTGCACATTTGGTCCTGTAGTTCTAATTATTTGAACTCTTTTGGACTTGGCAGCCAAAATTTTTTCTAAAATTGAAATAAATTAGGCCCAACATGCTTCCGAAAATAGAATTAATCCTTGCATAATTTATACCTTCTTTTGACCGCCTTATCGTCGGGTATTCTAAGTTCTCGATTTTACGGACTTATTCCAACCACACAACCGATGCTGATGTTTCATAGGCCCTTGGCTCCTTCAACGATACACATCACAACCTCAATTTCGTTTCCTACCTTTGGGTGTAAAAGGTATAGAAGATATAAGTATAATTGTAGTTTTGGACAACACGTTGAACAAAATCCTTTTCTTTTATTGATGAAATACAAATTAAAATTACATAGTATTATTCTACTCCGCTATTGGAGGAGAAAATCTTTAGCCTCTCATGAGAGGACTACTATTGGGGAAATTCCCATATACTCGTTTATTAAAACTATAGAAGAAAGATTATAAATTTTCTATGAATATTTGTATATGAAAGAGTTGGAGAAGTTTTCTGATATCCTCGATCTACTTCTGATCTTCTTTCTTATAGGCCTTGGTTTCGGATTCCAAAACCTCCTTAATTTTTTAGATGTCATTGCTTACGTCTAACTTTAATAATGCGTGTGGGTCCCTGTGTTTGCCACTTTGTCTGCCACACTCGTCCGTTTTACAACTAGTTTTCTTTTACAGCTGTTTTCTTTTAATCAATCACATGATTGACTTCGCAATTAGTGTGCCTAACTTTTCAGGCCCTTTTTATTTTACATGATTTTACCCTGGTTTGTGAAAACCCCAGGTGTAAAACTTCTTTTTTTCCTTATCCGTGTCGGATTCGAGTTTCATCTTGGTAACCCTTATTTTTGTCCCAAAAAAAGGTTTTTCTTGAAACTCACAACTTGAACATTCTCGGTTGTGCCAATGATCAACATGCATCATGTTGCAGCCCTTCTTCCTAGTAGCTTCAGTTGCTGGTAACTTGTTTTCCCAGATCAGTGTCCTCTTTTGTTCAAAGAGCTTCTCTGCAAACTCAGTATTTTTCCCTGTCATAGAATTTAACAGGAATGATCCATTCGCCGAATTTGAAAAGATTTTGAATGGATACTTTACTTTGTCCATCTCTGTAAGACAGATCCACATTCCCCATGCTCTTCTAATGGAGATATCATCTTCGTTGATAGAACTAACCAACAAAGCTTCACCTGTTGCAGCCTTAACTCTGTTGTAGGCTGGCATATCTGGTCTCTGTAACTTAATGAAATAAAACACTGGATGAGACCCTTTTCCTGCAATCTCTGGCGCCGCCGAAATAAACTTCAACTACAGAATATCACCCCTTTTGAGATGAGGGTTATTTTGCCAGGAATCGTACACGGCACTGGAAATCCAATCCGGTAATTTGGATATCTTCGGAAAACCTGGTGACATAGTATGGATTGAAGCTAATGCCCCAAAATCATACAATTCTCGAGCTTCTTCGGTCTTTGGCCCTTCAAGCATCCAAATCCTAGGATATTTCCCTGATATTTCTACCATGGACTTATTAGGATTTATTCCTTGTCTTGAGATTAATTTTTCCTAAGAATGCTGATAACCCTGCCAATGTAAATTAATTGGGTTAGTATTAACCTTAGAGGTGCCAGTAGTCTGTGGCCTAAGGTTAATCTCTCCCTCTTTATCCCCAGAGGTGGTGGGTTGACTTGAAACAATAGGAGGTTACCCTTCCGATTGTTCAATTGTTTCCGTTTTCTCAGAGTCTGAGAATGGACTTGTGCAAGTGGTATTTGAATCCACTGCTCCGGGTATAGAGCCCCATTCTCTAAACGCAGGTTTTGAGTCCTGCTTTCGTAATTCGCAAGTCATCACTGAAGATGATGCCTTTCGAATTGGCTATTGTAATGTATTCCATAATTGAGTCATGGTATACATTGATCCTTTGATTGTGTCCTGCACTGTGCCCAGATCAGCTCGTTGTACATGGCCAGCTACCTCAGTGTTAGCTGATAACTGTCCAAACTTTTTGTCAAGCTCCTCAAGGTTTTTCCTGAGATGTCTGTATCTTGTGATGATGGAATTGGCTTCAGACACTTCCATCTCTTTTTAGGAAATCTGCAAGAACATTCTCATGAGATTTCACAACAATAATGTCAAAATAATAATATTGACATTCAGCTTGCCATCTGATAATACGTGCCTTCTCAATTTTTTATTCAAGTTTATTTTTCAAAATGGCTTTAACATTTGTATTAACAACTTTTAACGTAAATTCTTTGGCTAATAAAAATAATGGCCATTTTTTTAAAATCTTCCAAACAGCAAAGAATTCTTTCTCGTTTATATGCCAAAGACTAGCTTGTTTTTCGGTAAACAACCGTCCTGTATATCTACAAGGTTCTTCCCCTGTAATTGTTCTTTTCATGAGCACTGTTGCCCATCTATAATCATTGGCATCTGTGTAAACTACCAAATCATCCTTGTCATGTGGTATTGCGAGTTTAGGCAAGTTATTGAAAACTTATTTCAACTCACGAATTCTCTGAGTGTGAATTTCTTCCCACTTCCATTTCGTGCTTTCCGTCTCTTTTAAGAGGGGTCGGAAATCTTTCCTGTATCTTGCCAGATCTTTGATAAAGATACCTGCAAAGTTAACAACTCCTAGAAAGCTTTGAAGCTATTTTTTTATCTTTTAGAACATTAGGAAAATTGCGTATTATTTCCACAATATGTTCCTGGAGTTCGATGCCTGTTTCGTCAATAAGAATTCCAAGAAATTCAATCTTATTAACTCCGATTATTGCTTTCTTTTCTGAAAGCACTAATTCTTCATTAAAACATGCATTAGAAAATATTTCAAGATGTTTAATATGTTCCTTCATATTCTAGATGCAATTAAGATGTCGTCGATATAGAAGAACATAAACTCGAAATAATCTTTAAATAGATTATCCATTTTTCTTTGACATATCTCGGGTGCGTTTGCTAATCCCATTGGCAGAACATTCCAGATATATTGACCTTGTGGAGTAGAAAATGTCATATATTTTCTAGACTCCTTTTCCATTTTAATCTGATAAAAACCAGATTTATAATCAAATTTCGAAAACACTTTAGCATCTTTAATGCACTCAATTAAGTGTTCTCTACTTGGTGTGTAGTAACCATCAAACTCCAGTATCTTAATGATACCTTGGTAATTGATTACTAGTCTTGCTTTTCCTCTTTTTAATTCACCATGGTTTCTTACTAGAAACTCAGGGCTACTATAAGCAGAGACTCCAGGTTCTATGAGTTTAAGATCGATATGCTCTTTTATGATTGTTTGCATATCCTTCTTATCCTCCATATTCATCTGGATCGACTTGTATCAAACATACTCATACTTGCATTGTTCTTTTACTTTCAGAGTAGATTCGATCTTGTTTTTATCCCACCAAGCCAAAGGATTCTCATTAAAGTTCCTTTGGATTAGTCGCTTAACATTTTCAAGGGAAAGCAAGCTTTCTTCGTCAATGTTATCCAGGGACCTGGTCTGTCTTAATTAGTTTAATTCCTTCTTCATTTAGCTCTTTAACCTTAGTTCCTTTAAGAAGGTTAATTATTTCTTTATTCAAATGAGAAACTTCACAATATTCCTCATATCCCTGTTGTCTGAAAGACAGCAGAGCTTTACCAAATTTCTGTTTATCCTGAATATTAGGATAGGTTAATTTGGAATCAGGATTAAAATCACCACGTTTGTTGCGAAAATTAATAGACATAATTCTATTAAACGCTTTTGCTCGCCGCAAAACTTGTATCTCACTACCACAATTAGTAGAAACCAACACATTTTTGTGGTTATCTTGCACATATTTTGCAAAGGTCTGGATAAAATTGGTACCTAGCAAAATATCTGCTCATGTATCATGAAAGTATATAGGTGGTATTTTTACCTTGTACCAAGGTGTACCAAATGCTACTCTGATCATGATATGTGTTTCTCTTATTCCCTTAATGAGAATGAGGATTTTCTGAGAAAAATCTCTTCATGCAATAATAGGTAAAGATTCCATAGCATTGCTGGGGAAAACACCAGGTTTTGCTGTACAAATCCCTGATTCAAAATCAATATAAGCTGCAAAATATCCTGACTTATATTGTTCATATAACATACCTAGAAATATGTATATAGAAAAAGGGCTGGTCATTTATTCAACTTGAATAACATGCTCATCCAAGCTAAATTCCATTCCTTTTCCTTTTCTTCCCCAAGGTTTGTGTTCCTCAAGGAAGCTTAATCCCAAGGTAACAATCCCTTGTTCACGCCCTGCAACTCTTGTAACAAATACTTCATATCCTGCTAATTCTAACATACATTCGTATTTGCCAGTAGTAGATTGTTACAAGTGATATAGATCGTCACAAGGAAGGTGATTATCCTTCTTTGTAATATCAAATATATCCTGCACTTCTTTCCATCCTTCTGGGCATCTAATTTTTACATTATCTACCCTAATATCTTGAGGAGTTAAATCTTCAATTAATTATTTTCCTTTTAAACTCCTAATCCATAGGTGATGTGTGTGAGTTTCACACCAATAATATTTATATTAATAATAGGGATAATATGAGTATAATTGTGAGATATAATCGAATAAGGTAAATGCGATAATGTAAATAACACAATATTTAACGTGGTTCGGTCGAATATGACCTACGTCCACGGGGGTATAAAGTTCTTCTTCTTTATTTCTCTATATCTTATATTACAATAGCTCTCTCCTCATCCATCCTCTAGAATGACTATTTATACAAGTTGTAGAGAATCTTCAATATGGTAAATGAATAATGCTTGGTCTTCTTTCCTTAATTACATAAAGTAATTAAGGTTAATTATAATCTTCTTAATTAGGATAAATCCAATTAAGGAATTAGGCCTAATTAATCAGATTTGGGGCTTAATTTCCTCCTCTTGTTATGGAAAGTCTTTGACTTTAATTAGATCTTGTCTCCAGCCTTTCCATATATAGATATATTCTCTCCCGCAGGTCCAGGTTGGTAGGTCTTCCAGCTCACATTGATATCTTCTAGAAAGAATTCAGGTCCACTATCTTAATGGGCTTTAGCCCATTAAGTCTTGGGCTTATCAGCTTGGCCCAAAGTCCAAATTCCACCTACATCAATAGTCCCCCCAACTCTGCAGTTTGACTTGTCAAACTGTGAGAGTTGAGAAGAAAAAATATTGGACAAGCTGATCAAGTTGCAGAGCTGCATGAAACGCCAAGTTGTTCAGCTGAAAAGCTAAAATGACCTCCATAGAAGGGTTAGGAAACCCTAATGTTGATTTGACAAAAAAGGGCTTGACGGTTGAGCTTCCCCATGCTCCGCAGGCTATTGATGGCTCCTGAGAGCTCATGCCTCATCATTACGCCGGTCTTGTGTGTTTCCATAACTGCTTCTCTTTTGGCGTACGGATCTGGGCCACGTGTAGGGCCAATTTTCTATGAAGGGTATGCTGACAATGCTGCAAAGCTGCCCAAGCTGCAAAGCTCTAATTTCAATAGACTAGGGTTTAGAAGACCCTAGTATTTCTTATCTTTTTGCACTCCTCTTCTCTTTTTAGTGATTAAAACTCGAAACTCCATTCTTCCGCGGAGCCTACAAATTTGGCTTTTCCAGGAATCTTAGCCATGGCGAAAAAGATTCATTTAATTCGTTGGGCAGGGGTCTGCCAGTTGCTTTAGCGGTGGCGCCACTTGTTGTGCTGGAGGTGAACCCTCCTTCTTTCCCATGGTGGTTTTCCAACAAATCTGCAGCCACTAGTGGCGCAGCCTCCAGCTACTATTTCACCCTGTTTAGGTCATATGGTTCTAGCTCATCCAGGTTGTGGCCTAGCACGAGCTAGGAAAAAGGTCGATTACTCTCGAGGCTTCTTTAAAAGTTTCGCTTCTTGGTTCGTTTTCAATCTCCAGATCTTTTAGCTATACGTGCTTGCACTCGAGCCCCAAGTATTCCTCAAATATTTGTGCTGAAAAGCATGGATCCAGCTATGCTAGTTTTCCAGCTGTGTAGCGAGTAACTTTCCTAATTATGCAACGTCGTTGAACAATTTCCTAATTATGCTCTCCTTTGCTCTTCCTTACCTGCCCAAGTTAGGGCAGAAACATCCCTGGTTTTCCTTTCCACCATCTGATCAGGTTAGGGCAGATGTATGCCTAGTACTTCCCCAACTTTTGTTCATCTTTTGATTAATTTGGGTCGATTTTATATTACTCCTGCATCTCTGAAAACTTAAAACAAACAATAGCTACTATTCTTTCCAAAGAGCGCAGGTTAAGCCTTCTTTATATTCGAACTGATAATAATCCCAAAGTGCATATTCAACTTATGATGAAAATGGTACAAAAATTGGTAAAATTGATAACCATACCTTTAGAGCTTAATCCATACTTATGATTTAAGAATTTTCCTGTGAGTTAGATTCCCGATGTTCCTTTCAAAAATACACAAACTTGTCAGTTATCAAAAACATCATCCAGCTCGAACTGAGTCGCAGCCTGCAGCTCTGCCAGATGATTCAGGTTTGCAATCATGGGGACTTGCACTTTATTTTCTGGCAATCGTGGGGACTTGCCTTTCACTTTCTAGCAATCGTGGAGACTTGTCTTTCACCACATTAGCAATCATGGAGACTTTCCTTTCATCACATTAGCAATCGTGGAGACTTGCCTTTCATCACATTAGCAATCGTGGAGACTAGCCTTTCATCAGATTAGCAATTGTGGAGACTTGCCTTTCTTCACATTAGCAATCGTGGAGACTTGCCTTTCTTCACATTAGCAATCGTGGAGACTTGCCTTTCATCACATTAGCAATCGTGGAGACTTGCCTTTTATAATATTTTTCACCTTCCTTTTTTTCCCTTTTTCTCCTCTCCGTTCCCACATATTTTCCTAGACGGGCTCACAGCTGGCCATCCTACTACCGTCGGCATCCTTCCTTATTCCCTCTTTTCCCAATTTTCCCTCCTTATTTCAGCCAGGAGTGGGAGAATTAGTCCCCTCCTCCAACCTTTTTGCTCCAAACAGCCTTGTATCTCCCTTAACCCCGGTCTACCAATGTGAGTTGGTCTCAGAATTATTCCCGAAATAATTCCACACCAACCCACCCTTATACCCTCTTGGTATGGGGCCATCATATTTGAAGCCGTAGGCCGCCTGACTTGACGAATCCCGGCTACCCACCCAGGTGGTGCATCCTAATTCCGACTACCTCCCGTTCCACCAACTCCCTCTATCTTCTCAATTTCATCCAAACAAATAGACATATACACATGCGTAAAAAGAACCAATCTTAAAATAAAGAAATATATTCTTACTAGAATTTCGGGGCTTTGCATATGACCCTGCAAAAAAGGCATTTACAATCTCCACGCCTTTCTGAGAAACACAACAATCAAAACTATAAAAATATTAGTGGTTTCGTGAGTCCATTATATCAAAAAAAATAAAGCATATTGTAAATGATTAAACATAAATTTTTCAAGTTTTGCATGTTCCACGGGTGAGGGAGTTGTTCTCCCTTATAGGGTCCTCTAGCTAGTAACTTTCCTAAAAAGACGAAAAATCATAAATTCACGAAGACAAATGTTAGTGAAAATTGTAAGTCCTGCGAAAAACCTTATAAAAACCTCAGTAAATATAACTCTTTAATTCTAATTGAATAATGTTGCAACTTAGTTTATGATGTGGATAAATAGATATGCACATGATGCGCAGATGATGCATGACCATGCCTATGATGCGCACCCAATGCTATGCTCATGATACCTGAATGATATCCAATGATCAGAAGATTTGTTACAGAACTTTTTACGTTTCCTTCTGATCATGAAAAGACCTAACCTGGATTCCCGCACTTGCTGAGCAACATGAGCTGCCTCAACTATTACCGTCCTTTACTGAGCAGCCTAGGCCGCTTCAGCTATTACCCACCTTTGCTGAGCAGCCTTAGCCGCTTCAGCTATTACTGTCCTTTGCTGGGCAGCCCGAGCTGCTCAAGCTATTACCGTCCTTTGCTGAGCACCTTGGCCACTTTACCTTCCTTTGCTGAGCAGCCGAAGCCGGTTCAGCTATTACCTACTTTTGCTGAGCAGCCTTGGCCGCTTCAGCTATTACCGTCCTTTGCTGAGCAACCTTAGCCGCTTCAGCGATTACCATCATTTTGTTGGAAATCCTGGTATCATGCACAGCGGAAATTCAAATTCATATCCGGATTCCCACAACCAAGATCAATTTGTGTTCGTTGATTTCAACTAAAAAGGATGAACGCGAAAACTTACCTTTTCGCTTATTCAATCAATCCCCGTGAATCTTCAAATCTTCGATCAACGGTCCATGTGTCCCGTCTCTAGATAATCACGCGTCGGAATTGACCCCGGAAATCTCCATCTCTTTTTCTCCATAATGGCGGCTGGGTGAGAGAGACAGGAAGAGAATTATTTTTCTCTGTGTTGTATTTCTGGTGGAGGATTTTGGTACTGTGAATTACAACTGTTATCTTTTCTAGCTTATGTTGGAGGATTAAATAAATCCTCTAACTAAACCACTATTCACACGCCCCATAGGGGCCCAATTGGACTTTCATTGGGCTATGTTGACCCAGTCAACTTAGCCCTATTAATTTAATCCTCTACTATTTAATCCAATTAAATATACAAAGATTAAATTAATATTCTAATTAATTAATTAACTAAATAATTAATTAATATCATAGTTGACCTAGTCAACATAATTAATTTAGTTATCTATGTTTAATCCAATTAAACAACTAATTAAATTAATTAGTCCAATTAATTAATTTGTCCTTCCAAAGGACAAATTACCAAAATGCCCTCCAAACACAACAAACGATTTCCCGTCTATTCCTATAGCGCGACTCTCTAGGTTCGTTTCGATTGGCAATGGGAGGAAGCCAAAGGATGTGGGTGACACCTAGCCAGCACCGTGGCCCCACATCATAGCCCAACCGAGTACGAAATGACTATGTCATTACGAACCTCTAGATTATGAATATTGTATGAGTATAAGCCCTTCACTGACGTATCCCGATCGACTGAGAGTCATGGAATATGTCAAACTCACAGGACTCGATGCTATGCTAACAATCATAGTGACATGAGATTACAGAACTATCCTCTGTGTCAAACACGAGTTAGTTCATGAGCTCTGGCCAGAGACTTTAATCTCATTTACTCATGATTGCATAGGATACTTCTTGTTTACTTTCGAGATAGTGAATTCCATGTTGCTAACCAGTTAAGACTGCTACTTGCCCATAAAGCCGTACTTCGAGATCGACCCCACCAACGGGTGAATTGGATCTAACTACTCTAATAACAGACTTGATGTCACATGCACATCTTCAACTCGATTACTCAGGTCAAACGCTCACGCATACTATCATAATCAGTAATCCGATCATTGACAGTCACTGAGTAAAAACCCATGTGATCGGATTACTACGAGCCGTGTTCGAATACACTAATCCAATCCAATCAATGTATCCATGACACAAACTCCAACTATCCCATAGTGTTTAGAGTGACACTCCTAATTAGAGCATGTTTCATACAAGTCCACACGAAGCTCAATGCCCAATTGAGATTCTCCGACTTGCGAACCATTTAAGTGATCAAGTATCAAACCCTTCCAGTGCCCATCTTCTTAACTACTATAAGGAGTGCGAAGGTTTGCCTTGACATACATGTACTAGTTGTTCATTTAAGACTTATAAATGCCATTAAGTACTATATGAACAACTCATTAATGCCTATATATTATTTATAGGTTGTACAATATAAACTAGTGCCCTATTCTCTAAGTCCTCATTGGCATCGAGGGCACAAACCTAACACATTTCCCACCTTTGCTGGACAACTTAAGCTGCTCCAGCTAGTGCCAATTTTTTCGACCTTTGCTGGGCAGGTAGAGCTGCTCCAGCTATTGCCACTTTTTCCCACCTTTGCTGGGCAGCCTTAGCTGTTTCAGCTATTGCCACTTTTTCCCATCTTTGCTGGGCAGCCTGAGCTGCTCCAGCTAGTACCGATTTTTTCCCACATTTGCTGAGCAGCCTTAGCTGCTTCAGCTATTACCGTCATTTCCCACCTTTGCTAGGCAACCTTAGCTGCTCCATCTACTACCGTCTTTGCTGAGTAGCCTTAGCTGCTACAACTATTACCAATTTTTCCCACCTTTTCTGGGCAGCCCGAGCTGCTCCAGCTATTACCGTCATTTTCCACCTTTACTGGGCAGCCCAAGCTGCTCCAGCTATTACCGTCTTTGCTGAGCAGTCGTAGCTGCTTCAGCTATTACCGTCATTTCCCACCTTCGCTGGGCAGCCTTAGCTGCTCCAGCTATTACAGTCATTTCCCACCTTTGCTGGCAGCCTTAGCTGCTCCAGCTATTACCGTCTTTGCTGAGCAGCCGTAGCTACTTTAGCTATTACCGTCATTTCCCACCTTTACTGGGCAGCCTGAGCTGCTCCAGCTATTGCCAATTTTTCCCACCTTTGCTCGGCAGCCTGAGCTGCACCAGCTAGTACCGATTTTCTCACCTTTGCTGGGCCGCATGAGTTGCCTCCAGCTTCAGGTATGCCTCGTTACACTTGCTTACCTGGCTCGCCACACCTGGATTTTCCATACCAACCCAGCTAGCTCCTCACGCCTTGATTCGTCGGTGATCTATAAAAATAACTTCACAAAAAGATTAAAACAAACCATGTATTCCCGATCAATTCAATTCATGCACTTAGAAAAATAAGAATATGAGCGAAACTTAGGGATTCTTCTTTTTATTTGTGACATTCCATTTCAATGTCCTGAGATAATTGAGGATTTAAGAATAATATAAATATGGTAAGTAGCTTGATTTATTCCATGATTAAAAATAATGTAAAAGCATGATCTTGTTCCATATGTGCTCTAATTTTGTACTCTCAATAACAAAAAATTTAAACTAATGCAGATAAAGAGATCATTTGATAATCTACGATTTTCACAAATCTAAGAATACTTTGGCTTTCGATTATATTATGAAGATTACAGCCGAACCTTATTTTAGATATTTGAGTATTAAACGACTGTTACTAATTATGCTTCTATACGTCGGTGCCCCTGTGTTATGATTTGCGTGATACCGTTGTGATCTTGAAAGTTAAATTAAATTTACTATTGCTGCATTGGAAAGACTAGATGAAAATTCATGGTGATGTACATTGGACTCGACTCCTTAGAAACTTATCTCACCCTTTTCTTTTTCTTTTAAAACACAAAATTGACTTATTAAACAATGATGTTTGCCTACCTGCTCACTGAAATTTCAAAAGAAAATGCTTACACTTTAAAATAAATAATTATATAACAATACCACTTATCTTTAGAAATTGGCCGTGTGCTGGAGCGGCTAAGGAAAACATCATCATGACATTCAAAAAGTTGAACTCCATCCTCTAATTAGTGACAAACGATTTACTAGAATGATAAAAAATAACTCACGTCTCGCTCAGTATTCCCACAGACGGCGCTAATTGATGTGTATGGGTTTCACACCAATAATATTTATATTAATAATAGGGATAATATGAGTATAATTGTGAGATATAATCGAGTAAGGTAAGTGCGATAATGTAAATAACACAATATTTAACGTGGTTCGGTCGAATATGACCTATGTCCACGGGGGTATAAAGTTCTTCTTCTTTATTTCTCTATATCTTATATTACAATAGCTCTCTCCTCATTCATCCTCTAGAATGACTATTTATACAAGTTGTAGAGAATCTTCAATATGGTAAATGAATAATGTTTGGTCTTTTTTCCTTAATTACATAAAGTAATTAAGGTTAATTATAATCTTCTTAATTAGGATAAATCCAATTAAGGAATTAGGCCTAATTAATCAGATTTGGGGCTTAATTTCCTCCTCTTGCTATGGAAAGTCTTTGACATTAATTAGATCTTATCTTCAGTCTTGCCATATATAGATATATTCTCTCCCGCAGGTCCAGGTTGGCAGGTCTTCCAGCTCACGTTGATCTCTTCTAGAAAGAATTCAGGTCCGCTATCTTAATGGGCTTCAGCCCATTAAGTCTTGGGCTTATCAGCTTGGCCCAAAGTCCAAATTCCACCTACATCAACAGGGATTGCAAACTCCCCTGAACGCACTTTGTATAGGATGTTATGCCGCCTCTGATTTAAACCAATTTGGTTTAGGATTCGGCTAACTCCGCTTACTCGAAAACCATCATATTTTTCGAGGTTGGAGTCTTACCTCATTATCTTCTCCATGGTTTTATCTGATATAGATGCCTTGGAAAAGAATACTGATAGGAGCTATCCGATGTTTGGATCCTATCTCCCTTGTTGAAGTTATTCTGATTCGGTTGTAGTTCCATCAGAATCACTTTCTATTTCTTCCTCATAGACACTTTCGTCCGAGGGTATACTTTCGAATTGGTAAAATGGTACCAAATCTCCATAGAAAACTGCATCTAGTATGTCAACAGTGGCTTCAAATTGTTTTATTTCTCCACTTTTTTGCTAACAATCTGGTGAAATGTGGCCACGAGCTCCACATGTCCAGCAGTTACAATCTTTGAAACTTTCATTTGTCCAGGTATGTGTCTGAAATTTCGTCTTCTGGGAGTTTTTCCGTTGGATTTTCGAGATCCTTGGGAAGACACCCTTGTCGGTTTGGATCTTTGGCCGGATTTATAAGATCGGGCTTTAGATTTAGAACACCAAGACTTTTGCCTGAAAGAAGATCGCCTTTTGTTACTACCATTGATGTTATCAGAGCGTACAAATTGATTTCTCTTCTTTCTTTGCTCAATTGATTCTCCAATAATTGTTGAAAAATCATTATTATCACAGCAAAGAGGGGTTTTCTTAATTTTTCCTCTGAGCTTTTTCATGTTCTTTTGAACAACGGCATGTTGACACCAGTCCTTTAGTTTGCCTTTCAAGAAAGACATTCGTCTAGCGACTGTATCAATTTGCCCTCCGGGACCTTATAGGAATGAATTAACATTTCCCTCCAAGGACTGCAAATTTTTGCAAAGAACATTGGTGCAGCAATGTCTGAAATAACATCTGCATGGAAGAAATATTTTCAAAACCAATAGATATATTCATCTATGGCACAAATATTTCTACATTCAATACCATAGAGTGCTTGTGTATACTCTCTGGTTTTTCTTGTGTTATTTTCACCGAAGTAACCATCTCCGATAAAATGTAACTTGATTAATCTTTCGAATCTATCGGCAATTGCACTTTTAGATTCTCCGGCTAAAACTTCTTGCTTAGATGTTTCTGAGGTGCATTCCCAACCCACCTTTACAAATCCTTCTAAGTTTAAATCCATTAGTCTTATGAAGTTTTCTTTGTCGAGTTCTAGTGTAGTGGCGGCTATTTTCATAGCGGCTACCCATTCATCGATCAATTTTTCGATGTTTCTGAAATCGATAATATCCAAATTTAGGATAGTACCATATGGGTGCAAGGGTTGTGACATAGTCCTTGCCCAGGGTGTATTTTCTGGTACCCTATTAGGATTTCTAGCGTGATTTGCTCTAAACGTTCCTCCCAATACTGCGGGGGTTGCATTTATATGCAAATCTCCACTTTCACTCATTGGTTCATCCGGTGGAGGATTATGTGATGCGAAACTCTCTCCTGGCGCTAGTAACGTCAGAATTGATTCATTGGCTTTAACATTAGCCAATTCTATAACAGCTAGTTGAGAAAAAGATTCAGCTAGCTCTTGAAGATCAGAAGGATCCACTCTTGATATATCCATCTTAATTTATTTTTCTTAATATATCAATAAGTATTTCTTCCTGAGTCTTAGGCTTTGGAATTTTCTTAGCCTTACCCTTCTAATGTAGAAGAGGTACTCGTCCAAGTACATCGCCGATTTGATCCTTTTTTGATTTGGATGTACCGGTAATACCTTGTCTTTCTTTTAGATTTAGGACATTTATTTTTAGATCTGTTATAGATCTATTTAGATCTGGAAGAATCTTGAGGATTTCCTCAAATTTCCGGTTCAAGTTTTCGATCTTTTATAGGTAGATGTTCTAGCCTATGTCCGTAATTTTGAACTGTCTTTTGGATTTCTCTAAGATCTTTAGAAATCTTAGAGGTGTACGGTTCAATCTCTTTCCAATTCATAATTATAAATGAATTTAAATAAAAGAGTTACCTTTATTTGCTTTTCCTAGTCATTTGCCTTGGATCTCGGCGAGTTGTAAATCACTCGCGACATTGCCTTAAAATTTATCATTCATGGCAAATTCCCTTTCATAGTATCGGATCGATGCTGGTAGATCTGCTATAGGAGTTTTTGTTTGTCCTCTAGCTATCGTTTGTTTGATTTCATAAGAAAGTTTTTTATGCCATTGGATTAATTTATTAATCCTTTTTTCTCTTTGTTTTTCCAGTGTCTGGAAATACTCCTTGTTTTCTTCATAAATTGACCACTTGGGCAATTCCATTCTTGTTTTAATTCTCCTCCGTAAGGGATAGAACAACTTTATGTAACCAATTTAAAAATTTCATCAATAAACCTAGGTTCTGATACCATTTTTCAAGCGTGGATCATTAGGCTAGACATGGGACTAAAAGTGCAAAATACTTATAAACTATGGGACTAAAAGTGCTTGATTAGTAAAGTTTGGGACTAAAAGTGCACACACAGTTACATTGTGGGACTAAAATTGCAATTTCCCTTATACTAATATTCTTAGAAGATGAAGTTTAAATAAGTTTAGTCATTAAATTGTTAAGTCAAAAACTCTTAAATTGGTTGGGTTTTTTGTTAAGTAGTCTTTTCAATTGAAAGCAATTGTTAAGAAATTTCGTGTGAATATGAGTGCATAGAAAAGTAATAATCTCTTTGAGTAATTTAATTTTAGACTTTGTGCCTTACTGCCTTTATTTGCTGCTCGGTTCCTTTTTTAAATTTAAGTGCTTTGAAGTTTTGTGACATTTTATTGATTGGTAGAAGATTTAGCCAAAACGCAGAATAAGGAATGATTCAAGGTTGCGTTCTGTCATTTGTGCATTTTTTGTGTATGTAATTGTAAGGTTAAGCTTCAACTTTTTTGTAATAATTTGTTATTTTACCAACATAAAATGGATAACAAAGAAGCACCTGGAGTAGACAATTATCCATTGTGGCGATATGTTACAAAGCAGCCTAAGCCTAGAGAATGGGGAGTGAACTAGGATTTCACATGTAATATCTGTAATGGGTCTTATAAGGGACCGTACTCAAGAGTAAAATCACATTTGCTGAAAATTCGTGGTGTTAGCATTAGAAGATGTCCCAAAGTAATTGTTAGTCAAAGAAATTGTCATGTCAAATTTAGAAGATAAAGCATGTCAAAAAATGGATTGTAGTAATACAAGATTGGTTCCTTTTGCCAGTTTTTTTTACTGGCTCCTTTAGTCATCTTCGCATTCGTCTCAATGGATGCCATGAATTCGTCATCATTTACGCTTGATGGTTTTGAAGTCAAGAAAAGAAAGATTAGAGGTGATAGTCCATTGGAGAGATCACTCAACTTGAATCTCAGGAAACAATTAGATGGAGAAATCGCAAGAATGTTTTACTCTGCAGGTCTTCCTTTTAACCTTGCAAGAAATCCACATTATAAGAGAGCTTTCTCTTTCACTGCAAATAACACTCTTGTGGGTTACGTACCTCCAGGGTACAATGCTTTGAAAACCAAATGTTGGTAAAAGAGAGGATTAATATTAAATCAATTGGAATATACGAAAAGCACGTGGAAAATTGGAGGATTGACCTTGAATGTGATGGTTAGACAGATCCTCAAAGTAGAACATTAACAAACTTTATGGTTGTTAATGAGGGTGGGGCGATGTTTATACGTGTGAAGGGGGGTACAAAGACAAATGGTTCATTTCAAAGTTGATTAGTGAAGTGATAGTGGAGGTTGGTCCTGCTAATGTTGTTCAAGTAATCACGGATAATGCTTATATTTGTCGAGTTGTGGGATTGTTGATTGAACAAATTCATCCTCATATCTTTTGGACATTATGTGTGGTTCATATGATTGATCTTGCTCTAAAATATTTGTGCTACAAAAATTATCAAAATGAAGTTACTTATGATGAATATCAATGGATTACTAAGATTGCAGCATCAACGGTAATGATTATAAATTTTATTACAAATCACTCAATGAGGCTTTCAATGTTCAATGAGTTCTCAAAGTTAAAATTGATTGGATTTAGAAACCCCGGCCGTTAGTCTAACCAAAAAATTGATCGGGTCTATGCATTGGTTCAACCATCGGGTCAACTGTGGTCCAATCAGTAACATCATAATTATGTAATAGATAATATTTATTATACTATTAATATTGTAAAACAATAATATATATGCACCATATATGTTTTGAATTACAAATATTAAGTCAAAATCAATAGACCCACTTAAATAGGAACCAAGTCCAACTTAGGCGGAAACCGGGTAGTTTTTCATTTGTTACCCAAAATAAAAATATAAAAGAAAAAAATAAAAAATATAATAATATTTTTAGAAAATTTCATGTTCGATGTTTTGATGATTATAAGATAAGAATTTATGTTAGACCCCAAAAGAATGTAAGTTTATGCTTTCATTAGAATATTTGTATAAGCGTTAAAAGTTTATCTTTTATAAATATAAAAGGTTTAGTTTTGTATTTTTAGATTTTAGACTAAGTATTGAAAGCTCAATCACTATAGAATTTTGGGTGAGTCTATCATAGCTAAAGTTGAAGATCAGCGTCTGAAGTCAAAAGTAGATGAAGTTGTTCCTAAGCATTCACCGAGTTCTAAAGAACTTTCAGGAGCTTGAATCAGCGTCCAAGCTACAAGATTTACCTGAAATAAATCCAAAGTCAAGAGAAACTTAAATGCAATCAATAACAGGCATTTATTTCTAACGGGAATTAATTTCAAATGCATTTAATGCCTGATAAGAGCATTAAATGTGATAAGGACTATTAACGTACAAACAAGCCCTTTTGATTGGATTGTTAAAGTTTAAAGTCTGCGTCACCCACTCCTTGCAGCAAAATTTCTCAGATTTAGTATGGAAGTAAGTTCACTCTCCCAAGTGAAAGTCACACGTATATATATGTGTCCAACAGACATTTTCCCCAAGATTTGTTTGTAAATTTGACCTCCCAGCAAACCCTAATTTACATAAGACATATATGACACATACATTCAAGCTTATTAAAGATCCTATTGAGTCACATCCAAGTCCAAATACTTCCAAGAAAAACTCACAAACTCTATATCAAAAATCCTTAAAGCTTTTCTTAAATCCCAAAGACAGTAACCCTTATCTCAAACATTTTCCATAGAATAAACCTACATTACTATTTAGATATTCCAAGTTGTTTGAACTTCCAAAATCAAACAAACCCTAGTGACAAAAACCCTCCAAACCTTCATCTATATGAAGAAGGAAAGCTGAAGATCAAACCTCATTTCTGGGTGAAACAAGCTTGATAGTGAAGATATCTTAGAGAGTTGAAGTCTGTGTGATCAGGGATTTCAAAGTCATCTTTGTGTTGTTCACCATTTGTGGAAGCTATCTATGTGAAGCTTTGAGTATCATTTAGTGAATTCCTCCAAGTGCTAAAGGAGAAGAAGGATGTAACTGAGATTAAATCACCAAGTGAACGTTACAATATCTTGCATCATTTACTCTATTGTTTTATTGCTTTTATCCTTACTTTATAACATTCATCAAAAGCATACAAACAAGCTAAGCGGCTAATTAGCTTAAGAAGGCTAAGTAACCTAAAAATTATTTTCGCTGTGTTAACCCTAATATAAAAAAATTAAGAGTTAACCCTACTTTGGTAATCGTTAATCTATAAGCGTTCAAAACATTTTGTGGCAATAAAATTTTTTAAGTTCAAAAAGAACTTCAAGGACTATTCAACCCGCTCCCCCAAACCCTTTCTATTAGGGGTGATCGCGGTTCGGTTTTGCGGTTTTTTTTTATTAATTTCAAACCGAATTGCCAAGTGCGGTTTGGAGGAAATAAAATTTTAAATTGCGGTTTTGTAAATCAAAACCGACTATGCGATTTTGTGCAGTGAGGTTCGGTGCGGTTTGGCGGTTTTTCAAGATCTTTTACATTTTAAAACTAAATAAACATACAATGTTTGCAATATTTTTTGTTAAACTAATTAATAAAAAGATAATGATAATTGATAACTAAGAAAATACTTGTCTAGAAAATATTTATCAAGATTAAATTCCATGAATCATTAAAAAAAACACTAATGTCATCACATATTAATATATAAGTGTATCATACGTTTAGAACATGAAAAAAATACTAGTATATCAATTTAAATATCTGTTTTACACCGAGTATAATTATAATATGTACATATTTTACTAATGTATATATATTTTATCAAATAAGAATCTATAAGAAAATGTCTTCATCTAGCTTGCATGAAAAATAGTACAATAAATTTGTATATAAACAAGTAATACAAAAAATGACATGTTGCAATTGTTTGTTTATTAAAATTTGTGCACTAAAATCTGCAAAAGGATATTGGAAAGTATATTATAAAGTTATAAAACAATAGGTAATCTGCGACATTGCTATTACAAATAATGTGATAGTTAAATAGAACAAATGTTATAAATACAATCTATAATACTTTTTTTCATCAAAAATCTTCAAGTGTCTATTATATAAAAAAAATATAACACTAAAATATCATAAGATATTATCACTCTAAAAGTTTCAAACACAAATGTTGATTGAATATACAACTTGTTGAAGCGTAACTAACTTTAACCAACCTTATCTAACCAAAGCTAACTTTTATCTTGGCCGTTTAACTCTTGAACTATAAAAGAGTAAGTATTGCCATCATCAAAAAGGGGAAAATTGTTAGGAATTTCATGTTAGATGTTTTGACGATGATAATTAGGAGTTTTTGTTAGACCCCAAAATATGTAAGCTTGATTTCAATAGAAATCATGTATAGGCTTTGAAGCGTTAGATTTGTAATAGGCTTTATAGGCTTCGTCCTGTTTTATTCTAGATTGTTAGGTTAAGTAGTCCTAAGCTAAGCGTCTGATGAATTCTGAGTGAGCTTATCAGTAGTTAAGTTTGAAGACTCAAGCGCCTGAAGTCTGAATGAAGATGAAGTTTCCAAGCGTCTAAATATCCAGCTATATCAAGCGTTACCTTTTTAGGCAGCAGCAAATTCAAGAATGGATAAGCGTCTATCAATGATGGATTTCACCAAAATTTATTTCCAAGTCCAAAAGGATTTTAATGCAAATATTCTCGGTGCATTAAATGCCAACGGGCATTTAATTCAAATACATTAAATGCTGATAAGAGCATTAAATGTGATAAGCACTTTCAGACGTACGGAGAAGCCACCCTATTGGACTGTCAACTTTTCACAGACTGCAGCACCAACTTTTGTGCAACAGATTTTCAGGAAAAAGGACAAAAGTTGTTCACTCGCGGAAGTGAGAGACACGCGCTTGTGCATGTGTCAAACGAACACTTTTTTCAAGAATGTCTATAAATAGGACTTCAACAACAAGCCAAAAATATCTATCAATTCCAAGCCAAATTGTTGTTGCATTGAAGTCTCATTCCTTAAACTCTCAGAAAACCCAGAATATTCAAGCAAACATTCTCCTTGCTTTTCTTCAATTCCTGAGACAATCAACCAATATCTCAAACATTCTTTTCGAAGAAATTCACACTACTATTGAGATATTCACAAGTTGTTTGAACTTCATCAAAATCAAACAGACCGTTTAGAAAAACCCCATCCAAGCCTCATAATCTGTGTGAAGTCGAAGTTGGATACTTGCATTATTTCTGGGTGAAAGAAGCAAGGGGATAGAAGTGATTTGGAGCAGAATCTGTGTGCTCAAGGAGCCCAAATCATCAACATCCATCTCTCCCTAATTTGTAGAAGTCTCTGTGTGATTCTTTGAGAACCATCTTAGTGGATTGCCTCCAAGTGTTCGAGGAGAAGAACGACGTAGTTGGGATTACACCACCCAACGAACCTTACAAATATCTTGATCTTTACTTTACAGTTATTCTTCATTTTATTATATCTTTGTATAAAACTGTTAAGTAAAACTCAAGAGAACACTAAACAACTAAAACATTTTTCTTGTGACGCTAAAGCTTTCAAAAAGAAGAATTGTAAAATTATTCTGTTGTGCTAACGCTGATTAAAGAACTGAATGCTTAAACCTATTTGGTTAAAGTATTCTAATCTTAAATTCTAAGTTAACTTTCTAAAACAATCTTCATCAGACGCTTGGCCTAAGCGTCTATATTTCAGGTAAACGCTTAGTGAAGCATCTACATTTCAAGCGTCCAAAATATTTTAATACGAATTAATTTGAAGTCGAAAAAGACTTCAGGGTCTATTCACCCCCCCCCCCCCCACCTTTCTAGACCCTTTCGTATGCCATTTGGGACCAACACAGAATATTCAAGCAAACATTCTTTTTGCTTTTCTTCAACTCCTGAGACAGTCAACCAATATCTCAAACATTCTTTTTGAAGAAACCCACATTACTATTGATATATTCCCAAGTTGTTTGAACTTCATCAAAATCAAACAAACAGTTTAGAAAAACCCTATCCAAGCCTCACGATCTGTGTGAAGTCGAAGTTGGATACTTGCATTATTTCTAGGTGAAAGAAGCAAGGGGATAGAAGTGATTTGGAAAAGAAATCTGTGTGATCAAGGTGCTCAAGTCATCAACATCCATCTCTCCCTAACTTGTAGAAGTTTCTGTGTGATTCTTTGAGAACCATCTTAGTGGATTGCCTCCAAGTGTTCGAGGAGAAGAAGGACGTAGTTGGGATTACACCACCCAATGAACCTTACAAATATCATGCTCTTTACTTTAGCAGTCATTCCTCATATTATTATATCTTTGTATAAATCTGTTAAGTAAAACTCAAGTGAACGCTAAGCAACTAAAACACTTTCTTGTGACGCTAAAGCTTTCAAAAGAGAAGACTCTAAAATTATTCCGCTGTGCTAACATTGATTAAAGAACTGAACGCTTAAACCTATTTGGTTAAAAGGCTCAAATCTTAAAGTCTAAGTTAACTTTCTAAAACAGTCTTCATCAGACGCTTAGCCTAAGCGTCTATATTTAAAGTAAACGCTTAGTCGAGCGTCTACTTTTCAAGCGTCCAAAACATTTTAATACGAATCTTTTTGAAGTCGAAAAAGACTTCAGGGTCTATTCAACCCCCCCCCCCTCCTTCTAGACCCTTTCGTATGCCACTTGGGACCAACAAGTGGTATCAAAGCGGTTAAAGTTGAAATTTTAAAATTTCCAAGCGTAACAGCTTGTTTAGATCCCTTTTCAAAATTTAGTTGCTTTTAATTTGTCTTTCATGGCATTTTCTAAAGTTTTTAAGTTGACCGAGTCAAACTATGACTCATGGAAGGTCAAAGCTTTTACATATCTTTGTTCATGTGATGACGAAATGTGCAATATTATTTCAGATGGACCAATACAAATTCTGAAGGTTATTACCAGAGCGCCTGGAGCCATAGAAGAAACTCCAGATGACTATGTTGAGAAGCCTAAACAAGAATGGTCCACTGATGAGCGTGGAAGAGCAAATCTGGACAATGTTGGTCGAAATGCTTTGTATACAGCTATTGGTGACAACGCAAATTTATTCAACAAAGTTAAATCATGTAATACTACTAAAGAAATCTGGGATAAGTTGGCTATAATCTATGGTGGATCAGCTCAAATCAAGGAAAATAAGCTCTCCATTGCTTGAGAAAAATTCAACAGCTTTAAGATGTTACCTAACCCTAGAGCAATTGGACATAAGATTCATAGCTCTTGTTACGGAACTCACATCATTGGGAATGGATTTACAGAACCGAGAAATGGTGGTTAAGATCTTTAGAAGTCTACCTAGTAGATTCTTGATGAAGACAACAGCTATGAGAGAATCTAATATGTTGGATCTTTTAAGTCTAGAGGACGCCTTTTTCAGAACTCAAGGCATTTGAGTTTGAATTAAACTCAGCTAGTGACGTTGTGAGTAGTCCAGTAATTGAATCTAGAGCGCTCGTAGCATCAATCAAGGGTAAATCGGGTAATAAAGGAAAAGTTTCATATATCAGTGAGGAAGAGGAGTTGGCCTTGCTAAATAGATTCAGAAAGTTCTTGAGATATGAAAAGAAAGGAAGTAGGCCTAAGCATCAAGGACACAGTTCATATCAAGCGCATGTTCCAATACATCAACAGTTTCAAGCGCCTCAGTATTCTGTTCCTACATCCCAAGCGCCTGTTCAATACCAAGCGTCTACTCAAAATCTCTCAGCGCCCGTGGTCTCAGAACCACACAATGCAAGATTAACAAATAAACAAAAGATGAAAACTAATCTATGTTATAATTGCAGGAAACCAGAGCACTACCAGGTAAATTGTCCTTAACCAAACGTATCTAAGCCTTCAAGGTAGGATTACTTGGATAGAAACCAATTCAGGAGCAACCTTCGTCAACAAGGTTTGCTAGCAGAATCAGAACAAGCATCCGCATCTGAAGACTTGGAGTCTTCAGAAGAAAGTAGTGATGATGATGAGCCAGTTGATGACTCAGTGCTTATTTGTCTCATGGCCAGAGATGATGAAGCGTCTCCTGAGGTAAACACTGAATTATCTCTTCCTCTTTCTTATGAAGAATTACTTGACAAAGTCAAAGAATATTATAATGATTGTCAAGTTGCAGCCAAATTATACCAAAATCACTTTGATATTATTTCATCGCTCAAAAGTGATGCTCAAAGCAGAATTGCAAGTTCAGCAACAGTGCATTGAGAAAAACCAATCGCTTGAGAGTGAAATAATCCAGTTGAAAAGTGATCTTGATATGATAGTCAAGAGAGAAGCTGAGCTGATTGCTAGACTTGCTAAATCAGAACAGCTTGTCTCATCATTGTCTAAAGCGTCGAGAAAGCTAGACAATGTGACAAAGGTAACAAGGTTATTTAGGGAAAAGACCAGTTTAGGATGCAATAAATTCGGTAAACAACCAAACAAATCAAATGTTACGGCAAACAACAAAGGAAAAGGTATTTTCTTTGTTAAAGAATGTTCATAAAGACAAACGCTAAATGAACCAAGCGACAATGGTAAGAGGCCAAATGAGAAAGCCAAAGCTAACTCAGGCAAAGGAAAGGAGAAAGTAAATGATTCACAAAGAAAGGTTCATCCAAACGCTCAAAAGGCTAAGGATAAACCTAACCACTGTGAGTCAAGCGCTAAGCGTCCAGCATAAAAAATGCAACCCAAGCCAGCGCCAAGGAAATACCAGCGTCAATATCCACAACGGTCTAGATCATATTATCGTTACTATGATGATTATGACTATGACTATGATTATGATTACTATTATAATCAAGGATATTACTGTACACCTAAACAGCACACACAACACGATGTGAAACCCAAGAAGGCCAGTATTCCTACAATGAAGATTAAGAAAATATGGGTTCCTAAAGTTCTAATTCAAACCAACAATGCTACTAATGGTAAAGGACCCAAGCAACAATGGGTACCTAAATAGAAATAGAACTTCCCTTTTGATTGCAGGTACCTAGAGCTAAAGCTAATACATCTGTTTGGTACTTCGATAGTGGATCGTCAAGGCACATGACTGGTTCCAAAGATCTTTTGATCAACTATCGAGCTGCCAATAGTCCTCAGGTTGTATTCGGTGACAACTCCAAAGGTAAAACCAAAGGTATAGGTACTGTGCATAAGGGGAACATCATGATAAGTGATGTTTATTATGTTGAGGGTCTAACGCACAATTTATTAAGCATAAGTCAATTTTGTGATAAAGGCTTTGAAGTCATATTCTCAAGTGACTGTTGCTATAAAAATGACGCTAAGACTAAGTCTACTAAATTGAAAGGTAAAAGAACAAACAATGTATATTTGGTAGATTGGGGTTCAACACTTGATAACAACCCAACTTGTTTTGTTGCTAAAAAGGAATCTAAAACGGGTTGGTTATGGCATAGAAAAATGAATCACCTCAACTTTAAGACAATCTCTCAGCTTATAAATCTAAATCTTGTAGAGGGATTACCAAAAGGACCATTTCATAAGGATCGCCTTTGTGACGCTTGTCAATTGGGCAAACAAGTCAAATCATCCTTCAAGAGAAAACCTCATCTATCTACCTCTAGAATACTTGAACTACTTCACATGTATTTGTTTGGACCCGTTCAAATGATCAGTGTGAGTGGTAAAAAGTATACTTTGGTGATAGTGGATGATTTCTCTCGATTTACGTGGGTGGAATTTCTTTCATCCAAAGATGAGACATGTGACAAGTTAACAACGCTTATTCAGCAACTTCAAAATTAAAAAATCTTAAAGTTGCAAGAATAAGAAGCGATCACGGTACTGAGTTTACTAACAAGGTTGTTGAGAAGTTTTGTGCAGAGAATGGAATACATCATGAGTATTCAGCTCCTAGAACTCCCCAACAGAATGGTGTTGCTGAGCGCCAGAACAGAACGCTCAAGGAAGCTGCTAGGACAATGTTAGCAGAGTCCAAGCTTGCTCCTAGGTTTTGGGCCAAAGCGATCAATACTGCCTGTTACACTCAAAACCGCTGCATGATCAACAAACAACATGGAAAAAATCCATATGAACTGTGGAAGGGACGTAAGCCAAATGTTTCATACTTTCATGTCTTTGGTTCTAAATGTTTTATTCATAACAATGGATCCCAAAGCCTAAAACATTTGATCCTAAAGTGGATGAGGGAATCTTTCTAGGCTACGCTAAGAATGGAAAGAATTTTTGCATCCTAAACAAGATCAAATCGAAGGTTGAAGAATCTATTCATGTCATTTTTGATGATGCTAACCAAGACCCGAGTAAGGTAAATGTGAATGATGTAGGAGTTAAAGATCTATGTCATCAAGCGTCTAAGATTACCATTGATGATGATAGTGATGACGATGATGAGATCTCAGTGCCACCTCCTAAGATTACTCGTGAGGATATTTTGGATAGCAATGCAAGATCTACTGATGATCATGACGGAAATGATCATCAAGAGCAAACAAGGATTGGTGAACTTGAAGCGCTTACACAAGAAGGTAGTCAAGCGTCTGATCGTCAAGTGCCTGATCAACCTCTTAACCCATTCCAACCAGATAGACTATGACTGCGTGATCATCCACCTGAGCAGATTATTGGAGATATTGAAGTGCCTGTTAGAACTAGAGCCACCACATTTAATGAGGCTATGTTCGCAAGCTTTCCATCTCAAATGGAACCTAAGAAAGTGGATGAAGCGCTAAGCGATCCAAGTTGGATTGAAGCAATGCAAGAAAAGCTGAATCAATTCGAGCGTAATAAGGTTTGGACGCTAGTACCAAGACCAACTCACCAAGGAGTTATTGGAACTAGATGGGTTTATAGAAACAAGATGGATGAGAATGGCATTGTAACAAGAAACAAGGCCAGATTCGTAGGTCAAGGATATTGCCAAGAAGAATGTATTGACTTTGATGAGACATATGCTCCAGTCGCCCATCTTGAAATAATTCACATGTTTCTAGCGTATGCAGCGTTCAACAAGTTTGCGGTGTATCAGATGGACGTGAAGAGTGCCTTCCTAAATGGTAAACTCCAAGAAGAAGTGTATATGGAGCAACCACCGGGATTCATCAACAACCATGGTAAGGGTATGTTTTACAAGCTAGACAAAGCGCTTTATGGGCTTAAGCAAGCACCCCGAGCATGGTATGACACTCTCTCTATCTTTCTTATTGGTAAAGGCTTTTCAAAAGGCAGCGTTGATACAACGTTATTTAAAATTACCAATAATGAAGATATTCTCTTAGTCCAAATTTATGTTGATGATATTATATTTGGCTCTATTAATAAGTGTCTGTGTGAGAAATTTTCAAAAATGATGCAAGAACAATTTGAAATGAGCATGATGGGTGAATTAACTTTTTTCTTAGGATTACAAGTTAAACAACTCCCTAATGGCATATTTATTAACCAAGCTAAATATACAAGAGATATGATTAAGAAATTTGGTATGGAAAATGCATCATATTCAAAAATTCCAATGAGCCAAACGCTTAAGTTAGATAAAGATGAAAGTGGGAAAAGATTGATATCACTAATTATAGAGGTATCATTGGATCACTTCTTTATCTTACTGCTAGTAGACCTGATATTATGTTTTCGGTATGCATGTGTGCACGGTTTTAAGCGGATCTTAAAGAATCACAGTTAATTGCTTCCAAGAAGATCCTTAAATACCTAAAAGGCACACAAAGTGTGGGCTTATGGTATCCTAGGGACTTTCCTTTTGAACTAATTGGTTACTCAGATGCAAATTTTGCAGGTTGCAAAATAGATCGTATGAGTACTAGTGGTACATGTCAATTTCTAGGTGATAGGTAAGTTTCATGGCATAGTAAGAAACAACAATCCATAGCTACCTCTACAGCCAAAGCTGAGTATGTAGCTGCAAGAAGTTGTTGTGCACAAGTGTTATGGATGAGGCAACAACTTAGAGATTATGGTATAATCCTAGGTCCAACTCCCATTCATTGTGATAACCAAAGCGCTCTAGCCATGACTCAAAACCCCATTCTCCATTCCAGAACCAAACATATTGACATTAGATACCATTTTCTTCGAGACCATGTTCAAAAGAAAGGTATCTCCATGCATTTTATTGGAACTGAGAAACAATTGGCAGATATCTTCACCAAAGCGCTCAACGAATAGCATTTTCTCACTTTGAGAAGTGAATTAGGTATGATTGATTTAAACGCTTAATCATTATGCATCATATTTTATTAGACATATAATTTAGGGGGAATCCACTTTATTTATGTCCAAAAGATTTTTGAAAAGTGGTTAAAAGTTATCAAACTTAAGGAGAACCTTAAAATTGTACTTGAAATATATTTCAAGCGTCAATGATCAAAAACTTTCATATGCATGATCATCAACTCTCAGAATTATTTATGCACAATATGTTGACGCTAAAATATAACAGGATCTTAATTTCAAGCGTCAATATAAATTTAACGAATGGTATCTGTTGAACGTTGAACCAATTCCATTCAACACTCAATATAAAATTGTTTATAAAACTCATGCATAAATTTTACAAGCTTTTTAAAGTAGTGGATAGACTCAACAGTCTATGTTGTACTCTATCTACACACTTCCATCACATCAAACTGGCGGGTAATCAAAACTTTTCAAAATGGCGGTTTAGAAATAGCACGTGTCTATGTACGTGTCAGTGTACCATTAGGCGCGTGTACTACACTCTGAAAATCCCAAACGTTTTTCAAAATTGAACTCTCAGATGTCAAAACATTATATATGGGAGTTACCAAATGTAACTTCTCTCTCTTACACAAAACTCGCGTCCGCAGTTAATATTTTCATGGCTGAGACTCAAAATTAAAAGAAATTCTTTACACGTGTCTAAATCCTACAGAGACTAGAGAACACAAGTTTCAAAAATTTTCCTTCTGTGTCATTTAAAACACAATTTTTGCAGAAAAATATTTACTTTACTCTCTGCAAATTTTACTCTCTCTCTTTCAAAGCAAAAGAAAATCTCAGTTCATCTCTTTCACTGAAAATGGCACCAAAGAAATCTGTTTCTACTTTGGCCTAGCCTATCATCAAGGTAACTGAAGGCCTTGTTGTTGATTGGAAATTTCTTTATGAACAATCTCAGATCAATCTAACTAATATGATGGACATGGTAACCAAGGTTGGGCTCAAAACATTCGTGACTAAGTATTCCTATCTGTTTCCAACGGAAGTCGACCTCTTCTAGAAAACTGCTAAACTCTCTGCAGACAAGAAGTCTATCTCTTATCTCATTCCTCTATCCAAGAAGGAGCCACCAAAGGAATTTGTTTTGTCTGCTGCTTCCATTGCCAAGAACTTCAATCTCCCAAATGAGGGTGAGGCATTGGATTGCGTCACTTTGAATCAAATCAAAGAAGTATGGATAACCATGAGTGCTTATGAAGGTGTACCCTACAAACAGCACTTTGAAAAGAAAGGTCTGGTATCCAAATACCGACTGTTGGCTGACTTTTGTAGCAAGATTATAGAATGTAGAGTGGGTACCTTTGATAAGGTGAACCCAGTTCAATTTCAGATGATGATGGCGATACTCTTCAATCTCAAGATAAACTGGAGTGAGTATGTATTTAGAAGGTTTAGAGACTGTTTAAACGCCCCAAATAAACCTTATGGGCTTATTTTAAGCGACCTATTGTATAAATCAGACTGTGTCTACTCATCTGGTCAACCGCTGAACAAGACCAAGATGCTGGAAAAAAGAATTCTAAACAATCTGTTCAATCCTCCCAAGGTTGGTGGTGCTGCTAGACCACTATCTGAGCGTCTGGAGGTACACGAAGCGTCAGATGAAGAAGCTGAGTGTCCATTTCCAAAAGAAGCCGTGAAGCATCCGGCTGCAACAAAGAAGTGGACTCCCAGAAAGCCCAAGGCTCCAGTCATTCCTTCTGAAAAGGATGATGAGGACACTGATGAGGATGCAGAGGACAAGATTCCTCTCATCAGGCGTAGGAAGCTGGAAGGGATTATTAAACAGATAGACTTTGAAAAACTATCTACCGCTCCTCCCGCTCAAACGCTCAAGCTCATTGAAGGAGTACATGTAAAGAAGATCTTTAGGCGTACCAGGACAAGCAAGCGTCAAGATGATCCTGTTCTTGAGAAGCCTGAGACTGCTGAGCCAAGCGCTCAAGTTGCTGCTGAGCCAAGCACTCAAGTTGTTGTTGAGCCAAGCGCTCAAGTTGCTGTTAAGCCAAGCACTCAAGTTGCTGCTGAGCCAAGTGCTCACGTTGCTGTTGAGACATATTCTCAGGGTAAGTTTATTTCTTCCCACAACATTTCTATTCCTACATCTGTAGAAGATCCTGCTCTTATAGAGGATAGTTCATGTGTTACAGCTTTAGTTCCAGCTGCTGCTGAAACATCAACAGACGTCCACCTAGATGTTGAGATGACAGAAGTTGTGGCTATTGCCAAAGACGTTGCCGCAGAAGCTGCTACACTTGAAGTAGAGGAACCTACTCCCCAAAAGGTTCAAGCATCAACTAGTGTTCTGGCTATAACAGAGGCACGCTCAGAAAGTCAGAGCGTTGCTAAAGACGTTACAAAGCCAAGGCATTTCTTCAAGCTGGACCCACTGAAGATGATTGATCACTCAATCAATTTTATGCCCCCAGCGCTCGAAGAAGACTTTATTCCAGCTGGATATAATGAAGAAAGATACATTAATGCTGAGAATGAGGTCACCTTGCTAATTGACATCGACAATCAGATCAGGGATATAGTGTTCAACACCGAGCTGACAGAAATTGAGAGGAAGTACTATCTGGCCCTTCAACTTGGTAAATCTCCTGGTCAGATACCATCTTCTCTTATTCTTCAACAAGACAGACAATGAGGTAGAACTCCTAGGTGTGATATGGATCTCGCCTACTACCTAGATTATGGGCACAGTAAGTCAACTGGTTTTACTCTGAGAGACTACAACATCAGAGTGTATGATCCTTTTCGCCCAGAGTTTCTCAACCCTTCAGAGGAAGTCTTAAACAGAGAAGGCTGCACACATTTTCCTCTTATAGCAAACAGTGATGAGAACAAGAATTCTGTCAATCCTCTTCGACTATGGAAGAATAAAGGAGTTCATGTCAGTGAGTGTCTCAAATCTCTAACGGATTTGATCCAGACTGAAGCTGATGCATATTTTGATAGCGTCTGGAATGCTAACTATCAAACTGATAGATATCGCTTTGAGTCTATCAGAGATATCCATCATGAAGGCATTTGAGCTATGGTCAATGCTGGAACAAACTGCTACATGGCAGAATTCAACTGGGTTGAAGCGTATATGGGCCATAGATATACGTTCACAGAATTAGTTCAAGCTCCCCATTTATTCAGCATAGGCATGCATGACAAGAAGCGTCAGTTTGCCAAGTATTATCTTCTGAAGCGTCAAGAGCGAGTTGGACTTGTTGCCAAGCTGCCTAAAGTTCATCAACAGATAGAGCAGTGTCTGTGTCAAGCCTTGTACAGACTGTCCATTACTCCCCTCAAATTCAACGCTCAAGCGTCCACCAGTGGTTGTTCATCTCCATCCTGTTTGAACTTCTCACCATGTCACTGCGATGAGAACTTTAGATTGATGATGAAGATCATGGCTCGCATTCCTCATTCTGACAAGATCATCATTGAAAAACTACGGGAGCCTAATGGCTCGAGGATTCGAAACTTCCAAGGTTATCCACTTCTACCTTCTATCAGACAGGAAGTAAGCGATCACTATACCTATGTTCTTTCCTTACTTGAACGCAATCAAGGCATCGCTCGGGCAGTGTATCTATTTTTGGAAGACTATTACTGTAGGTATGTGCCAGAAGCTCACAAGTTACATCGTCTTCCTACAGATCGGATTATCGGATTTTCCTTGCATTACTGCCCAGATACATTATTTCTCATTCCGAAGCCACAATCAAGGATCTTCCCAAACCACGTATTGGATATCATGGGTCCAATGTACATCCGAGCCAAAGATAGTCCACTCCGCATCGTCATTCAAGGGACTTGCATCTCTCGCTCACGCCTAACTGAACTTCTGGAAGCTGCTTCAAATTCGTATGCAGATATAGCAAATTGGAACTTCCAATTTGATGATTTTCGCCAACCAGAGTCAGCTCCTGAGGAAAAATCTGCTAAGTTAGTTGAAGCTTTTGCACTCTCCAAAGTTGAAAATATTCCAGCGTCTGCTGAAGCACCAGTTCAAGTGTCTCAACCAGAGGATATTCCTGACGCTCCTGAACTTGTTATTGCTGATATTGCTGAAGATCTTCGAATTGATGTACGCGGTATAATGTTTGATCCTGCCTATCAAGCTCCCCTTAACTCACTCAAGCATACATCAAGATTCAAGCGACCGGCTCCTCAAGCGGTTCCATCGGATGTGAGTTAAGTTTTTGGACCTTTGCTGAAATCCGTCTTAGAGGAGATGAGCAATCAAGCTACTCAGAATGAAGAATCTCTCCACTGGATTAAGACAGATTTGGCAAAGATTGAATCTCAGACTATGAGCGCCCAAATTGCTCATATGCGCAGTTCTGCTCATGCAGCTGTTAATGAGTGTCGAAAAGATTTTCAAGATATGACTAATGCTACCAACGCCAAACTACTCTCCATGCAAGAACGACTTGAACAACGTCTAGACAACTTAGAAACTTCACTAAATGATGCTATCAGTGTTAAGATCCTCGCCGTACAGGAACATTTCGACAAGAGTCAAGATGATCTTACAGCTTCCATGTCTCAGATTGCTAATCAAGTCAGCCTGCTAACAAAACACTTCATGCAGAGTGATGATGGCAATAAGGGGGAAGAGAAAACAAAAGGGGAGAAGAGGAGAGCGTCCAGTTCAAGAACTCAAGAACCTCATCCGCCGTCGAAGCGTCAGTTAATATCTCCTCCTTTTGCGCAAAGTCTCCCATCTTGGATACCTGCTTATGGAGTAAGTGATTCTGCTAGAGCGCCTATTAGAACGCTAAGAGAACCTTCACTAGCTCTATATCCAAATCTACCAATACCTACTAGAGCACGGCTTAAACAGTTTGACATTCCTGTTCAAAGATCATCAATTCCAAAACCGACAGATCCAAGAATTTTAGCTGAAGAAAGGCAGATGTCTGACTTCAACCGAACTTTCAAAATTTGCTTAAGGTATATTGGTATTGACCCAACTGACTAGGACAAGCACTTTGCTGATTTAAAGAAAAGACAAAAGGAAGAGAATAAGCTCATAATCGACAAAGATCATGAAGCGATGATGACCTTGGAAGATAACCTAACTGAAGCTATCCAAGCTGAAATGTCCAAGTGATACAAAGTTAGACCAAGTCATTAAAGCTTTTTGATTTACATTATCTATATTCTTGTCTCTTATAAATTTTTGTTTAGTTGTAAAAATGCTTGTAATCATTGACATATATAAATGCATTTTTCAGCTGAAACAACTCGTTGAAGCATAACTAACTTTAACTAACCTTATCTAACCAAAGCTAACTTTTATTTTTGGTTGTCTAACTCTTGAACTATAAAAGAGTAAGTATTGCCATCATCAAAAAGGGGGAAATTGTTAGGAATTTCATGTTAGATGTTTTGATAATGACAATTAGGAGTTTATGTTAGACCCTAAAGTATGTAAGTTTGATTCTAGTAGAAAATCATGTATAAGCTTTGAAGCGTTAGATTTTTAATAGGCTTTAAAGGCTTCGTTTCGTTTTGTTCAAGATTGTTAGGCTAAGTAGTCTTTGGCTGAGCGTCTGATGAATTCTGAGTAAGCTTATCGGTAGTTAAGTTTGAAGACTCAAGCGCCTGAAGTCTAAATGAAGATGAAGTTTCCAAAGCGTCTAAATATCTAGCTATATCAAGCGTTACCTTATAGGGCAGAAGCAATTCAAGGATGGATAATCATCTATCATTGATGGATTTCACCTGAATTTATTTCCAAGTCCAGAAGGAGTTTAATGCAATTATTCTCAGAGCATTAAATACCAACGAGTATTTAATTCAAATGCATTAAATGCTGATAAGAGCATTAAATGTGATAAGCACTTTCAGACGTACGGAGAAGCCATCCTATTGGACTGTCAACTTTTCACAGACTGCAGTACCAACTTTTGTGCAGCAGATTTTCAGGAAATAGGACAAAAGTTGTTCACTCGCGGAAGTGAGAGACACGCGTTTGTGCATGTTTCAAACGGACACTTTTTCCAAGAATGCCTATAAATAGGACTTCAACAACAAGCCAAGTACATCAATCAAAAAAAAAAGCCAAATTGTTGTTGCATTGAAGCCTCATTCCTTAAAATCTCAGAAAAGGCAGAATATTCAAGCAAACATTCTCCTTGCTTTTCTTCAATTCCTGAGACAGTCAACCAATATCTCAAACATTCTTTTTGAAGAAACCCACATTACTATTGGGATATTCCAAAGTTGTTTGAACTTCATCAAAATCAAACAAACCGTTTAGAAAAACCCTATCCAAACCTCGCGATCTGTGTGAAGTTGAAGTTGGATACTTGCATTATTTCTAAATGAAAGAAGCAAGGCGATAGAAGTGATTTGGAGTAGAAATCTGTGTCATCAAGGAGCTCAAGTCATCAACATCCATCTCTCCCTAATTTGTAGAAGTTTCTGTGTGATTCTTTGAGAACCATCTTAGTGGATTGCCTCCAAGTGTTCGAGGAGAAGAAAGACATAGTTGGGATTACACCACCCAACGAACCTTACAAATATCGTGCTCTTTACTTTAACAGTCATTCCTCATATTATTATATCTTTGTATAAATTTGTTAAGTAAAACTCAAGTGAACGCTAAGCAACTAAAACACTTTCTTATGACGCTAAAGCTTTCAAAAGAGAAGACTCTAAAATTATTCCGCTGTGCTAACACTGATTAAAGAAATGAATGCTTAAACCTATTTGGTAAAAGGTTCAAATCTTAAAGTCTAAGTTAACTTTCTAAAACAGTCTTCATCAGACGCTTAGCCTAAGCGTCCATATTTAAAGTAAATGCTTAGTCGATCGTCTACTTTTCAACCATCCAAAACATTTTAATACGAATCTTTTTGAAGTCGAAAAAGACTTCAGGGTCTATTCAACCTCCCCCCCCCCTTCTCGACCCTTTCGTATGCCACTTGGGACCAACAAAGAGAAAATATCGAATCAAAGAAGGAGGTTTATTAGCATGATATCTGGAGGTCCCACTGATGGAGATTCGTATAGAGCTCGACGAGCTCATCTTAGGGCTCTGACGGAGTTATCTGATTTAGAGATGAGTGAAGAAGAAGCCGAGGAAGAAATCGAGGAGATAGTCCCGGTTAATACCAAACCTCTAATACAATTCGAGCCTGGTGATGCGCACAGCCTCAACCGCCCTCATCACGATGCCCTCGTGGTCACGGCTACCATTGCCAACTATGATGTAGGCCGAGTCTTTATAGACTGTGGCAGCTCGGTAGATGTACTTTGCCATGACGCCTTCAAACAATTGGACTTGAAAAGTGCCAAACTAATGCCGGTGGAGATTGCTATCTATGGATTTGCAGGAGAGGTCGTGCAGCCACTGGGTCAAATCTAATTACCCCTATCCCTTGGAGAGGAGCCCCGAAGAAAGACGAGAATGGTGACCTTCTTGGTAGTGGACTCCCCGTCAGCTTACAATGCCATCCTCGGGAGACCTACCTTGAATGCCTTTCAAGTAGTAATTTCCACCTATCACATGAAAGTGAAGTTCCCGGTAGGCAAAGGTGCAGGAGAAATTAAAAGAGACCAGGATACCGCACGGAAATGCTATGTGGAAGCCGTCTGATCTGGAAAAAGATCAGCTAGCATGGAGATAGACGGACGAAGAGGATCTAGTCCAGAAAAAGAAGAAATAATGGCCATAAAGGGAGGAATTAAGGATTTAGGCATCCAGCCCAAAGCTAAACCGGCGAAAGATTTAATTATGGTGGAATTGGTGCCAGGCGACCCTTCCAAAATCGCCAAAATTGGGTCGCAATTGGACTCCAAACTGGCGACCAGCCTAACACAACTGCTCCGTGATTACATTGAAGTAATTTCTTGGTCGACGGAGGACCTAGTGGGCATTGATCAGGCTGTGGTGGTTCATCAGCTCAATGTCTTTCCCACCGCCAACCCCGTGAAGCAGAAAAAGAGGCATTTTGGGCCTAAGAAAGACAAGATTATAAAAGAAGAGATGGACAGGCTCCTAGCTGCCGGTCATATAAGGGAAATCCAATTCCTAGAGTAGATAGCAAATGTTGTCCTTGTTCCCAAAAGAGGAGACAAATGGCGGATGTGCATAGACTTCAGGGATCTTAACTAGGCTTGCCCAAAAGACTGTTACCCCCTTCTCAGAATGGACCAGCTGGTAGATTCTACGTCAGGATGCGAACTTTTAAGCCCGATGGACGCATCTCATGGATACCATCAGATACCCCTGGAGCTTGAAGATTAGAACAGGGTGAGCTTCATAACAACCTTCGGGACGTTCTGTTATGTAGTAATGTCCTTTGGCCTTAAAAATGCTGGAGCCACTTACCAGAGGTTCATGGATAAGATTTTCCAAAAGCAGATAGGAAGAAACCTTGAAGTCTACGTAGACGATATGCTGGTAAAGAGCCGAAAGGCACAAGATCATTTGGAGGACTTGAGGGAGACGTTTAAGGTGCTATGACAGTATCAAATGAAGCTCAACCCCCTCAAGTGCGCTTTTGGAGTTAGAAGTGAAACGTTTCTGGGGTATCTGGTTACAGAGAAGAGAATTGAAGTTAACCTTGTGAAGACGAGGGCCATCCAAGAAATGGCTTCACCAGCTACCCGAAATGAAGTACAAATACTAGCGGGCTGGGTGGTTGCCCAGAGCCATTTCATTTCAAGACTAGAAGATCGCAGCCTACCCGTCTTTAGGGTCATCAGGAAGGCCAACACATTCTCCTGGAATGAAGAATTCCAGAAGACCTTTGAAGAGTTAAAGACGTACTTAACCAGCTTACCATTGCTGACCAAACCATTACCTGGCGAGAAGTTATACCTGTATTTGGCGATTTCCAGTCACGCTGTTGGCTCTATGCTAATACTCGACGAATGACGAGATCAAAAGCCGGTGTATTATGCTAGTCGAGCCCTCAAAGGAGCTGATGAAAGATACCCAAAAATTGAGAAGGTGGCCTTTGATGCGATAACCACTGTCAGGAAGCTGAGGCCATACTTTCTGTTACATAGCATTTAAGTACGCACCAATCACCCCTTGAAGTAGATATTGGGGCATCCCGAGGCGTCGGGAAGGATGATCAAGTGGGTTGTGGAGCTCAATGAGTTCGACATCACCTATGCTCCACGTCTCGCCATCAAGGCTCAAGAGCTAGCTGATTTCATAGCAGAAGTATCCTCTTCCCAAGATGACAAGAAGGCCTGATTGCTCCATGTTGATAGTTCAGCTACCTCGACGGGAAGTGACGGCCCCTGAAGGAGACGACCTGGAGTATGCAATGAAGTTTAATTTTTGTGTTTCTAACAATGAGGCCAAATACGAAGCCCTGACTACAGGGATTGAGATGGCTTTAAAGGCGGGAGCAAAACACCTAGTAGTCCACTCGGACTCACAATTGGTGGTTTTCCAAGTCAATGGCCAATACGAGGCCAAATAATGAAGGATGATGGAGTAACTCAAGAAAATTGGAGATTTGAAAGACCAATTTGAGACCTTCGAGATAAAGCAGATACCTCGTATGGAAAACAGAAAAGCCGACTACCTAGCACGGCTAGCTAGTGCATTAGCTAGCTGCCACACTCGGTAAATTACCATCAAAGCCATGCCGAGTTCCCTGGCAGGAAAGGAGGTAAATTACGTAACCTTGGAGTCCGACGACAAGAAAACATCCTTAGTATCCTATATACTACAGGGACGATTACTAGAGGACAAGAAGGAGGCCTTGAGGATTCAAAGGCAAGCCCTCCGATTTACCATAATTGAGGGAACTTTATATAAAAGATCTTTCACTCACCCGTTTCTCAGATGCCTCTCGAGAGTGGAAAGGTGGAGAGTTCTAAAAGACGTACATGAAGGCTTGTGTGGTGACCATGCGAGTGCATCCACCATCCAAGGAAGAGCCCTTAGGGCCGGCTACTATTAGCCCATGATGAAGGAAGATGCTAAGTACCTAGTGAGGAGGTGTGAGCAATGCCAAGTGCATGCAACCTTATATCACCAACCAGCCGAAGCGATGAGAGCCATGAGCTCACCTTACCCCTTTGCCAGATGGGGGATGGACATAGTGGGGGCCTTCCCCACTACCGTCGGACTAAAGAAGTTTGTGCTGGTGGCAGTGGACTATTTTAGCAAATGGATTGAGGTGGAATCGCTAGCTAGAATCACGGAGAGTGAGGTTATCAAATTCTTAAAGAAGGCTATACTCTTTAGATTTGGGGTACCTCACGAGATAATATCTAACAATGGAAGGCAATTTCAAGGCGCCAAAATATAAGATCGGTGCATGGAGATGGGCATAAAGCAACTGTTCACCGCTGTGGGCCACCCACAATGTAATGGACAAGTGGAGGTGCTTAACAGGATCATCGTGCAAGGCCTTAAGACACGACTGCAGAAAAGTGGAAGCTCGTGGGTGGAGGAGCTGCCAAGTGTGTTATGGTCTTACTGAACCACTCCCCACATCACTACCGGAGAAACCCCCTTTAGCCTGGTATATGGAGCTGAGGCTGTTATACCAGCCGAGGTCAACATGATGTCCTATAGGGCAAAGTACTTTGGTGCTGAGAAGAATGAAGAATTGATGAGGTAAATCCACGACGTCATTGAAAAAACTAGGAGCATGGCCTACTTGAGAATGACGAAGTACAAACAAAGAGTGGCAGCTGCTTACAATAGAAAGGTGGTAGCTAGAGAATTTCAAGTGGGGGACCTAGTCCTCAGGCAAGCTGATGTGCTAAAGTCGATCGGAAAACTGGGACCCAAATGGGAGGGTCCTTATAAAGTGGTGCAAGTGCTGAGTGGAGGGGCATACATGCTTGAAGATGTAGGAGGCCAGAAACTATCTAGGCCGTGGAATGTGCACAAGTTGAGAAAATTCTACACTTGAAGAAAGGATTATCCATATGAAGTTAGTATGTTTATTGCTTTTCTAAAATAAATGCTTGAATGCATCTAGAAGTAGTCTTATGATTCACTACTATCCTCATGACAAAAATATCATGTTTATGTTCAAAATGCATGTTCAATAAATATGAAATAAATGAATTTCGTTCATCCTCATATTACTATGCTCATGATATGGCTAAAATATCTCGCAAATAAAAAGCCCCAGGCTGTGTAAGTGACACGAAAAATCCTTACGTTTGCACAGCAAATGGACTGGTCATGTGTAGTAATAAAATTGGATTTTAAGTCCGGGATGTCGAACCCACAGAGACTCGTATTTTAGATTGACAAAATTTAAACCAATTAAAATTAAATCAAAAGAGGATGATTAATTGATGATGAAAAAGTGAAAACAATACTTGACAAATTGATTAAGATTCTTATGTGAGAAAGCAACTAAGGCACATGCTTCAACCGTTATTACTCGTTAATATATATGAGTGATTATTCGAATTATTAGACTACTATTGCTTTGGTGGAAAAAACCTTAATTAATTACTACCCGATCTCTCGGCCGTAATAATCCTATGATTACATGACGGTTCTCTAAATAATTCTATCCGAGAATCAAATCATTAACCATGCATTCACATTTTAGAATTTCCCCCGATTAATCCGGCTAACTGCACCCGGAAATCTACACCTATCTCTAGGAGCAATTCCTCATGTTTTTCGGATGATGTGATGATTTCTTTGAACCCTAATTTATATTCTCTCGAATCATAAACTAGGCTAATTAGCAAGCATATCTTGATCAGGCAAACGATTGGAATAAACGCACAAAATCAATACACAAAGCAATACTAGAATTAAGACGAACAATCAATTCATATATATAAACTCATAAAATTGGCATTCACATGGCCTTAGTTAAAGTAAATTAGTTCATACTCATAATTGGAAAAACAACGAAAAATATAGAATTATTCATAGACAAATAATCTAGAATTAAAAGTCTCCCTATTACGAATTGAAGAATTGATGTAGAATTGTCGTTCTCTTTGTCTTGCTCGTTTCTTGGTTCCAAATTCTCTTCCAAAAGCTGAAAATTTCGAACCCTAATGATGTTGGAAGAGGAGGTATTTATAGAAGAGGATCCCCCAAGTCTCCTAGTTGAATTAGGAATGAAAACTTTCCAAAACTCGTACAGCCACCTCTCACGTCCGGACTGCATTTTTCCCACTTGACCAGTCAACGTCCGGACTGCATTTTGGACACGTCTGGACTGTGAAGGCAGTAGCACTTTCATTCTGCACAGTGATTTTCTTTTCTTCATAACGTTTTGTACAGATCTCCGATTAGGGTGATTCAATTTGGAACGTGAAGCTAAGAGACAGATGTACAACTTTGTAGAAGAAACATTTGTCAAATTCAGCATTTAAGTATTCTGAAATTATGCATTTTCGTCCAGTTTTCCTCAATTGCACTGATTTTCCACCTTTACTCAATAAGCACACAAATTACAAGCATATGTGGCATAAATCATGCATAAACCAATGTAAATAACATAAATATAAGGCTTTAAAACATGTAAATCTCACACCTATCAACACCCCCAAACTTAACATTGATCGTCCCCGAGCAATAAAAAGAGAAAATTACGACTCAAACAACACCAAAATAAGGGATAAAACAAAAACAAAAGATAGCTCACTTTCGTAGAGAGCACGATTGCACTTAGCGTGTGCAACAAGCCTTTAAACCTCAAAGTTACCAGAGAGGACGAGTATAGTCTCGTGAGGGTTTGCAGATGATTTACCCACAAAATCAAACATTTTCAACCACATCCAATTAAGACAACTCAACAAAATTAACAAGAATTAATGGCACAAAATCAACCGTTAAAGCTCAAATTTATGTACACATATCAAAGACTTGCTCATGTTACACCTAGACTCGAAAAGATCTCCAAAGGGTGTAGTGATTGTAAGTCTACGGCATTATAGTCAAGTGGCACCCTTACCAAATTTTAGATCTTCTCCCATATCTATTAACCTTCGATCAATCCTAAAGCACAAGCCTCATAGAAAACATCATATCCACGTACATTTCATTACTTAAACATTTAAACTTTAACTTCACATAAAACTTCCATTTAAATTCATTAAGGCCAGGTCATGTGCAATGTTCTATTCCCTTAGGCTTTATATGACACCCATATATCGAGCTTTGGATCAATGACTCCCAAACTAGATAGTTTTAGAGCATTAAGTGTCCAGACACTCCTTACGGATTTAATCGCTCGAGTGTCAAAGGCCACGAAATAAAACTAGACCTTTCATTCACTTTCAACTTTAATTGGCTTGAGCAAAGCTCAAATTAGCTTAATAGTACAGTTTATAGGCATGT
The DNA here is from genome assembly GCA_019426215.1 of Buddleja alternifolia. Lineage (NCBI taxonomy): Eukaryota > Viridiplantae > Streptophyta > Magnoliopsida > Lamiales > Scrophulariaceae > Buddleja > Buddleja alternifolia. Next base: position 14,902,758 of record CM033402.1, on the reverse strand, counting down.
AACTTTTCACCTCCAGTACATATCAGCCTGAGTTTATAGTTATACCAATTATCAACCTTATTCATTAATTATTCGACATATGAAGCAACTACTCAACTCATGACCCTAAGAAGAATCTAAGTCAATATTTCCGGGAGAAATTCCTTAAGTGTTTCAGAATGATTATCCAACTTAACTCCTCAATGGTCAATTATCCAACTTAAGTGTTTCCCCAATTGTTGCAAGTTAATCAGTTTCATTGCAACAATTGGGGCTAAAAAAAATAAAATTACATGCTCGATTTTCTTGAATTTCGCCGTATAAGCACAAAACATGAATATAACTAAGCACTACCTAACACACCTAAACTTAAACCTAACATTGTCCTCAATGTTACATCTAAACTCATACCGTGAAAAGAGTTAAAGTAAGTACTTACAGCCAAGGATGCTGAAAAGCAATCCGTTATCTCATATGCGTTTCAAAACACATGCATCTCCTCCCATTATGATAAGCATCTCCAAACAATGGGAAACCGTTACTATCCATGCTCACTGCAGAAACAAATTGCATGCTCAGAAAAAAAAATAGAAAGGAACCTAAGAAAAACTAAGCAACCTAGAAAACAAAATAAAACTTACAAACTTGGGTTGCCTCCCAAGAAGCGCTGTCAATAGCTTGACTGCTCCACTCTTTGAGGTTTAAATGGGTGGCCCATTTAGCACAACAATATCATTGTCATTTCTCTCTCTATCCTCTGGTTGCACACCCGTTTTTGTTGCCAAATTGCAACTTGAACCCCTTCTTCCATGTATTACCCAAGTGGCATCGTCCGGACCAAAAAGATTTATAGTGTAAAGCTTCCTCCACTTATATTGAGGTTTTTCATGTTTATCAATTTCACGAACACCTGGACATGCTTTAATGTCTTTCATACATGTATCTTCTCCTTTCACCTTGTCCACTTTTTTATTGGGAGTGTCCTCATCCAACTTGCAGGCACCTTTAGTCTTGCCATTTTGACACTTCTCATCAATTGAAGGGTTAAGAGCATCGACATTTAAACAAGTATGATTATCCGTAGATTGCTTCTTATTATCATAAACATCGAATATAACTTTTTCCTCTCCTACCTTCAATGTCAACTTACCCTTGCCAATGTTGAGCTAAACCTTACTAGTGTCTAGGAAAGGTCTTCCTAGGATTAGAGGAACATCAGTATCTCCATCCATCTCGAGAACCACGAAGTCCACTGGGAAGTAAAACTTGTCGACTTGCACGATTACATCCTCTATGATTCCCTTGGGGTGTTTTATCGATCGATCTGCAAGTTGAAGGCTCATCGAAGTTGGTTTCAGAATTCCCAAACCCAATTTCCGGAACAACGAGTACGGGAGAAGATTTATGCTGGCCCCCGAATCACATAACACTCGGTCGAATTTGAGTTGCCCAATGGTGCACGGGATTGTGAGGCTCCCTGGATCCTTGAGTTTCTGTGGCAACTTATTCAACACTACTGCTGAGCATGCTTCAGTCAAGCACACTGTTCCATTCCCTTCCCACTTTTGCTTATTTGAGAGAATATCCTTGAAGAACTTAATGTAGTTGGGCATCTGCAAAATCGCATCAATAAAAGGAATGTTAATTCTAACTTCTCGAAGAATTTCTAAGATCCTAAGAAAGCTCTTATCCATTTCTTTTTTATTCTTTTATGTGCGAGGGGGAAGGGGAGACGTATTTCAACTGGTTTAGAAGAAGAAGGAGATAAAGTTTCAGAAGAATTTCGTTCTGCCTCTGACGTCCGGACTATGGATTTCCCCACGTCCGTACGTTGACCAGTCAACGTCCGGACTGGGTTCTGGCCACGTCCGGACTGTGAAGGCAGTGTGTGCGAATCCTCGAGATTTTCCAATGTTCGGATGTTGCTCTCTTCATGTTCGGACTTTGGCTGCTGGGGAGGTGCATTTGTCACTTCTTTGCCACTACGGAGGGTAACGGCATGGCACTGTTCCTTCGGATTATTCTCTGTATCATTCGGTAGTGTCCCGGGTGCTCTTCCACCCGCATCAGCCGATAATCGTGCAAATTGGTGCTGCATCTCTTTCATTCCCATCATAACACCCTGTAACATCAATCGAAGCTCCGCGAATGATTCATCCGATTTTTTGCATGTGAGCCTCCAATCTTTCGTCGACAGTCGGAGGTCTTGGAACTTGACCTCAGTGCTTGGTAGATGCCTTGTTGTGCATTTTGTGCCGGATTTGGCCTTTTCGGAAAATTCTCGGGTATGTGGAAGTTTAGTTGAGGTCTATTTGAATTTCTGACATAATTCACATCGCCAATGGCTGGCTCTACCTCTAGATCAACATCTTGGTCTACCTCTTGAGAAACAGTAACCCTTCGGGATTGTGGAGGAAACTCATCGTCATCTTCGGGGTACAGTTCATCCTCTCGTGCCATTTGCTCTAGTTTAGCCTACACTGTGCTGCTATCGAGACCCAAAAGATCACCATCGGCTCCTGCATTAAGTCTATGACGAATCCGATACCGGACTCCATTAAAGAAGTGTAGCACTCGCTCGTCTCCTGAATAGTTGTGATCGGGGCACTTTCGAAGCAGGCTCTTGTATCTGGCCCATGCTGATGCTAACGATTCATCCCGTTTTTGCTTAAAACCATTGATCTCGCTTCTTAACTCGTTAATCCTTGATGGAGGGAAGAACTTGTTAAGAAACTCCTCGACTAACTCTTCCCACGTTTCAATAGATTGTGGGGGCAGCGACTTGTACCACAAAGTCCCTTTATCCTTAAGCGAAAAATGGAATAATCGGAGGCAGATGGCATCAAGATCTCTTGGGTGGAATTGCATCGTAGATAACACATTCTCGAAGTGCTCCAGATGGTCATGAGGCGACTCTTTCGGATCACCATAAAATTGTTCAGCCTGAACTACGCTGAACATGTGAGATGGAATGTAGAAGTTCGGCGTGGCAAAATTGGGGACCACAACAGGACCCGGCGTAGTGTGTACACGAGGGGATTGGTTACCGCGAACAGATGCAGGTGGTGCCGGAGGTTCTAGTTACATAGCTTGATACAGGTTTTGAAACCATTCCCTGTTCTCTGGGAGATTGATGTCAGGAAGATTTCCAGCCATAGCTCGATTCTTGAAGTTTGCTCGGAATGTTCGTTCGATCTCAGGGTCAAATTCTTCCAAAGCCTGTCCGGAGGCTCGGGTCATTCACCACAAAGACACCCTGTTTAAATAACGAAGCAAATCACAAGAATTCAGAGCTAGAAAATAAAATTAATAATAAAACGATAACAAGCAAGTAAACTGAAAATTGCAATAAACTTATAAACTAAAATAAAACAAGTCCCCGGCAACAGCGCCAAAAGCTTGACACGAAAAATCCTTACGTGTTTGCACAGCAAATGGACTAGTCGCGTGTAGTAATAAAATTGGATTTTAAGTCCGGGATGTCGAACCCACAGAGACTCGTATTTTAGATTGACAAAATTTAAAGCAATTAAAATTAAATCAAAAGAGGATGATTAATTGACGATGAAAAACTGAAAACGATACTTGACAAATTGATTAAGATTCTTATGTGAGAAAGCAACTAAGGCACATGCTTCAACCGTTATTACTCGTTAATATATATGAGTGATTATTCGAATTATTAGACTACTATTGCTTTGGTGGAAAAAACCTTAATTAATTATTACCCGATCTCTCGGCCGTAATAATCCTATGATTACGTGACGGTTCTCTAAATAATTCTATCCGAGAATCAAATCATTAACCATGCATTCACGTTTTAGAATTTCCCCGGATTAATCCGGCTAACTGCACCCGGAAATCTATACCTATCTCTAGGAGCAATTTCTCATGTTTTTCGGATGATGTGATGATTTCTTTGAACCCTAATTTATATTCTCTCGAATCATAAACTAGGCTAATTAGCAAGCATATGTTGATCAGGCATACGATTGGAATAAACGCACAAAATCAATACACAAAGCAATACTAGAATTAAGACGAACAATCAATTCATATATATAAACTCATAAAATTGGCATTCACATGGCCTTAGTTAAAGTAACTTAGTTCATACTCATAATTGGAAAAACAACTAAAAATATAGAATTATTCATAGACAAATATTCTAGAATTAAAAGTCTCCCTATTACGAATTGAAGAATTGATGTAGAAACGTCGTTCTCTTTGTCTTGCTCGTTTCTTGGCTCCAAACTCTCTTCCAAAAGCTGAAAATTTCGAACCCTAATGATGTTGGAAGAGGAGGTATTTATAGAAGAGGATCCCCAAGTCTCCTAGTTGAATTAGGAATGAAAACTTTCCAAAACTCGTTCAGTCGCCTCTCACGTCCGGACTGCGTTTTTCCCATGTACGTACGTTGACCAGTCAACGTCCGGATTGCATTTTGGACACGTCCGGACTGTGAAGGCAGTAGCACTTTCATTCTGCGCAGCGATTTTCTTTTCTTCATAACGTTTTGTACAGATCTCCGATTAGGGTGATTCAAGTTGGAACGGGAAGCTAAGACATAGATCTACAACTTTGTAGAAGAAACATTTGTCAAATTCAGCATTTAAGTATTCATAAATTCTGCATTTCCGTCCAGTTTTCCTCAATTGCACTGATTTTCCACCTTTACTCAATAAGCACACAAATTACAAGCATATGTGGCATAAATCATTCATAAATCAATGTAAATAACATAAATATGAGGCTTTAAAACATGTAAATCTCACACCTATCAGTAAGCCCTAAAGGCATCATAAGACCTCGACACTCTAGCTAAAAAGCTCTAGGCTGTGTAAGCCCTAAAGGCATTGTAAGACCTCGGCACCCTAACTAAAAAGCCTTGAGCTGTGTAAGCCCTAAAGGCATCATAAGACCTCGACACCCTAACTAAAAACCCTAGGCTGTGTAAGCCCTAAAGGCATCGTAAGACCTCAGCACCCTAAATAAAAAGCTCTAGGCTGTGTAAGCCCTAAAGGCATTGTAAGATCTAGGCATCATGACATGTATATCTTATGAATAAACTTATGCTTATGTATTACATCTTCTATGAAATATATATATATATGTGTGTGTGTGTGTGTGTGTGTGTGTGTGATCATCGCAGGTACACCCTTTATCAATGTCATATGTTGAATGAAAAAGCAAATGTCTTTTATTATTTCAAAGAAAGGGAAATCTCATGCCCCAAAAGTAAGCATGATACAAAAACTAACATATGTTTCACAAAAGGTGAACACAAAAACAAAGTACTTGCAGGAAAAAAAAATGCAGGAAAAAGAAAGCAGCTATCTAAACAATCTAAATCAAGGAGGGAAAAATTAGGCTCCTCGCGGACATCCAGCTCGCCTATAGTCTCGAAGAAGGACTCAAGAGGAGGCTGGTCACCCGCAATATATGGGGCTTTTGCAGGTATCTCATCAGTGATCTCGTCGGTAGTCTCATCAGGGGCCTCATCAGCTGTCTCATCGGCGAGCTTCTTAGCAAAATCATCACTTGTCGCGCCAGCAATCTTATCGGCAGTCTTATCAGCTATCTCCTTAGCTGGCATCTCAATGGGCTGCCTAATAGGCGGTGTATACTTGGGAACTTCCTCGCCAGGAAAAGGAGCATTTTTTAACCCCGCCGGTTCCTTAAGGAACGAAAAATCTAAGTCTGGAGGTAAAATTCCAACCTCTACAAATTGCTTAAGGCAAGAACGAAAACCATAGCGATAGTATGGGAGAGCTGAATTCAGCAACACTTCGAAAAAGTCATCGGACTTCAGATACTCTTCTTGCTTGCGCTGATAGTACGCCTCCAAGAAGGCTTGCCCGGTGGAATAATGGGCAAAGCACTCAGTGGCCTCCTGATGAGCCGCCTGACGCTCTCTCTGTACTTTCTCAGCATGATTAGCTCGGGACTTGGCAAAATCTTTCATTAACTGCTCTAGCTCGCCAGATAAGTTCTTTCTTAAAGTACGTTCTTTCTCTAATTCCTTTGACTTGATAGAAAGTTGTTCTTTTAAGCTAGCATTTTGCTTGGCTGCCTTATAACGAAGCCTGGCAATAGCATCACCACCAAGCATCTCGCCTGACAATGAAACATAAAAGAAAATTAAAAGATTGCTGGTGAAGAAGGCATAGAAGGAAACGAGCCAGAAAGAAGAAGGAAAAGCCGGGAGAATATACCTTCAGCATTGTGGAGGAAAATTCCTCCATAAAGGTGGAGTCAGAAAGGTCGCCCATATGTTGACGGTCTTTTGACGAAGCAAGACCCAGTAACTGATCACAAGTCATCTGTGTCCCACCAAGGAAAAGTGAAGTGGAGGGAACCGTGTCTCGAGAAGAATGACCGCGAGCCCTCTGGAAAAAAGATGTCAAAGTATCAGAAGCTGTCGCGCGGGATAGCTCATGGGATAGCTGGGAGGGAGCCTGGTGCCCGAGACCCTGCCCATCAGCATGCATGGGGAGGCTCTTTTTTACGTTCCTAAGGCGTTTGTACTTGTTTCTCCCGTCAGCTTGCCTAGTAGCAGGCTCATCAAGTAAAATTGGAGGTGTGTCAAGAGCTCTCTTCTTTGAGTTCGATCTAACAGGTGCCCCATTGGCACTCTTACCAGAAGGAGATAGTCGGCCTTATTCTTCAAAAGGTCCCTAAACATGCTGGCACCTGGCAACAAAGACAATCAAAGTTAAAACAAAGGCAAACGATAACAAAACGAATAACTGATGAAAAGCTTATATGCATGCATAAGGAAAGCTCGTAGGAAGCTGACAATATACCTAAATTATCCCCCAGCGAAGTGTGCATGTGACTCAAGTGAAAATGTTTTAACAAACTCTTGTCAATCAAATTCTTGATGTCGTAAACTTGCTCATTCAACCTACTCAACATACGCTGATGGAAAGGAGGCCGATCCTTGGGAGAAAATCGGGGGTATTTGGGACTCTCCTCAACCTAAGTACTAGGAAACGACCAGGAGGAAGGCGAAGAAACAAAAAAAGTAATGGTGTCGCCAATCACTATGAGTTTTAAAATTATGAGTCAAAAAGTGCACCCCGACTCTCGCAGTGAAGTAAAAGACCCCTTTTTCTAATTTCTTGAGTTGAAAAAAGGAATAAAATTTATTTTCCGAGGGGACCTCACCCCTAAAGAGGACACCATAAAGAAGACTGCCATAAGGCTAAAAGAGTTTGGACATAGCTGACACAAGGATACCTGATATCGGTTTGATACATCAACATAAAAGGAGGGTATCGGGAAATGCAAACCCACCTCGATTTGAGCCACTAAAAAGCAAAAGAAGCCTTTAGGGGGCGTGTTCGGCCAATCATGAGGAGACGGGGCGGCTATTTCATATCCCGGAGGAAGACGTAACTTCTTTGTTCATTTTTGAGCATTGGATATAGAAAAACGGGAGGAGTATACCTCATTTGATGGAAAGCCCTCATTTATTTTGAGCCTTTCCAAACGAATTTGTTTCTCACTTACTACAAGAGAAGCCTCATCATCCGACAAGTTGGGTTGTTTACAAGGTGATGAAAAGCTAATATTTGTGCTATCATTGGACGACACTTCTACTATTTTTTCAGAGAAGACAACCTTAATGAGCTACCTGATGCATGAGAAGACATATTTTTTATGAAAATATGAAGACAAAAAAAAAAGACGAAAATCCTAGAATTATGTATGAAGAAATATCAAGAAATATTACCTGGTGAATTGGCGGAGTTGGCTTACATGATGTGTAATTTTCAAAAATTATGGAGAAAAAAGGCTTGGAATCTTCGAAAATTTAAGGTGGAGAAAGCTGGTGTTTTTAAACAATGATGACCAAGGAGGAGTATTTATACTTGGAAGCTAATGGGTGTCTTAAGGAGATTACTTTTCCTCAAATTCTATGAGGATTTGGATAAAAGGAGATTTTTATTGGGAAATACTCATATTTTATTAAGGAGTAATTTTCGAAATTCGTGAGGAAAAGAAGGCAAGAATATAAATTAAATATCCCCATGAAAATAAGGGGCTATTTTCGAAAATGACTAGGAAAAAGGATGAAGGAGGACTCTTGGAAAGATAAGGGAAAATAAGGATTAATGCAAAAAAAACCCTTGTGTTAATGTGATATTGCAAATAAAAAACCTGTGTTAACGAAATAAGCTAAAAACCACCATGTGTTCTTAAAAAGTTTGCAAACAGTGGATTTTTGGAAGAAAAAAAAGTGCGTGTTTTTCATGTTTTTCACCTTTAATGACATGCTTGTTTGTTTGGAGAGTGTATAAATGACAAAAAAAATATGTCATTAAAGGTGAAAAACATGAAAAACACGCTCTTTTTTTTTTTCAAAAATCCACTGTTTGCAGACTTTTTAAGAACACAGGGTGGCTTTTAGCCTATTTCGTTAACACGGGTGGTTTTTTGCAATCCCACATTAACACCAGGGGGTTTTTGCATTAATCCCGGGAAAATATAACTTCCCTAAATTTTCTCCTAAAAATAAGGGATTTTGAAGAGTCTTGGAAAGAAAGGAAGAAAAAGGAAAGTCCTATTTGCATAAGGAGTTAGAAAGGAGGAGTTTTATCAAACAAGGTAACAAGTGGAAGAAAAAAGCAAGGAAACAGGGGGAATTTTCGGCCAACATAAAAATAGCTTGATGGAAGACGTCATAAAAGAGGAATTAATACACCCATACTCTCTTTCCCTTAACCTCGGTGTTCTCCCATTGGGTTTTCCGAGTAAGGTTTTTAACGAGGTGGTAAGTGTATTAAAAAGGATCTCACCCTCTTGAAATTATGACAATTTATTATACTCTTGAGATTTTTTGAGCCTTTTATTCCAAAATTCTCAAGAGTAGGGGGCTTATGATATGGGTCATAATTTTAATTATTCCAAATGGGCCCAATTAATTAAATTGAAGAAGGCCTTCAAAGGGAAAGCTCATAAAAAACCCAAGGAAACGCTCAGGATAATGCAAAGAGAAAAACACAAAAGAAATCTCATCAAAATGCTTACAAGAAGGCTTGTGTGGACGTGGACTCTTAGAGGGGATAATATCCTCACAACAACTAAATCCTAAATTGTGGGATTTATTTATTTTAAATCCCTAAAATATCTAAATGGAGTGGAAGACAAGTTGAGGACTCTTCATCCTCAACTTGGCCGTCCACTCCCCTTATAAATATAGGAGATTTTTATTTTTTGGAAGGAATTTTTTGGAAAATTGGAAGTGGGGAGTGAAGTTGTAATTCTTTTGCTTGAAAAGTAGAATTTATGTATTTCAATATTCAAACTCAATAAAGAAGTCACTCTTTTCTATTTCTCTCCATAAATTTTGATTTTTAGCATTTATTATTTTAGTACGTTAGTTATAAAAATAAATCGAAGACCTTGTTTAGTTCTTCAACTTTCTTGATGTAAAATTGAACCAACATCAAACTTATTTTGCCCTTTGGAACTAACCAAGAAAGTATTACTCCCACTACAAGTATGTGAACCTCTATGATATACGGATACAAATACTAGTATATTGATATAATATGATATACAGATACGAAATTACCACATTTCAAAATTCTAGGATACGATACGTTAAGGATACGTGTATATAAATGAATATATAAAATTTAAAAATATATTAAATTCAATAGATTCATTGACATAATGACATACATAAAATTATGTCTAGTTCTTTAAATTTCTTTGTCATTTGTTTAACTTTCAAGTTCTAATTTTTAACAAAGACCGAAAACATTTATCTTTGCTCCTATTTTAGCCAAAAAGTATTATATAATATTAGAAAAGCACTTTGTCTTGTACCCAAGGCTTGTCTGATACTTCAAATTTTATCGGATACGGTATCCATAATTTTCTCTTTTCTTTTTCTTTTTGGACACCTAAAAACTGTACCGAATACAATATACGGGCAGTCTAATATGTGTACGATATTGCACGAGATCATTTTTATGTGTACCACACTCATAATTATATGAAGTACCACACTCCACAAATATGTTTCGCTTCTTGGGCATAAAATAAAAATATATTTAGACTGAAAATAAATATGAAGTTCATTGTCTAGTCTTGAAAAATAATATATAGGTATAGATCAAGTTAATTACCTAACCCTACAGTTTCTTTTTAAATATTCATATTTTAAAATAAAGTTTCTAGATTTGCCCAACTTAGATAAAGTAGCATATTAAATAAATGGGTGTGGATTTCTGCACTTCAACTTCTGCATTGTCCAAATGGAACATTGATTGCAGGATGTAATTATTAGAGTGCGAAAATCATCACGTATGAAAAAAAAATAAAAAAAATGCAGAGTGCTCTAACTAATGACAAATTAAATAAATTTTAAACTTAGTTTTCTACTAATTGTCATAGATAGCTTGAGTGCCATCAAAAACCTACTACCTAGTATTTCTTTTTTTCCCAAGAAAAAAAACCTATTATCTTGGATAACCCAATGTATATGAAAAAATCTATACTAGACCAAGTTTTAGTAGTCCTAGTATCTATCTTTTTCACATAGTAAAGTGTATTGTGCATTGCCCCCATACACACTTATATGAAAAAGATAGACAAAGAATACACACTCGAACTAAAGAACTCGATCTTATGTATAATTATCCCAATTATATAGGGAATAAAAAAAGGTTGATCTAAATAAACCAAGAAAAATAATAGAGATGGTAGTTGAAGAAATCTTGTCAAGTCCCCTTGTCTCTCTAACAATATGAATGCATGCATGCGGCACCAAGTCCAATCAAAGACTTGTTAAGTTTACTAAATTGCTGTATATGTACATTTTGATATTTTAGTTAAAATAATTACATTAGAATATTAATAAATAAATAACAATTAACAATTAGGGATAATTACACTCTCTTATTTACTATAATTATAGTCCAATCCTCTTAGTTTTAAACAAATAACAAATACCCCCTTTTATAATAAAAATTTACGATTTGCCCCTTCCATTAGAAAATTAATGGAATTTGCTGACTTCATCAAAAAATATTTTAAAATTTTTCTATTTTGCCCTTGAAGGGATAGATGTAATTTTTCATATTAAAGAGGAAGTAATTGTAAATTTCAATTTAGTTTTAAATAAAGAGATAATTACACTGGGTACTCCTAAGTATTGCCTAATTATAAAAAACATCCCCTAATTCATTAAATTACATCTAACATCCCAAGGTTTCATTTATTGATGTAAGGTTGGATGAAAAATGTAAATTGATTTAACTGCACCTAACAGTATGATTTAAAAAGAAAAAAGAAAAAAACACAAAAAGAATTTTTAAAAAAAAGCTAAAAATATAAATGGCTCTTGTGCCCCTTTCATCTCTAAACCTTTCACCTCTAACCCCCTTCGACCTGGCCCAGATCACTGTTTTGGCCCGGCTGGCTGACCAAGGAATAAGACAGGCCCAAAAGGCCTGGTTAAAGTGTGCCTAGCCTGGCCTGTGACCAGCCCACATTTAGCCCAGAACCCGAAACGCTTATAATTTTTTTACTCCAATGTTTAACAAAAAGTAAGGTTGTTGAAGTGGTTAAGGTTCTCACAAGCATACTTGAGTCCAAGGGTTTGAATCCTCTTGGCCTCATTTAAATTTATTTTGTAATTTAAAAAAACTTTCATTTACACACTTATACATTACAAAACATTACTCATAACACCTATACTTTCAAAAAATATTCCAAATAATACCAAAAGGGTATAACTGTCCGAGAATAATTGAGTTTCTAGGTTAAAAATATAAGGGATATTTTCGAAAGTTCACCAAAATTTTTAATGGCACCGTAATGAAACCTTAATGGAAGGTGCTGGTTGTTAGACGGAATGAAATATTTGGATGTTAAATGTAATTTATTGAATTAGTAGATATTTTTTGTAATTAGGCAATACCTCAATGGTACCCAGTGTATTTATCCCTTTGAATAAATGATTTTGTAAAAGACTTGTTAACAAATATATATATATATATATAAGGTTATAATAAAAAATAAAATTTTAAAAAAGTATATTATGAAAAATATATAAAAGAAAAAAAAAGTAATGAAAGTTATTCGTAGGGGCTCGAATGTAAGATTTTATTATAAGAAGGAGGTGTCTGTTATATAATTCAATAAAAGCGGAGTGCACTGCAATTACATTAAATAAGGAGGGTGTCACTACAAAAAAATATGATATTGGTGACAATAATGCCAAGTGACAATGTTAAAGTTGTCACTAATGATCAATTGTTAGTGACAAGAACTTTTGTCTTGTCACTAAACTATGTTCCACATGTTTAATAGTGACAAAATTTGTATAAAAGTTGTCACTCTTGATAATTAGTGACAAGGAAATTATTGTCATTATGGACAATTAGTGACCCACCTTTTGTGACAACTTAGTGACAACAATTATAGTTGTCACTCTATTTGTATTGTCACTAAATTGTCACTATACATGTGTCACTAATTGTCAAGAGAGTGACAACTTTAAAGAAACTCTTGTCACTAAAAATTTTTATTGTGACAAAGCAAAAATTATTGTCACTCATTATGTACATCTAGTGACAATTTTAACATTGTCACTTCAAATTTTGTCACAAATATTACTTTTTGTTGTAGTGTGTTAATGTAATTAGCTATTTTTTACTTATTTTTTTATTATATTTAAAACAGGGCTTATATTCACATTTTACACTTTTTGTCATACTTTACTAATTGCTATTAGTCAAAGGTAGTTCAATTTAAGGTTTTATTATCAGAGGGGGAGTGTTTGTTATGTACCAAAAATAAATAGATTGGATTGTAATTACACTAAATAAGAGAGATAGTAAGTGTAATTAATCCTACCAATTTTAAAATCACCATTTGTTTGGTTTCAATAGACAACAACCAACATACTACCTTACAGATGTAGACAAATATTCACACTTAGTGGAACTTAAGAATCGTCCATTTTGTGTTTCTATAATAAGAGAATGGTGATCTTGCGACACCCTTCTAATCGCGAATCAATTTATAAGTTCTTCGGACTTGGTATCTTGAGATAATCATAACCATAAATATGGTGAGATCATGCACATGGATCGATCGTCTAAGAATACATGGGATTTAGTCCCAGAACACAATGAGAATCACTCTTAATAGTCCTCAAATTTTTAATATGTGCACTAAATTTCTCTTCTCCACTTGAATTTATATAGGGTAAATTGCATAGATACTTCTTGTGTGAGACCCTAGCTAATTGCGAAAAACATCATAAGGTTTGAGAAGCTATCATAATTTTTGTTGTTAGTAAAAACATATTACGATTTTCACTCTGTTAGTAAAAGAAATGTCACCCCTTATCTTACACATTATCGACATATATCAGGGGGTGACATGGTAATTTGCAAAACTTCTGAACCCATGACAATTACTCGATAAGTGAGGTGGTGTACTTGTAATTATCCTATGACGTCGTCTTCGAGATGATGTTTGGTGGTTGGCTGTCACTAATTTATGGGCCGACATGTCATGTATTATGTTATTTCAGAGGTGGGCCTCCCACTCTCAATTGTCTTTTGTTGTCTACCTCTGATTTGAGGTTGCAATTTGTGTTGGCCTGTCCATTTGATTTGGGCCTAAATTTGTTGTTTGATGATAGTTGTGTAAGGCAAGTCTTGTCAATGTCCCATGCTTAATCCTTAATTCTAACACATCATGTTTTCTTGTCATTATAAGTTTCTTCATGATCATACTATCAAAGGAAATACTATACAGTTTTTGATGAATTCATATTTTGTATTTGGGTGATCTTTTTGAAGGTTTTACTAACCTTGATGATCAGAAATGAAGCAAAATACTAAAGTTTCAATGCTAATTGTGAATTATGATAATATTCTGGAGTTTGATAAAAAGAGAAGTACTGTAAATAAGATATTTGAATTTTTTTTTGAGAATATTTTTGTAAATTTACCGTAGACGTTAACTGCTAGATTCTAGACCGGACATGTTTATTATAATCGGTTACTTAAACCCTAATAAGATATTTTTGTGCGACCGTGGACAAACAATTGTTCGCTAACCACGTAAATCTTGCAACATAGTGTTTGATTATTATTTTAATTAGGCTTGTGGTAAAGACAGAGAGGACAAATATAATGAGGCTGCCCAATTTATTTGTGTGTGGCAATACTTATATATTCTTATGTATGTATTGATAAATATAATCTGATTAAAATGAATTCATTCAAATTGGGTCTCATGTCGAGTTATTGGACCAATTCCTAAAGTTTGGGCCTCTTGCTATTGAATTAATATGCCTTTATGAGACGGTTTTTTTTTTAATAATTATTATTATTGATCTAAACATCTGACATTAATATTTAGCTTATCAATTCTTTGGTACCAAATATACTGTCTTATTATTTTGTACAAGTCCATACCAGCAGGTATTGGATGGGTATTTCTAGTCTTAGAGACCTGATAGGGATTATGACTCTTATAAAACTTTTAATATGTTAATGGGCGAGTTATATTTAGGTTTAAACCCCAAAAAGACATGATTAGATGTGATTAACTAAGTTGTTAAATGAAATATTAACAAATTTAATGTAATATACATGATTAATTAAGTTGTTAATAAAAAAAATTAATGAGTTAAAGACACTTTATATTAATAATATATGTCATGACTTCTCAACATTTATGACAATTAGAAGTATATTATTCTACTTCTATATTATGAATAGTTTATTTATTTGTGTATTTATTAAATACATGCATATACTATATTATCCTTAAATAATAATTTGATAATTTTCTAATTCTATCCAATTACTCTAAAAAAAATTAATACATTCTTTTGCATTTACTAACCCAATTATTTCATACATCATCTATTATTGAGCTCCTACTTGACTTAACACCTGCACCAACTCTAACTCATTTTAAAATCACAACAAAATATACCGACTCAACAACTATTTTCACACAAACATCCATACATGAATACTTACATATATTTTTAAAAACACATCCGATCAAGGCCAAATAATTTTTCATCCTTGTCATCATTTTTTAGATAAATGAATATATATATATATATCTATATCTATATATATATATAATTTGGCCTGAAATAAAAAATTCCCAAATTGAGTTGGTCACATGCGATACGTGCCCTGCGTTCAATTCCAATAAAATAAAATAAAATTCAGCCAATTTTGTCCTCAATTCGCGAAAATCAAATAGTTTCTTCCCTAATTTGCCGGTGCAAATAATTATTGTCCTAATTTGCCAAGCGCTTATACTTACAAAACTAATTTTGTAATTTTCCATACAATAACTAACTGCACACATAATTAACCATTAGAATGAATTATTTTATGCGTGTCTGTGTATATATATATATATATTCATTAAAGTTATATACATGGCTACACTCTTTGATCACATTCAATTTCACTTTGGGCAAAGTGTTGATGATTACTTTGATCTTCCTGGTGATCATGCCATTGATATATTTCAATCTCTTCTGTGATCTCATCAGCTTCACCATAATTAATAGAAGCAAACTCCGTAAAAGTAGGTGCTCTGTGGTGGGATATTGAGAAGTCATGATCTGATGCTGCTTCTCTCTTTGGCCTCTTCATCTGCTTCACTCCTGAATGCCATTGTTTTATTGCATGGATTGTGTGTTCCTCCAGTATTGCACTCTTATACTCTGAACCCATCTGCATGTTTTCAAACAATACATTACCACCACAAATTTTACTACTAATATCTTAATTATGACCTCTCCCTGAACGAATCTTCTATCGCACAATGATGTACTACAATGGTGTCACGTCATTGTGAAATAGACATGTGTTTATTTAAAAATAAAATGCTAATGATAATTTAAATAAATATACATATGTGAAGTTCGTAAAAATATTTTTGGTCAGTATTAGAAGTCTCCTGAAATTTTTCCAAAATTGATGAATTTTATATAGTTTATTTTACAAAATATTTGAAGTTATAAATTAATTAATTTCTCTTCATCTTACTTCTGAAATCTTAGAGTATACTCGCAACTACAATATTATTAGTTAGGAAGCGCAAAAAACAATAAAACACAAATTCCATCATATTTTCATTTTTTCACAAAATAAATGTCGAATTTTAGTTAGTACTTCTTATGTATGTGCTTTAATTTGTTCATTTGCAACATAAACATAAACGTAAACGTAAAACATAAAACCTGAGTAACAAGGGCATAGAGAGGAAGAGTAATGTAACTGCAGAGGACTTGAACCATCACCCTACAAACAACAAACATAAGCATAAGACATAAACATAAACATAGTTACATTTGATGCGGTAATTACACAAACATATATAAGGCATATAAAACACAATTGAGACGACAAGATCAACTCAAAACCTTACATCTTATACTTCTTGTATAATCACACTTTGCATTAGTCTAATTACACTTGTGGGTCGAACTCTACCCTATTGTTCTAATTAATTAAGCAGCTTAGGAGTCACATTTAGGGATTTTTCAATTTCGAGGAAAATTTCCTTATGTTTTTTGCATGCTCACTTACGAGAATAAAAATGCCAATTTCAATTCTCGTAATTTATATGATTAAAAATACAATTTTCCACCCAAAACCTAGCACCAAGATCATGTAAATTAATTTATAAGTTATATAAAATTCATATATACTTACGCTAATACCACCCTGATAACAATTATCTCTACATTGTCATGGTAGCAAGATCTGATTCCGAATTGCCACTGTAAAATCAATAATTTAAATAAACACCATCAATTTCAATTTCAGGTTGTGATGATATAAGTGGAGATAATGGTTGAGAAATGTGTACCGTCACCCAGATGAAGAAAGCAAACTCAAATGCATTCTGCAATAGTTAATTAACAAGAATCAAATTAAAAGTTAATTCAATGTTTTTTATTCATGTAATATTATGAAACATTTGTAAGTATTTTATTCAAAAAGAAATGTAATATGCTTCCGTTTTAATTTCAGGTTTTTCTTTTGTTTTCTTACTAAAATTTAAACGATGCAAAAGCAAAATGTAACAAGTTGCGATCTTCTATTTTGATTTGGTGTTTCATTTTTTATTTCAATTTACATATGCATATCGCATGTATAAAATCCACGACAGCTGTATATTCAATGCAATATGTAATACACTACAAAGAAATAATACATTAATGACAAAATACCAAATAACAATTTCAAAGTTGTCACTAATTGTAAATTTTTAGTGAGAAGATTTTTTGTTTTGTCACAATAATAAGTTTTACATGTTTAATAGTAACAAAATTTGTATAGACACTGATAAGGAATTTATTGTCACTATTGACAATTAGTGACACACCTTTAGTGATAACTTAGTGACAATAATTATAGTTGTCAATATATTTGTGTTGTCATTCTTTTTGTGACAAAGCAAAAAATTATTATCACTTCTTATATATATCTAGTGACAATTTTAACATTGTAACATCCAATTTCGTCACTAAAATTACTTCTTGTTGCAGTGATACATGCATGTGTCGTGCATATGATGAGTAGTAAAACACTGCTTCAAAAGAGAGGATCCAGACTGCAATATATATAACTGTACTTTAGTGATTATAACACATATCAATTACCATAAATAATACGAAATGAATCAAAGTTAGGACGAGTTGCGGTCTCTTAAACCAGAAGAGATTGTTGTTGGGTTTAACCAATGGGGTTCCTTTGATTACAGTATTCTGATCTGTTATTTGCATTGCCATTCTTGCCATTATCACTTCTAGTTTAGTTCCAAGGAACAGAACTATCTGCAAGAAAAGATAATGATTTCAACAATTTTTTTTTTAAAATATATATGTTTAAGACAAAATACTCTCAGAACTAAGAGAATTTTAGAACAAATTAAGTTATAGTTAATCCTAAATATATACTTACAATTAATGGTAGAAATGAGACCCAAAGAAAGACATTCCAACCTATCACAAAGGATAGAATTTCAATATTTGGCTAATATTGAGATAAATAAAAGATAAGCAATTAATTGGTAGTGAATAATCAAATAATTATATATATATATATATACACACACACACCCTTTAATAGATCAGACTTACCATGTACATCTGCCAGCAAGAATATAACAGCTATAAACCACATGATTGGGCTGCAAATCGCATGATACAAAATTGTTAGTAGTAAAAAAGATTAAAGAAGGTAACATATGAAAAATTAAAGAAGGTAACATATGAAACATTAATATGTTCCAAAAGAGTAAATGATCATTGGCAATAAACTGAGAGTAAATATTTAGGGAGAATGTTATCGTGCCCCCAAAATGCTTCGGTACGATATAGATGTGTTATCTTAATTTAATTGCACGGAACTTATACTAGAAAGATATATGTTATGACAAATTAAGATTTACTAATTAAGCCTCAACACTTAAAAACATGAAATTGCGTATAAATTATTTTGTTCGATCTTTTGGAGGGTTTCTATTTTATGGAAATCCCATCTTTTGAGATAGCACAAGAATCAAAACATGAAATTTTGATTGTTTATACATTGTTCATTTGAAAATATAGGCGATCAATGGCTAGTTAAATTATATTATATGAAAGATGAGGTGCAAGTTGTGTATATACCTTACACCAATAACAGTTCTGAAATCATCTTCCAAAGATCGTTGTATATACTTCCGAAAATTGAAGGAATTATTTGTTGATAAATGAGCCTAAAAGACTCAGAACATACATTTGAAATGTTTAATAACGAATAA
The DNA here is from genome assembly GCA_019426215.1 of Buddleja alternifolia. Taxonomy (NCBI): domain Eukaryota; kingdom Viridiplantae; phylum Streptophyta; class Magnoliopsida; order Lamiales; family Scrophulariaceae; genus Buddleja; species Buddleja alternifolia. The sequence goes on along the minus strand of CM033402.1, from coordinate 14,883,954 downwards.
TATTGTAAAGATGGGAGAGTGAATCTATCTAAATACGAAAACACTAACCGAAATAAAACCATGGCGCAAAGTGAGGTAATCGATTTTGGCCACTGACTGGAAGAATTGGCGGAAAAAACATTTCTATAGAAAATTCAGAGAATTAATTTCACCATGAAAATGATAAAAATTCTAAACAAAAATTGTATCCAAATTTTATTAGATGCGCAATGTAGAAAAGTTGATAGAGAAGTATATTACGCACAATCCACAACTGAGCAAGATTTTCTGCACAAGAGCTCACATGTCGTCGCCCAAATGTCGTTTGCCTTGCCAATCTAAATCTTTCCGAATCTATATATGAACATTTTTCATGCATCAATGAATTAAGTTCACGTCATTAGCCCAGGTCTAATTTTTCAGATTAAATTACTTTTTAGGAAGAGTTAGATCATATGGTGGTACCATTTTCTGCCATGTATTCGACCGTTTGAGTTGCCTTTTCCCAAGTTTTCCATCTTTTCATCTGTAAATTAATAATGGTAGACAGAAAAGATACATGAAGATTAATTTGAGGAACACAAATATTAAAATAGATGATTTTAAGGGTGTCTCATATCCATTGATGTAACATCAATATGAAATTTTAAATGATACGCGATTTAGAAGAATTATATATTAACGAGAAAACAACTTAACTATATATGGGAAAACCTTGAATGTAGAATTAAAGAAAATATACCTTGGCCCTTCCCAACCCCATAGTGGCAATACTATAGACAATTTGCATGGCTGCGAGCACAAAAATGAAAATGTTGAGCTGATTGATGCCCTCTTGTGACATCAATGAAGTCATCCCCTGTCCAACATATATATATAAAATATATTGATGATTATAAAACCTTCAAGCGATCACAAAATTAATGAAATTCTACTGCTCTAATTAATATTACTGCCCTATATTTATATGTCTATTGAAATTTCATACGAAGGAAGTTTCTAAACTAGTGATGCATCTTGTATATTGAGTATCATACACATGCGTGACGAATTTATATTATTTTACTCAACTGTATATTTAATAAAAACATTTTTTACATTTGACATTTATCTACAAAATTGCAGTTTTGATATACTAATTAAGTTGGCTTCTCTGTTGTTTTTTCTAGTTAAAATTTTAATATGAGAATAAATTTCACCGTAAAATGTGATGTGCACGGCACTTGACAACTTAGGGGGAACGGTATTATTATAGTGAAGAGTAGAAAGGTACAAGAAATTATTCTAGTAGTGTGGTACCGAATGAAGTGATTGGGGCAAATTATAGATGATTTTCCTCTATTGATTAGCTGAATTCTCTAAAATAATAATAATAAAAAAAATGGCCTCCGCGTAAGCAATTTTTCCTCTAACAAGAAAAAAATCCCCAAATTAAGTTTTCACTTGACATTTTCTGGCAAAATTCAAAATTTTCGATAAAATTCATGTCAAATTGCTAATTTTTTTAATTTGGGTGCTCCAATACTGCTATCATGCCACTAATTATAAATATGAAAAATAAATGAACACGCCAACTTAATGTACCAAAATTACAATTCTGCCAACATATATCTTTAATATAAAATACAAGGTAGCACATATATATATATATATATATATATATATATGTGATGGTTTTCATGCTACCCACTTCCAAAATATTAATCCAAAAAGTAATAAAAGGAAGAAAAATGGAAAAATTTCATATTACCCATAACTACTTAGCTTGGTTTGTAAGTTATTGAATTAATTCTATATAATAGTGTTATAATCTAAAAAACTGATAAGTAATTTGTGGTGTGGGAGCAATAACAATTCGAATTTAAAGTGAATATAAAATATTTTTAAAAGGAATAAAATAAAAGTCGCATTTATTTTACGCATCATTATTTGTAGTATTTAAGTTATTAAGGGTTTCTCTCTCCTCTCCTCATCTCCATCTAATTCCTAGCTTTCTTTTTTCTTTTATTTTTTTCCGCCAGCGATGGCTTGGTGAAACAGTCGTCTACTTTACCACTGTTACCACCACCATCGTCGGCGAGTTGGATTGGAGCATCATTTTTCAAGTTGTACATCGCATCTTCAAATTAGATAAGACAGATATGGATCTAAAGAGACCGAGATAGATCTAACGAGATAAAGACGAGTGATTCTTAAGTTTTTAATTTTATATAGCATTTTAGATATTTTGTTTAGTATTTTATTTTCTCTCTCTTATGAGAGTTTGCTTTCTCTTTCAAATGAGAGTTTCATCTCTCCTTGAATAGGAGTTGTACAAGAATTTTCTAGTGTTCGTTTTGTTATCTTCAAGAACTTGATAATTGGTGTTTTAAATGTTTTTACTACATCGTTTGAGTCGATATGAATTGTATTACTTCAAGCATTGTAAACTTTTAATTGAATGATATATAAGATCGATTTTTTTCAAAAAAAAAAAAAAAAGGAATAAAATATATTCACAAACCTTGGATCCACAATGATCAATCGAATCAGAAGTTGCAGCAGCCAGTGCTCTTTCATGGTGAACATTTACATTAAATTCTGGTTGTTGGGACATTGCTTTCTGACTAAATGAGATCCATAAATGCTCTAAAGCTTTACTAGTCTTCGTTTCTGTAGTACTTCTTCGGCATGGAAGCATGGAATATGCTACTTTATTTGGTATACATATTTTTGATATTGATCTTTGAGTCACTGTTAATATCAGTGACATGAATCCCAGTTGCATCAATACTACACCAACAAATCACCGAAATCATAAAAAAAAAAATACCAAAAACTTTTTTTTTTTTAAAGAATATCTCGAAAAGAAGAAGAAAATAAATTAATAGTATATATGGTTTATAAATTTAACGCACCTGACTTCAACTTCTCTGTTGCTTCATAAAGTGCAGCCTTCTTATGTTTCTTCAGCCACTACGTACATGCATTACAAAATAAAGTTCAAAATCAAACTAAGGATCACTTTTTCATTAATAGAAAAAACTATGAATTCTAAATTTTGCAAGAAATACTTATAATTAGCACTTACATGACCAGCAAGATGAATTAAGTGTTCGATAAAAATGCCTAGAAAAATGAATATGAAACAAACAGTTGCAAGAGCCCAAGTGGGTGTTTCTTGAAGAGAACGATTGATGCCGCCTTCTCCGGCGGCCATATTTTTCGAAATTTCTTCTCAAATGGGGTGCGGTGCGGGAGATCAAGGACTAGATTTGAAGAGAAGGGAAAGAAGACATATTCAAGTCCGATCCTCAAGGATTGGATCAGCAAATGCAAATGCAAATGCAAATGCAAATGAAAGCAATGTCTGAAAAGTTGGTCTAGTGAAGGTCCTATCTGTATATTTTCTTTGACTTGGTTATAATTATTTTTAAGTTGCTTTCATCACGAGTTGGGGAAATTCGATACTCACATTTAATGTTATTAAAAGGACAAGGGGAAATTAATATATCATGTTCTAGATGTGAAATGGCTAGTTGGGGCCTTTGATTACTTTCTCGGGACGAAGGGTTCTCAATTTAATGCATAGAGTCAATAGGTTGTTCCAAACCGGAATGAGTAATTATTGAGTAACGCGTTATTAGAGGTGATGTACATCTTTTATCTTGTGATTGGCTACTGTAACTGTTAAAGTACTATATTGCAACCATATATGATATATATATATATATATATATATATATAATTCATTTTCTTTATGATTGGCTTGAGTTTTTGCTGAATTCATTGCCAATTAGATTTTTATAAATTATATTAGTAGTAGCGATGACTCCCGTAAAGAAATTCCTTTTTTAGTTGAATATTTACGTGGTCTCAAAATTCTGAAAAACGCCTGCCTAGATATTGTTTAGGTTTTATTCTAGTGGTCAATTGAGAAACATTCGAAAGTGAAATTTTATCTGAAAATTGATAACTTGATATATAAGTATTCAATTACCGGCATGAAAATGATGCATATTGTAGAAAGCGCTAGCCCAATCGCCATATCACTTGTCTTAATTCCTTTTTTTGGGTTACATTTGATTATGGTTTCATGTCTTGACTAAAAAGTCATCATTGTTGAATTCTTGCCAAATCATTGACCGTGCAAGTCAAATGACTTAGTAAAAGGTGTGGGAAAATTTCATTTTTGGTCCCCCAGTTATATGCTTAATTCAAATTTGGTCCCCCAATTATATCACTCATCAAATGTAGTCCATAAATTACTATATATTTTCATCAAATGTGGTCCATCCGTCTAATTTTTGGTCAAATTGGTAGCTGTTGTGGTTAATTGAAATGTCAAAAATTAAATTTTGCACCCTAAAAGCACAAATTTTGATAATTTTCACCACAGAAAATTAAAAATAATCAACAAATTTCACCCTCTTATCATAATTTTTCAAAGTTGATGGTAGAATTAGCAGTTCACCATTACCATGTGATACTTGTCTCCTTTTACTAATAATTTTTATGATATACACTTCCCAAAACACATTTCGTCATTGTAAATAGATTCTACAAACAAAACAACAACAATATTAAAAATTATCAAAATAGAAGAAATAACAAATACTGAAAAGTAAGAGAACTAAGAGAATATATACAAATCCAAAATACGATTTCAGAGAGAGAATTTAGACAAATTTGTTAACTTCTATTTTGTTTCGTTCATGATTTCTAAAAGGAGGAGAAAAAGTTGGATATAAGTCATTTGTTTGCAGCGGCTCTATCAATAAATATGATATTATGTGGGTTTGTGAGAGAAATTAGAGGATTTGGAAAACCGAGTGGTAGTTACAAATCATGCAATTAATTAACAAATATTCTTATCAACAAATTTCTTTTTCTTGTCTTGATTTAGCATCAATTGTCTCAATTAGACGCTAATAACCACATTTTGCAACAACTGTGGTGACCATCTTTTTAAACAAATATTAACTAGTGGAAAAACAAAAATCTATACATACAATTTGAAATGCGGATCACCAACTAAATAAAATTACCAAAACATTTTTTGTCTCCTTAACATCTTATTTTTGCATTTTGGTGCTTTGAATACTATAGTAAAGCAGTGGATATAGATGAGAAGTGGATTATGATGTAATTTGTGAATAAAATTAAGATTAAATGGTGAATTTTTTCAATTATTCTTTTTTGGGGTGAAATGTGTCAAAAATCGTGCTTTTGAGGTGCAAAATGTAATTTTTAATATTTCAATTAACCCCAACAACTATAAAGTACGGACACTCCAAAAATTATCATCGGGCAGTGTCGGGCGCGTGTTGGACACGACACGCCTCCTGCACGTGTCGGCACGACTATTTCGTGTCCATGATTAAAAAATAAAAATAAAAATTTGGACACGAGCAAGTGCGTGTCCGACATGGCAACAATTTTTCTAAATAATTAAAAAGCTTGGAGTTCATATTGTAAATAGGAAAAGTTCAAAAATCCTAATTTTAATTCCCTTTCAGCAAATAAAACACGCCTAATGTGTTTCTGTTTCAACTTTAAAGCGTCTTTCAATTTTTAACTCCAAGCCCGTCGATGTCTCCATCTTCTTCAACGAAGGAGAGCCATAGTCGTCTTCTTCATTGTTGTTGTAGAAAGGCCCCCAACTCCATCCCACCATCGCGAGGTTCAACTTCTCACTTTCTTATTTTCTTTAGATTTCTATTTCATAAATTCAAAACCCTAAATCCCAAATTGAAACCTACGTTATTTTGAAATTACAATGCTAATTAGGGATTATCTTTGCCTAAACTGAACAAGAATTTCTTGAGCATGTGATACTTTGATATCTAAGAAATAGATTATATTTGTGATTTGTGGCTTTTTAAATTTTTGTTTTACATTTGTTATTGGCTGATTGAGTTACTGTTGATCATGAGTAATTGAATTTTTCAAACATATAGAGATTTACAAAGAAGCAAGGACAATACAAATTTAATAATAAACAAGTAAACAACATTTTCATAGTTTATTTTTCTAACACATTATATAGAAATTAAAATCAATATCTAATTTATGTATTATATACATATATATATAAATATATTTAACAGGCGTGTCGGAGCCGTGTCGTGTCATAGATATTTGCAAAATGCTGTGTTCCGTGTCCGTGTCGTGGCCGTGTCGTTGTGTCCCGTGTCCGTGCATCATAGCCCAACAGTTACCAATTAGACACAAAATTAGATGGATGAACCACATTTGATGAAAATGTGATAGTTTAGGAACTACATTTGATGAGCACTAAAACTGGGAGACTAAAATCAGATTAGGCATTTAATTGGGGGACCAAAAATAAAATTTTTCCTAAAGTTATGGACTCTTTGCAATTTATGCTAAAGGACAACAAAATGGGTACAACTTGATATATTTGCCTCAAGCTTCCAATCAAATGTTACATCATTTATCTAGAAGGTATATATCAGGGAAAATTAAATAAATAATACAAAAATAAATAATAGTTATTAAAATAATACAAATTTTACTACCCATAAAAAACTAGCACAATCCACTCTCGCATATAGTAGAATATGACTAATTCCGCTATAACCGAGAGTGAAATGAATGAAATATATATTTTTAATAAATTAATTGCATTCCGCTCTAGGTTAGAGAGGAATGCAATTTTTTTAAATTAAATGACCCATTCCGCTCTCAGGCTGAATGGACTCACCTAATGGTCACATGACTGTTTGACCATTCTGCTTTGCCCGAGAGCAGAATCAGCTTAATAAATAGCAAAAATTTTCACTGCATTTTTACACTATAATTTCTTCAAATTTTTTTTTTTTTCGAAAATCCTCTCCTAATTTGTCCTATATTTACGAATTTAAGGTAATATTTTAATTTCATATACTTTTTTCTTTGTTAAATTCGTTTGTGAATTACATTGTAGAACTTATGTTAATTCGAATCAAATTAGAGTTTAAATTAGTTCAATTTTTAGGGTATAATTTTTAATTATAATTTCGAATTTTTGTTTATGGTTGAACTTCGATATAATCTTTCGGTATAATTTCGAATTTGTTTGTATAATTTTAAAATTTTAGGTGTAATCTGTAAGTATACGCACAAATTTTGAGTTATAATTTTGAATTTAATGTTTAAGGATTGAACTTTGATATAAGGTTTAGGTATAATTTCGGATGTTTAGATATAATTTGTACGTATAATTTTGAATTTTTAGTTATATTTTGTATGTATAGTATCGAATTTAGTGTTTAGTTATATTTTAGTTTGAACTTTGGTATAAATTTTAGGTATAATTTTGGATGTTTATGTATAATTTGTACTTATAATTTTGAATTTTAGTTATATTTTGTATGTATAATATAAAATTTAGCGTTTATGGTTTGAACTTTGATATAACTGTTAGTTTGTTATATCATGTTGAATACAATTTATGTTTACACACTTAATTAATGATTTATATTATGTCGAAAATGTCGAGGCCGAACACAGTAGATGCTTTTATATACACGAATGGTCAAATAATTGAAGAGTCAAATTCGGTGAGATGTAGCACTCGTGCAAGCATGAACATATGCATATATGTACAATGAATGGACCAAAAAATCCGAACACCACAACGTACAATTTTTTTCTTGGTTGCACCACCATGGGTAAGTTAAATCACCCCGACAAAAAGGGTCCGATGATCATACTTATGTCATCCAAATGAAAGATAAATATTGCTCTTATAGAAAATGGATGTTTCATCGAATTCCGTTCTCACATGCGATTAAGCTATGCAGTAAATTAAACATTAGGTCGTCATCGTTGGTTGAAAAATATTACCTCATCGATGAGCATTTGAAAACATATGAAGGGAGGTTCTATTCAATGTTTGAAAAACATTATTGGGATACTCCTAGTTTTGAGTTGGTCCATGACCCTAATCTGAGGAAGCAACCAAGGGTACGCCGACATGAGAGTACTAGTATTGCCAATGAGATGAACTGGTAGTCAAGACTGTGAATTTTTTCTTGTTTTTTTATTGTTGTATTTTTTCTTTTTTGAATAAATAATGACTTTTTCTTTGTTTTCGGCTCATTTTTCTCCCTTTTTCGTGCATTTTCTGGTTTCGACTTGAACATTAAAATTGTACATTTTCATATAAACTTCATAAAACAGCAAGAATGAGCTCATTCTGATGCCCGAGTGAAGAAATACGATAAGGCAAAAAAGAAAAATAATAGTTATTTTTTAAAGAAAATAATGACTTTTTCTTTGTTTCCGACTCATTTTTCACCCTTTTTCGTGCATTTTTGGGTTTTGATTTGAACATAAAAATTGCAGATTTTTGAAAAAAATTCACTTTTGGTCCCCTAGTTTTACACAAAATCCGATTTTAGTCACCCAGTTACAGCTAGGGGTGTTCATCGGTTCGGTTCGGTCCAAAACTGAACCGAAATTTCGGTTCTCCGAAATTCCGAACCGAAAAAATTTGGTTCGGTTCGGTTAAAAACCGAACTTTTCGGTTCGGTTTTCGGTTAAACCGAATTCTCGGAAAAAAAATAAAAAAATAAAAATAATGTAAAAAATAATATAAAAAAATAAAAATAAAAAAATTTGGTCACTTTCTTTCTTTTTCCTATAAGTTGCCATTAGAAAACACACTTTTTTATAATTTTTTATCTATATTATACTATATAAAACTAAAATAAAAAATAAAAAAAATTAAATAATAAAAAAAATTCTGTTTTCGGTTAACCGAACCGAACCGAAAACCGAATTTCTGTAAAAAAAAAAAACCAAAAACCGAACCAAAATTTTCGGTTCGGTTTCGGTTCGAACCGAATTTTCGATTTTCGATCCGGTTCGGGCTGTTAACCGAATTTCCGGTTTTTTTGGACAGCCCTAGTTACAGCTCTCATCAAATGTCGTGCCTCAGTTATCACTTTTTAATCAATTTTGGTCCCTTCGTCAACTTTTGGGGTCAATTGAAATATCAAAAATTGTATTTTTAATTATGATATATTTACACATTTTTTTGAATTATATATGAAATAAGACATGTTAGGATATATTATAAAGGTAGATGAATACCATAAAATTACACACCTTGTTAAATTATATGAGAGACGAAATGTGTTTATGCTCTCCACATTAGCAGCAACTTTACTTTATTGATGATATCTCGGAAACTCATTTGGACGTCTCCGGAATTTGCCTTGTGATTTTCATAGTCAAAATCCAAATTAGCGAGATCAGTCCAAAGAACCTCCATGTTTTATCTAGAATGCTAGTTGCAACGGAGAATTTCATAGGGAGAAAAGAGAGAATGTGACAACGCACTAAGTCAGGCAAGCTGCTAAGCCTATCAGATGATGCTCAGATAAATTGATTTGTTCTCTCCAATGTGAAATCGAAATGACTTAAGGTGTTCAAAGATTATCTGGATGCTGGAAATGGATAATCAAATGGTGAATTAACGAACTCGACTGAAAATATGCTTGATTTTGTTCCTGTAAACAAGCATTTTATGTAATTTAACAAGGCGTGTAATTTTATATATATATATATATATACACATTTATAATATTTCTTAAAATGTCTCATTTTATGCATAATTAAAAATATGTAAATATATCATAATTAAAAATATGACAAAAGGGTGAAATTCGTTAGCTATTCTTTTAGGGGTGAAAATTATCATAATTTGTGTGTTGGGGTACAAAATGCATTTTTTAATATTTTAATTGACCCCAAAAGTTGACGAAAGGACCAAAATTGATTAAAAAGTGATAACTGAGGGACGACATTTGATGAGAGCTGTAACTTGGGGACCAAAATCCGATTTTGTTTAAAACTGGGGGACCAAAAATAAAATTTTCCCTAGATTTTCATATAAACTTTATAAAATAGCAAGAATGGGCTCATTTCGATACCCGAGTGAAGAAATACGACGAGGCAAAAAAGAAAAATAATAGAAGTTTTATACTAGATAACAACAACACATTTCTCAAATGGAGTTCACAAATTGTTTTACTAGATAGCAACAACACATTTCTCCAGTAATTGAATTTTAAAATAATACAAACCGAGAAACTAAACTACCCATGTGGCCTTGGGCCGCGATGTCCCCCTGTGCCACACTATGGATGGTGCCCCGTCCTGGTAGACCGTCTTGGCCTTAGGGCAACTTCATAACCCGGAGGGTTGTTCATATCCTAAGGGAACGGAACATGCAATGTATGAATGTAATGTTCCACTGGTGAAGATGTTGGGAATCGATACACGAAAAATGCAGCGGAATAAAATTTTGATTCCCGAAGCCATGGATCAATTTGGGCTATTGTTGATTTTAAACAGAAACAAGAAATACGAAAACGTGAATAACCTCGTTGTAGCGTGTTTTGTTTCTTGATCTACCGTCTACAGAAGCAATCCCCAGGACTCCTGCCTCTAGATAATCATGCGTGGAATTCGCTAGAAATCTTTCTCCTCCATCTCCAAATGGCGGCTAGAAGAGAAGAAGAGGGAGAGAATATTTTCTCTCTACTCTACTGTGTAATTTTGGTGGCAACTAATAAGTTCTTCTTGACCTAAGTCTAAGTGTTGGAGGATTTAAATAGAATCATCCTACTTGGACCTAGGTTACACGCCTCATAGGCCCATGTGGACGCCCAAGTGGGCTAAGTTGGCCCAGTCAACTTAGTCCACTTTAATTTAATTATATTTCATATTTAATCCAATTAAATATGTATGTGATTAAATTAATAATTAATTCAACCAAATTTATTTAACCCAGTTAAATAAATATTCAAACTAATTAATTAATTTAATGTTCCATTGTTTAATCCAATTAAACAACTAATTAAATTCATTCGTCCACTCAATTCATTTGTCCATCTAATGACAAATTACCAAAATGCCCCTCCAAATACACAAAGTGATTTCCGGCTCATTCCTGTTAGCACGACTCTCTAGGTTCGTCTTGATTGGCAATGGGAGGATACCAAAGGATGTGGGTGACACCTAGCCAGCCCCGTGGCCCCACATCGTAGCCCAACCAAGTACGAAATGACTATGTCACTACGAACCTCTTGACTATGAATTCCATATGAGTATAAGCCCTTCACTGATGTACCCCGATCGAGTGAGAGTCATGGAATATTTCAAACTCACATAACTAGATGCTATGCTATGAATCATAGTAACATGAAATGACACAATTGCCCTCTGTGTCCCACACGAGTCAGTTCTATTGCTTTGGCCAAAGACTTTCCATTTCAGTTACCTATGATCGCATAGGGTATCTACTCGTTTACTTTCGAGACAGTAAATCCTTTCTTGGCAATCACTTCACAACTACTACTTGCCCATTGGGATCGCACTTTGAGGTCGGCCCCACCAACGGGTGAATTGGACCTAACTACTCTAGTAACAGATCCAACGTCACAAGCACATCGTGATAGTGAATCCTCAAGTCAAAGGCTCACGCATACTATCATAGTTAGTAATCCAATCATTGACAGTCGCTGAGTAAAAACCCATGTGATCGGATTACTGTGAGCCGTGTCCGAATACATTAATTCCATTAATGTATCTATGACAGAAACTCCCACTATCCCATAGTGTTCGACTAGCACTGTTTGTCAGAGTATGTGTTATACAAGTCTATTTGAATCTTAATGCCTAATTAAGATTCTTTGACTTGCGAACCCTTTTGAGTGTTCAAGTACCAAGTCCTTCCAGTGCCCTTCTCCTCATCTATAAGGAGTGGAAGACTTGCCTTGAGACACATGGACTAATTATTTGTTCATTACTTATAAATGCCATGAAGATTTACATGAACAAAAGATAACGCCTTTCTATATTTATGATTAGGTGTATAATACAACTAAGTTCCCTACTTAATCTAATTCCTCATTGGCATATGAGGGCACATTCCTAACAGAAGATTGGTTCAAATTTTGGGGAGGTGGATCATCGAATATGTACTCAATGAAAGAACGATCTGTTAGCGTCGCGAGCGGATCCGCCTCTGTAAAAATCGTAAGACTGTAAATCCCAGACGTGGATGGCTCGACAGTTTGGGGAGAAACAAAAGTCAAAGAGAATGATCTGCCTCTGTAGGGAGGAACAAAAGCCAAAGAGGATGATCCGCCTTTGTAGTGAGGTACAAAAATCAAAGAGGATGGTTTGTCTATGTAGGGATGAGCATAAGCCGAAGAGGATGGTTCGTCTCTTTAGGGACGAACATAAGACGAAGAGGGTGGTCTATCTCTATAGGGAGGAACAAAAGCCGAAGAGGATGATCCACCTATATGGGGAGAAACATATTGCGAAGTCGGGGCTTCTCTCATCCTCGGTCATCTTCTACATCTTCATCCTCATCCACATCTGTATCTTCGGAGTCTTCCAAGGAACTCCGGCTTCTCCTCTGTGGAAGCATGGATTCTCCTCTACGTCTATGAGTGTGAGCACCGGTTTCTACATCTCCACTACGTCCACATGTGACCAAATTTGCCAGGCTGGTAAGACTCGATCGCACTTGTCCAATTATAACAAACAAAACTTCAAAATTATATTCAAATTCGAGATTATCATTGGTCGAAACCAAAAATTATATTCAAAATAACAAACTAAGTATTATATCATAGTTTCAAACCATAAACAATAATTTTGATATTATAGCTAAATATTCTAAATTAAACACAATAATTCTAAATTACATCTAAAATTTGAAATTATACCTATTATTTCAAAATTATACCTAAGAATTCAAGATTATAAACATACCAATTCAAAATTATACCTACAAAATTGAAAATTATAGGAGTTAATATCCAAAAATTCAAGATTATAGATAAAAAAAAATTGATATTCAACATACTAATTGAAAATTATACCTAAAATTGATATTATACCTCCTAAACTCTAAATTATACCAAAAAAATTCAAGATTATAACTAATAATTCGAGATTATATCTAAAAATTCAAAATTAAACCTACTATTTCAAGATTTAGCTACCAATTCAAAAATAATATGATAATTCAAAATTAGAGCTAAAAATTTAAAAATAAACAAATTAATCCGAAATTAGAGCTAAAAAATCAAAATTATAGGGAAAAAAGTAATGTAACTGATTGTCGATTTGATGTATTTTTTCTTTTCCATAAAAAATTGGTGTGATATCTTTTTGCAAGAAATGTATATGAATAAGTTATCTTGTAAGAAAATATCTACGAATTGATACGTTGGACATTTTCTATAAACATATCTAAGTTAAAGTTATTGACTTAGGCAACGAAATATAAGCAAAATTGGTCTTTTTCTCACACCTCTAATTTGATGCATGGTGTTGATACATATTGCCAAATGAAATGCCTTTTAGCGGTTAATGATCTATCTAATTTTTAACAATAAAAAATCTAGTTTTTCAGAGAAAAATTTGAGAGAAGTGAATGTAATGTCCTTCCAAGTCTTATCCCCGTCAGATTTTTCAACATTTTTCTTATGCCGTAATTTTCTATAAATTAATTAATAGGGGTAATGGCATTTTCCTATCCAAATTATTCGGGTTTTTGTACTTTTGTAAACAAACTTTTTTCTTCTGCATTTTTTATCCGAACTACATTTATTTTTACAAAACTTTATATTTTAGCATTTTCCGGCCAAATAGCCGGAGTACTCCGCCGGGGTTCCATCATATATATCACATGTGATCTTTTTAAGGATACATATGAAATTTTATCAATTGAAACAACAATTTGTTGTGGTTTCGCTATTTTGAATTCTACTATTCAAAATATCATTTCAACTTAAAAGGATAAAAATATTGAGCCGTAAGTTCCATTAAATGTCATTTTTACCCTTAAAAGGGTCATATGCGATGTATGTAATGAAATTCCGACGAATATTCCATGCACCGAAAAATGCTAAAAGTATAAAATTTTGTAAAATCCGTGTAGTTCATATAAGAAAGTGTAAAAAATAAACAAGGTTAGATAAAATAATGCAAAACCCGTTTAGTTCAGATAAAAAAGTGCAAAAAAAAAAAGTTTGTTTACAAAAGTGCAAAAACCCGAATAGTTTGGATGGGAAAATGCCATTACCCCTAAATAATAAGCCAACCAAATGAGAATTTTTGAAAAAAATTACATGAAAAATAATTTCCCATAAACGAGAGTGGCAAATTAAACCCCTAAAGATATTGGGTTCTTGAGTTACTTATGAAGGGTGTTTGCCTATTTCTCATAGTAAGTATTCGTCATAGAAATATCCTTTCAAAGAGTAGATTGTTATTGCTTACTTTGTCCCTGAAGGATGTCCAGTATTTATCTTTAAGTCTTTTCAATTTATATGTCCTTTGCTATTACCTATGTCCTATAAAGAATGTCCATTTTTCTATTAGTTTTTGTCGAAAATGATTGTTTCATACTTTGTAAAGAAGATATTTATCGTTAAAGTTGTTTGAATATTTGATTATTATATTAAAAAAAATATTATTAATTAAAAGATATGTCTATTAGCGAGTGACCATATCTAATAGTCATCTCTTTTAGGAAGAGTGTTATCTTAAAGTTGTAATTCTATTGAATCAAGAGTTGTGTCCTTCTATAATAGGTGTCTCAAACTCTATATAAACACTCTTAATGTCACCAAACTGGTATAACAAACGTAATAAACATATACACAATTCTCCTACGTTTTCTCTTACGCCACTTTCAATGAGTTCTTAAAGGGAGACTTCCGAAATTGCTATTCGTAAGTCTCGATGTTTTTGTCGTATCCTAGAAGTGATTTGCCATAAAAACCCGGTAGCAAACGAGTAGTGGGGGCAAATATCACTTTAAGGAAAGTGATTCATACACTCTTCGAAACCATGTTCAAACTATATTTTCTTCATTCGTTTGTATTCCCCAATATATAGAAAAATCCCCAACAATCTTAAAGTGATATTTAGAAGTCATTTCAATATCTCCAATGACGAAGAAGTTTGTAATGGTTAGAGCGATGTAGTATTCTGATCGGTCGGAGGCTCGGGATATTCGCCACGAAATTCCACCAATTTATCGAATGAAATATATTCTGAAGTTGCAGCCCAATCTGCTCCGGTCATGGATATTCAATCAAGTTGTCTGTTTATTGACTCTGAATTTTGTGATTCAAAGTGGACAGCACAAAGGGGTCACATGGTGTATTACGTACTCTCAATGTTTGCTAAGATTGTAACAGAGGCATAGATTCAGAATCATACGGCATTTCAGATAAGTAATTTACATTATTCTCATTTGTCATGATTGCTTATATGTGCATGTTCAATTATATGTGAGAAGGTGCCTATTCACATGAAGAGTTGCTGCAATAGATAAAGGGATAAAGGTGTGAATTATTAGAATCGCAGATATGTCTTGTTTCCAAGATATGGTTATTTCATGCATTGAACTTAAATGGACATATATATAACAACAATTTGATATGTGTGAACTAAAAGAATTTGATGAGGAAAGTTTGATTTTCTCATTGTACTAGGGAGTGTTTCATGTGATAACTCGAAATGTTTGTTCTTCAATGCTTGAGAAAATGTTATGTGTTAATGCATGCTAAAGAATAATGTTACCACTAATTGGTAGAATATAAATATAGACATTCTGATATCTTGTAATCTCAAATTCAATTTGATAACTTCATTATGATTATTCATGCATACATGATGATTTTAAAGTTCGGTTTATTTCCTCTTTCTTGATGATATATGATTTCCTTTTGTTGGCATGTATTTATAATCAAAGATCTATCATCAAACCGCTTTAATGAGGACTGAGGAGTAATAGTTAATACATAGATTTGATGATTGTGTTGTGACTATGTATTTCATAAGGATTGCTATGAATTTGTGGCTTCCGTGAAATTAAAGCGCTGTAGTTTTTAAAGAAATCTCATAGACTGGAAATATTTTTTCCATTGAATAAGGGACATATATGCTGCTATGAAATTAAATATGTGGACATAATATACATAAAATATAGTTACATATACATAGAAATTGTTATGTGTGTATTTGAAGTTCCAGTCTTGCGCATGGCATTAATGCGCTGGGAATTCACCCTATATGGAAATTAGTAGGGGTGATTATTTAGAAACCTTAGTTATTGCTGGGTTACGTTTATTGGCAAAACAATTTAAATGCATTGCTCAAGAATTGTATTCTTGAGGGAATCGTAGTATTATGGTCCAAAATTTTGAAATAATTATTTCAAGAGACGATCATTATTGAGATTATATGTTATAAGGAATAATTTACAATGCTACGTATCATGAATTGTACCATGATATATTGTAATAATGAAGAATGCGCATTCGTGGATGTCGTTAAACTACATCATTGGTACAATATTATAATGAAAACCTACCCCATTATCATGAGGATGAAATTATCTTATGAAAGTTTTATAATGAAATATGTTATGTAGGGGTGTTAAATAACTTAGTATAAGTTATGTTTCCCTAGGATATTTTTTTAATGCACTTAAATGTCGGGGCAAAGGAGAAATACAACTTCAAAGTTAAGATCGGTCAAACATAATGAAATTGTGGAGCAAAATTTGTTTAATTGCTCAAACCATATAAAATCACCAATAGTGGGAACCCAACCTTTTCTCTAGCACTACCACTAGTTAAAAGGTTTAAAGGGTAATAATAAGCTATTGATAAGTGATTAAATTAACTCTAGATATATTGAATTTTTCTAAGAGTTGTACATAAGGAGTATGAGTTGAAAACTCTTAATGAAGTAAAATTTGATTCCTATTAAGGAATGAAAGGACTTCACCTAAGTGAACACAAGAGGTGGTGCCGCTTCTAGTAAAAGTTTGGAAAACTTTTATAAGTGTTCATGATACCTAGGATGAAGCGCAAGGCCATGTATGTGCTTAAACTTTCGGTGAACTTCTTGAAAGTTAAAAGGTTCATGTGTGCGATATCTCTGGTTTATTTTATGGAATCTTGGTTTAAGCGACTAGCCACCATTGATTTCATTAAACTTTAAGTTATTTGCACTCTGTGAAAGTTTAATTCGAAAGACAATTTCATTTATGCATGTACCTTTTGAGTAAGTGAAATTCAATGTTACATGTTAAGTGGTGGATTTTTAATATGATAATCAAAGTGGGGGATTGTTGGAATATTTGATTATTATATTAAAAAAAATATTATTAATTAAAAAACATGTCTATTAGTGAGTGATCATATCTAATAGTCATCTCTTTTAGGAAGATTGTTATCTTAAAGTTGTAACTCTATTGAATCAAGAGTTGTGTCCTTCTATGATAGGTGTCTCAAACTCTATATAAACACTCTTAATGCCACCAAACTGGTATAACAAACGTAATAAACATATACACAATTCTCCTACGTTTTCTCTTACGCCACTTTCAATGAGTTCTTGAAAGAGACTTCCGAAATTGCTATTTGTAAGTCTCAATGTTTTTGTCGTATCCTAAAAGTGATTTTGCCATAAAAACCCGGTAGCAAACGAGTAGTGGAGGCAAATATCACTTTAAGGAAAGTGATTCGTACACGCTTCGAAACCATATTTAAATTTTATTTTCTTCATTCGTTTGTATTCCCCAATATATAAAAAAATCCCCAACAAAAGTGTATGTTGGTCTGAAGTGGCATAGAAAACCGCCCGAGTAAAAGTGAAGGTTGAATAGACTCTCAACTTTTTTGTAATTTTTTGGTCTTGATAAAGTTCAACCTATCGGAGCTACTTTTCAAAACAATTCTGAAAAATACTTACGAGTAGAACTTCAGATTTCACTAGACTAGGCTTAAGCTTATCAGTACAAATTTCTTAAGTTTGCTAACAGAATAACATGATTTTGATTTTTCAAGTTAAATCAAACATTTAACTCCAAAGATCAATCTTGATAATGTTATAGTTGCTTTGTTTCTAAGATATTTTGATTGCGTCGATTGAGATGCAAATGCAGCAATAAGATGAATAATATAATTAAAGCCGACATTCGTACAGTAAAGAACACAAGTTTTATAGTAGTTTGAAGGTTGTGTAACCCTTCTACGTGTACTCGTCTCTTTTACTTGGAGTAATTCGTTAACTGATTTTCAATTCTCATACAAAATATCAACAATTAATTAAATACAATAGTTAACTCTTTTCTAGTTCAACTACGTACCTTGATTCTCAGCTCTGAGCTCACTTGAAACTTTAGCATCTTGAATCACTAAAACTTGTTATACACATGAATATAACACTAGTACAGAAGAGGTCTGTTACAGCGGTTTTTTTTCCACTATTACAGCGGTTTTAACCGCTGTAATACGTATCGCTGTAATTGGTATGTTTACTATTACAGCGGTTAAAAACCGCTGTAAAATGAGCTCTATTACAGCGGTTCAATAACGAACCGCTGTAATAGGTAAATAAAAAAAAAAAATTAAGTGTAAAAGCCGTAGCCTGTTACAGCGGTTCTTTTCTGAACCGCTGTAACAGGATACCTGTTACAGCGGTTCGTTTCTGAACCGCTGTAACAGGATACAGCGGTTCGTTGGTGAACCGCTGTAACAGGTTCACTGTTACAGCGGTTCATCAACGAACTGCTGTAACATGATTTTTTTTTATTATTATTTTTTTCTGTTATAATTTCAGCTAGAGCTATATCCTTCCCACAAGCTCAAAATTCAACTCATCAATAACACATAAAACAAACCAATTGCTCAACAGAAACAACAAATTCAATTCCAAAATTAATTTCATTCACCAAATAATAATCTCCAATAATTACAAATAATAACGAGTTTACAATAAACCAATATAAACTAATCACTGCTTTTAAATCAAATAAAAATTTACAATAATTTTCAACTTACACCGCCGGCATATCAAAAGCGCATTTAAAAATGTATTGTGCCAATTCAGAACGTGCTTCATCAAGTTGCGCTATAGTGTAAGAGGCGTACTGACAATCAGCAAAGTACTGCAAGACAAATATTAAAATCCAACAAAAATGTTTAATAACTTAAAAGGGACATTAGAATTTGATTAATATTAATTAGAATTATGCATACCGCGGGTGGGATTATAGATTCTCCGTGTCTAATAATATCTTTCATGAATTTCATGACGAAGAACCCACAATCTATGGCATTTATTTGAATGGGGCACTACAAATTAAATTCAAATCAAAATTGTATTAGAACAAATAACTTTTATACGAATAATTTTTTGAAACTATAATTAAAATAATATAATTAAACTAACCTGTATACAACTCCATGTACAGGCCTTGTTTTTTGATTTGATCTTTTGGTTGTTTTTATTTGCTCGAAACATCAACACAGCGCTGTTAAAAACATCAAAAATCAAGGAAATATGTCAATATCAAGCAAATATATATATATGAAGTCTAGTTATAATATATATACTTTAAACTTAATATTAAATATAATATAATGGATACATTTAATTGAATGATAAAACTTACTGATTGATCATATCTTTCATATCATGTCGGTTATTTGGATTACCGTGCAAAGAATCCAAATAATAAACGATCTCTTTAATTGGATCAATCACGAGCAACAACCAATGGCCCCTAATCAGCATATTCAAAAGAAAAATTTTAAATTAGTTATGCCTACGTAACAAATTTTACAAAATAACAATGTGTCTTTAGTAGCTCACCCGAAGTTGTAAGGTGCAAGAAACAACTTCCCCTCCAGTGCACTAGCTATCATAGTATTTGCTATATATTGCGAATAGGTAGGTGAGTCATTATATCAAAAAACGCGGGTGGGAAATACATCTCAAGCTCACACAAAGTGAGGACAAGTTGTTTCTGAAGTGCAGGCAATTGTTCAGGATCAAACACCTTGCTCCACATTGCTTTGAAGAAGAAACACAATCTAGTTATCGTTTCTCTCACCTTTTTTGGCAGAATGGCCCGTAAAGCAATTGGTAGCAAATGATCCATGATTACATGACAATCATGAGTCTTCATATGCTTTAGCTTCAAGTCCTTCATTGATACAAGACTGCTAATGTTCGAAAAATACCCTTCGGGAACTTTCACTCCACAAAGAAACTCACATAATGCAATTTTTTCTTTTCTAGATAGCGTGTGAGCTGCTGGAGGTAAATAAGTACGTTTTCCCTTCATTGTTGGTGCCAATTTACCTCTTATCTTCATTTCAACTAAGTCCAACCTTGCCTTTACTCCATCTTTTGTCTTGCCGGGCACATTTAGAAGAGTACCAATGACACTATCAAATACATTTTTCTCAATATGCATTATATCAAGAAAATGTCTAACATGTAAAGATTTCCAATACGGCAAATCAAAAAAAATTGACCTTTTTTTCCACCCAGTTTTTGCAAGGCCGCCTGCAAAAGTCTTTCCGAACTTGATATCCAAGTCTTTTACATTCTCAAACACCTCTTCACCGGTCAAACACTTAGGAGCTCGACATTCTTCTATGCTCCCATTGAAAGCTTTCTTCCACCGACGATATCGATGTTCTCGATTCAACCATCTTCGATGCCCTTGGAATGCATATTTCTGAGAGTGTGGGAGTCTATATTGATCTGTACTCTTGACACATATGGGGCATGCACATTGCCCATGTACACCATATCCCTCGAGATTAGCTCTTGCTGGAAAATCATTGATTGTACCAAACAACAAAACTCTGAGATTGAAGCTCTCTTTTCTAAACCCATCATACACTTTAATACCGGTCTCCCACAACTCTTTCAAATCCTCAATTAAAGGGGCCAAGTAGACATCTATATCATTTCCAGGTTGTTTCGGCCCGGAAATTAGTATAGGCATCATAATATGCTCTCGCTTCATGCATCGCGAAGGGGGTAGGTTGTAGATCATCAAAATCACCGGCCATGTACTATGTGAGCTACTTTGCAAGCCATGTGAGTTCATTCCATCTGTAGCCAATACAAGGCGTAAATTTCTTGGTTCTTCCCTAAATTCAGGGAAATCATTATCGATCTTTTTCCATTGAGGAGAATCTGAAGGATGTCTAATCTTGTTATCTTCAATCCCTTGTTCAAGCCTTCTATCAGCATACCATGTCAAGTCCTTGGCAAACGCTTCACTACTGTACATGCGTCTAAATCTAGGTATTATGGGCAAATACCATGCTGTTTTGACAGGAGCAGATCCATTCTTCTTGTACCGTGAGGTGCCACATTTGGGACACACCGTCAATGATGCATAGTCCTTTCTAAACAAGATGCAATCATTGACACAAGCATGTATCCTCTCATATCCCATGCCAATTGCAGTTAACATCTTCTTAGCCTCATAAGTACGATTAGGTAACACATTATCATCGGGTAACATACTTTTTAATAGACCAAGTAAGTCTGTGAAACTCTTATCACTCCACCCATTGTTAGCTTTTAACTTGTAGATGTTTAGGACTGCTTTCAATCTTGTGAAATTACTACCACTATACAGGGGTGTTTTTGAATCACTTGTCAAATTGTCGAACATCTTGGGACAATTTCGCAAATCCTCCTTGATCACATTGGTCATCTCCTCCAAACGATCAGGCTCATAATCATCCATGTCAAAATCTACTGATCGATATGATGTATCACCCAAATCAGCTGAGGTGGCACTGCTTACATCGTGTCTTGTCCATCGTGTGTAGCTTTTATCAATTCCATTACACACCAAATGATCTTCCAAGTCACGTGGACTAATTCTCTTTCCAAAACAACAACGTAAACATGGACAACTAATCCTAGTCGGATCCGATGCATGCTCAACCGCAAAGTCGATGAATTCTTTTACCCCTTTCCCATATTGCTCCGACATACGATCCGCTACAATCCAACTTCGATCCATCTAAATTCTCAATTAATTAAATTAAATAATTTTAACATCAGTTGATAGTTAAATTAATTAAATAAATTTATTTTTAATTTATTTCGCATTATTCTATAAAAAATTCGGCAGAGTAACGACGCAAATATTTCTACCAAGTTCTCGACTTAATCTTCTCAGTGGGTTGTAACCAACAGAAGTCGAATCTTACGATCCGCTAAAATCTCAACAGGGAAACGACGCAAAAAATACTACCAATTTCAACCACAACAAACCCAACACTCTAATCTTTCACCCACAACGAACACAAAACGATACAAAAATATTGATCACCAGTTGGATCACATAAAACATCATATTTCCAGGGGAACAACTACAAATATTGATCACCAGTTGGATCACATAGATCACATAAAAAACTACAAATAAAGCATCATATTATAAATATTGATCACCAATTGGATCCAAAAGCACATAAAACTACAAATAAATTAAAGCATCACGATATAAAGTTTTTGGAGCTTCTCGGTTGTGCAGAAAGCTGTGCGCGTCTTCACGAGAAAATTCATAAATAATTGTAGAAAGCTCGGATTCATGAACCGTTTTCTTCCTATGAAACTAGACACATAGGGCTATCCACACATATATCTCACATACTCATTAGATGTCTAGAAAAAAGCAGATTTGTATTCAAAGTTAGAGAAAAATCTGTCAATTTTCAAAACAGTTGTGCGCGTCTTCACGAGAAAATTCATAACTCATTGTGGAAAGCTCCGATTCATGAACCGTTTTATTCATATGAAACTAGACACATAGGGATATACATACATATATCGAACATACTCATGAGATGCCTAGAACAAATCAGATTTGCATTCAAAGTTAGTAAAAAATCAACTACAACATAATAACAAAAATCCACTATATAATTTATAAAACCACAATTAACATAACATGATATATAGAACAATAATTAACAAATTAACATATAACCTACATTATATACATCACAAAATCCGAATTAACATAACATTAATATATAACAAACAAGAAATTAACACATAACCTAAATTTAATATATACATAATATATATATATATATAACATAACATATATAAACATATATATATATATATACCTATAAAGAGAGAGAGGAGGAGAGTGGTGGGTCACGGCGGCGGCGGCGGCGGCGGCTGCTTGGGCGGCGGCGGCGGCGGCGGCTGCTTGGGCGGCGGCGGTTTGGGGTGGTGGTGGAGGTGGTGGCGACGGGACGGGGGCGGTTTAGGTTAGCTTGAGAGTGAGAGAGAGAGTATAGAGAGAGAGAGTAGAGTATAGGGAGAGAGATCGAGTAGAGAGATAGAGAAAAATCAAATGGGGCGGCGGCGGCGGCGGCGGCGGCGGCGGATTGTGGTGGTGGTGGAGACGATGGCGGGGGCGGTGGTGGAGAGTGAGAGAGATAGTAGAGTAGAGAGAGAGAGTAGAGTAGAGAGTGAGAGAGATAGTAGAGTAGAGAGAGAGAGTAGAGTTGAGAGTGAGAGATAGTAGAGAGAAATGAGGGGGAGAGCTCGGTTTTTGGGGGGAAAAAAGGGAGGGAAATTTTTATTTTTTTTTAATTACGTTTTATAGCGGTTCGGGAACGAATCGCTATAACCGGTTTACCAATTATAGCGGTTCAGTACCGAACCGCTATAACTGGGAATCAGTTATAGCGGTTCGGTACTGAACCGCTATAATTGGCATAAACCGGTTATAGCGGTTCATTCCCGAACCGCTATAAAAAAATTTTTTTTTTTTTTTTTTCTGTTCGCGCTATAATAGCAGTTTTTTATCGAACCGCTATAATAGGTTCGAACTATTACAGCGGTTCGATAAAAAACCGCTGTAATAGGTACCCGGTTAATATCCATTATAACGGTTCACTTATAAACCGCTGTAATAAGTCTCTCCGTTCAGCGGTTTTCCAAAAACCGCTGTAAAATGTGCGCTGTAACAGGTCTTTTCTGTACTAGTGTAACTTGGTCTTTTACTCTCTTCACACAGGTAATCATAAGAATCCTTAATTTTTTATTTTTTTATATTTGTTGATATGTCCTTCTTTGATGGAGAATTATATTGGAGATGGTAGGAGATAGAGTATTGATCATTTAGGGCTTTTGGATCTGGAGAGTTTGCTTCTTTCTAACATATTCAATATGGTCAGCCTTTCAGTTGTTCAGTCGTCTTCTTCGTATTTTTGAACTCTCTATTTATAGAAACATTTCCATAAAGATCCTTACATTCAATAGGACGCGGCGTGACCTCCACTCTCTGTCATTTCCCTGAAATTCTCCTTGCGCCGATCGACCTACTCTTAACAATTATAGATAGTGTGTCAGTCACTTCTTGGTATGTTCTTTTCCTATCGACATTGGATAAGTGCCGATTGAAAACTGCATTTTAATCCTTCTTCCATAGGGTCATATCAGCTTAAAGCTGATGTTTAAACGCTAAACCTCAACCTTGAGTAATTTCATCCACTCAAGAGTCTTATCATAGTCGATCTCATAATTTTTCGTCGTGGGAAAATATCATTTCTGGTACCACACGATAGGACCATTTCTATTACCAAAAAAAAAGATGGGACCATTTCATTTTTGATACCACTCTTTTACTTGGTAACACTTTCGGCACGAAGTCGTGGTTTTTTTACCACTTTTTGGTACTTTATTAGTCATTTAATAAAAAATGACATGTATCCTGCGCATGTCCGTTAGTTTTGGTTTTTGTAGGAAAAAAAAATTGATTTTGGCTGTGTTGGATAGAAAAAATTGGTCAGATTTGGGGGAAATAAAATTCGTCTTTTAAAGGCCAATTTTTTTTTTTGGGGGGGGGGGGGGGTTTGTTCATTTGAGTTCTAACTCCAATTTTTTTGTTCCAAAAATAATGGCTTCATTTTCTTCTTCATGTAGCATGACGCAATGTCAATCCTACTTTTTCAACCGCTATAAACTAACAATAAAAGTTACAATTTGGCCCCTGAACTATACAACTTGTATCAGAAATCCTCTAGATAAAGTAACAGAAGAAGGTGAGTGTATTTTTGTATAGTTCATGAGATAAATGATTCAAAATGTGTTCAAGAGGACCAAAATATAATTTAAAAATCACAATGTAACAATAACTCCGTCAAGTTATGGAACAAAATGTTTTATATATACAATTTTTGTTCCCTAAATGTGGCTTCTTATTCTTTTTCCTTGAGCAGAGCTAGTAGCAGAAATTTTTTTGAAACAAAAAAGTGGAGATTTAGAGCTCAAATGAGCAAATCCCAAATGTTCTGCCTTTTTTTTTTTTTTAAGAAAAAGATGCACTATATTAAACGGCTAAGTCAGCCAAAACCAAATCCAACACACCAGAGGGTACATCAGAATTATCCCCCGAGATCATAATCGAAGCATCACGCGCTAAACAATGCGCAACAAAATTTCCCACTCGACGAATGAAAGAAAAACTAATAGAAGAAAAAGAAGACATAACCCCACGAAAATCAGAAATCAACGGACCCACAGAAGATAAATCCTCCGATGGTGAATTAATTTTTTAAATGAGGGAAAGGCAATCTCCCTCGACAATAACTCTCCTCCAACCACTTGAAACCGCAAGACGAATAGCTTCCCGACAAGCTAAAGCCTCACCCGTTTCAGCCGACGAAACGAAAGCAAAGCGGCCTCGATGCCAACGTAGAACCTTGCCCTCCGAGTCACGGGCAATCACGCCAAAACCTGTACCTGGTGGATCTTGAAAAATTGCACAATCAAAATTTATTTTAACATAATTGGCATCCGGAGGTCTCCACTTGGTGAAGTCAAAAGTCGATTCACTCAAAGCAATTGGCAAAGCCGCTTCCTGAAACACACCTAAGAAAGACCGTATCATAGAAGCAAGGATATCCGGAGGGGTATCAATGTTTTCCATGACCTTTTGGTTTCTATGAAACCAAAGATACCAAGCTGATGTAAGGAAAAGAGCAAATTGATCTTTCTCCAAATGTGTGTGGCAAAACCGAAACCACTCCTCTATCGACTCTTTATCACAAAGAATAATTCGTGACGGCAAATTCATCAAGGCCCAAAGTTGACGAGCGTATGGGCATAAGCGAAGACAATGATCAATATCTTCCATCTCCGACTCGCAAATAGAGCAACCCCTCGAAACCTCCAACTTACGTTTCAACAAATTGGAATGAGAAGGTAAAGCTTCTTTGCAAGCTTTCCATGCAAAAACCCTTATCTTCGGTGGAACACTCGCTCTCCAAATAAATTGCCATGACAAATTAGGCGGTTTAGATAAACTTGACGATGCTCTTCCACAACTTTCCATATCATGCGCTAAATGGTATGCACTCCGAACTGCAAAAGTTCCAGATTTGGTCCCGTTCCAAATAACACGATCAATATTTAGATGAGACCCCAACAGAATTGACTTAATGACCACTGCATCCTCCCTCCAAAAACACAAATCAATGAGATCGCTATTCCACCATCCTGTTGTTTTGTCGATAAGACAACTAACTTTTGCATCCGGCGGTAAAAGTCTATCTCTAGTAATGGGCCGAAAGTCCCTATTACGGGGTATCCAAGCATCAGACCAAATGGATATCCGCTCACCATTCCCCACTCTCCATCTATAACCATGTCTAACAATATTTTGAGCGTCTATGATACTCCTCCATGTATAAGATGGTTTAGAAACCAGCTTTGCACACAAAAAATCATCATTCGGAAAATATCTAGCCTTTAGCAATCTACTCAACAGATTATTCGGGTTTTGGATGAGCCTCCATCCTTGCTTGGCTAACATCGCGAGATTAAACGCCTTTAACTCCCGAAAACCCATACCCCCTTCATCCTTTTTCTGACATAGTTTCTGCCAT
This sequence comes from Buddleja alternifolia, assembly GCA_019426215.1. Lineage (NCBI taxonomy): Eukaryota > Viridiplantae > Streptophyta > Magnoliopsida > Lamiales > Scrophulariaceae > Buddleja > Buddleja alternifolia. The sequence continues at coordinate 14,857,207 of CM033402.1, read as the reverse complement.
GCGAGCCAATGAATCTTCTTACTATCTCTATTATTCCACCAAAATTGTGCCATAGTAGATTCAATCTCATGAAGGAGATACTCCGGGAGGCGGAAAACCCCCATCGCATACGTCGGAATTGCTTGAATCACTGCCTTCAACAAAACTTCCTTACCCGCTTGCGAGAGAAACTTTGAACTCCACCCCCTAATTCTTCCATGAATCCTATTACGAATGGAAGCAAAAACCTCTCTTCTTGAATGCCCCACCACTGTGGGAAGACCTAAGTACTTCTCATGCTTGTCCGTGAGATTCACCCCTAGCACTGAAGCTAGTCCCCTTGCCTTCTCAATTGATACATTCTTACTACACACCATGGAAGACTTTTGCAAATTGATCTCCTGACCCGATGCCATAGCATATTTATGAAGAATATCACGGATAACCCACATCGAGTGACCATCTGCTTGAGCAAAAATCAAAGTGTCATCTGCGAAGAGTAAATGAGAAACAATCTGAGCTCCACGACATATACTAATCCCATTCAACTCACCCTTATCCACCTCAGCCTGAATAAGACAACTAAAAACTTCTGCACATAAAAGAAACAAATAAGGCGACAGAGGGTCACCCTGACGGATTCCCCTCTGTGGAGATAAAAAACCAAATTGAGTACCAGTGAGCATAAACGAATATGTAACAGAGCGCACACACATCATAATTAAATCCATTACATTTTTATCAAAACCAAACCTGACCAAAACCCTTTCAAGAAAAATCCACTCCACTCTATCGTAAGCCTTGCTCATGTCTTGTTTAAGTGCTGCAAACCCATCTTAACCTGAAGTCTTAGTCTTAAGGAAATGATTAAGCTCATATGCTATAAGGATATTGTCGAAAATTAGTCGACCCGGAATGAAAGCGGATTAGGATTCAGATATAATATCATTGAGCATAGGTTTGATTCGATTAGCTACACATTTAGAGATCATTTTATAAACCACATTGCAAAGGCTAATGGGACGGAATTGAGCAACAGTTTCTGGATTATCGACTTTTGGGATTAGCACTATATGAGTGAAATTGAAACGGGGTAGTAAAGAGTGATTATTTAGGGCATCAAGAACACAAGCAGAAATATCATTACCCACTACATGCCAAAAATGTTGAAAAAAGATAGGGGACATATCGTCAGGCCCGGGTGCTTTGAGAGGATGCATTTGTTTCAGAGCAGTACTAACTTCCAATGCCGTGTACGGGGAACTGAGAACTCTATTCATTCTGTCGGTAATACGGGGTTGGACAGAATCCAAAACTTTTTCCAGCACTGCCGAGGGTGGATTGATGGAGGAGAAAATGTGCTGAAAGTAATCGGATATTACCCTATGAATATCATCCTCTTTATCACACCAATTACCCTGCCCATCCTTGATACATTTAATAGCATTTCTTTTTAACCGGTCAGATGCGTGAGCATGAAAAAAGCTTGTATTACGATCACCATCTTGCATCCATAAAAAATGACTGCGTTGTTTCCAAGCAGTTTCCTCACACGAGCGGAGCTCTTCGAGCTCGTTTCGGGCATTGGATTCTGCTTGTTTAGAAGAAGACGTAATTATGCCAGACCTTAATCCCACAATAATATTTTCCAACTCTTTAATATGGTTTTTTGTTTTATTCAGAGAGATTTTATTCCAATTAATGAGCCCTATGCGGCATGAGTTAAGGTTACGCCTAATCGAGATGCCTTTTGAAAAATCAACACACGGATCCCACGCATCTTTAATCACCTGTTCGCAATCGCTCCTCCTTACCCAAACAGATTCAAAACGAAAACATTTTTTTTTCTTAGGGGAGTGGGAGACCGACGCAGGAGCCGTCTGAAGTAGAAGGGGGCTGTGGTCAGAATGGAGGACATCTATGGACATAATAGATGCTTCTGGGAAAAGCTCACACCACTTTGTGTTAGCCACCCCACGATCAAGACGGACCCGAACCGTATCAGGAAAAAGGTGATTATTAGACCAAGTGAACTTTCCACCGCAAAAACCAAGATCATGCAGCCCCGAATCAGAAAGAGCATCCCGAAAATCACGCATTTGCCAAAGCGGGCGTTCGTGATGACTTTCCTGTTCATCCGGAGATAAAATTTCATTGAAATCTCCACAAACAAGCCAGGCAGAGAAGTGACCCTCGGCTAATTTACGTAGAAGCTGCTAACTCTCCTTACGTAAAGAAGTTTTAGGGTTACCATAGAAGCCCGTGAAACGCCAAGCAGACGAATCAGGAGACATAAAAACCGACACATCAATATGGGAACAAGAGTAAGATTGAAGAACAATATCAAAATGCTTAACCCACATGAGACCCAGACCCCCCGAGCAACCCCGAGACTCAACACAAACACCAAAATACCCTAATCTAGATTTAAGAAAATCAAAAGAAGCAGAGTTAAACTTAGTTTCAGAAAAGAAAACAATTGACGGGCGGTGAAAACGGATAAGATCCGTAAGCTCTTGAACTACTAGGGATCCACCCAACCCCCGGCAGTTCCAACTCAAGAGATTCATTGGGACTGGTGGGGCTGCACCGCAGCCTTCGCCTGATTCTCTGTAACTTCCGAGATTCGAAGATTAGGACGTTTTGTGACAGGTTCTATAGTTTCCACATGGACCGGGGCAACATCTAACATTTTTCTTTTCAAAGTTCGAGGAGTGGTTTTTTTAATAGTACGTTTCTTTCCTTTACTCGAAGATTTTGACACCGGAGGAGCTGGAGATACTGCGAATTGGATTGGGATGTTAATAAGAATAGGGGATGGAGGATGAATACTCAACTCATTGTTGTGGTCCTCGTCCCTATCATGCTCCTGGAATAAGCGCCGCTGTGAGGCGGGGGGGTGGGGCGATTGGACCACTACTTGGATAGCTTGAGTTTCCCCCGAGGGAGATAGGATAGTGTAAGCTTGAACCGGACTAGACTGTGGAGGCGACCGGATAGAAGCCACATCGGGTTGGCTGGCCACCCGAGATGGGGATACAATCATAGGGACTATCGTGCCCACAGTTAGAGCATTTTGTCCATTTGGTGGGGAGACACCTGAAGGTTCTCCCTTGTCCCAAACCATGGCAATCGCGGTGGGAGACGAAATCCCTTCATCTCGCCCCTTACTCGATTGATTATCCGAACAAGTCTTGCAAGGTGAAGCAGCCGGACTTAGCTTCTTGGAATTTCCAGAAAACCTAGGACGATAATCATGACTCCTACGGGGAGGGGAGGGGCGTAATTTAGGATCGTCCCCTTGTTTGCGCCAACTCGCTACTTGGGAGCTGCGAGAGGGGCTCAAATGATGAGGGGAGAAAGCGTCCACACCCCTTCTAGAAGAGCGATATGAAGAATTTGTTTTAGATTGGGCTCACAAGAAAGGACCAAAAGGTAATTCTTTTTTTGGATCTTTAAAATCATTTTTGTGCAGGGACTCACAGAAGTTAAAAACGTGACCCATGACACCACATATATAGCAAAAGTTGGGAAGACACTCATATGAATAAGTTATCTTGAAAGTATTTGGGCCAGCTTTAAAAATCAAAAGATGACGGAGCGGTTTATTGACGTCAAGAGCCACTCTTAAACGAAGGGTAGACCCCCCAGAGACCCCATTCCTAGCTAGGTCAACTGAGCGATAGGAGCCAAGAGAATTACCGATAAAGGAAGCCATGTCTTCATTCATCTTGCTCAAGGGTAGCCCCTAGCCAAAACATAGAACTCGACCCACAACAGTGGGACTGATAGAGGGTCATCATTTTCATGGAGAAGTTTTAAAACAAGGAGATCATTATCAAAACACCAAGGACCCCCACCCATGACACGGTCTAAATCAAATTGGCGCTCAAAATTTAGCAGAAAACGACCATTATCCAGTTTTTCAAAATCAACACGTTTGCTAGGTTTGAAAGCATTAAGCATGGTCTCTTTGAAAGCTACAAAATTATATCTAGTTCCCGAGAGAAGACGACCAACAACTACCTTGTCAAAAGGATTAGATCCCGGTTTCCAGACCTCTTCTGGTATTTCGATTTCTCATTTTTCTAATTCTGATAACGATATCCATTCCATTCGGTTTATTTCTTCCTCCATACTACCAGAATCTGCAAAGTAGGACTGAAGATTGGAGGAGCGTCCAACCCGTATTACTCAAAAGTAAGCCAAAGTCTCTATTCCGTACACTGCAAAAGAGAGATGTACAAACCGTGAGAAACAAAGTATCATGCCAAAAAACCTAGGCAAAAACAGAAAATCAAAAGTAAACTGGAAAAGGAGAGAAAAAACCCAAAAATTGAGTAAGATCAGGGAAGAAGAGTCTCGAGGGAGGTAGAGGCTGTGGTGGGTATGGGAGATCTGGAATAACGGCAACTATGAACTATGAGATCTGGAATTACAGCAGCTATGAACTATGAGATCTGGAATTACAGCAGCTATGAACCATGTCCTTCCCAAACTTAGCATCCAGGAACCGACGAGGTGCGTGCAAGAAACTCCCCTGAGCAAAGCACCGACGAGTAGAGAGGAATCCCAAACTCTCGTGTATCACTCCTCACTCAAATGAAACAACTTGAGTCTAACAACCTAGTACCAAGATGAGATTGGTTACTGAAATTCTTAATGGTAATTAAGGCCACCTTAATCAACACATAATACTAGGATGAGATATGTAAATGGCTGCCAAAACCAAGACAAGAAGAGAAAAAAAGAAAAGCTGAACTCTCAGTTAGAGAGAGAAATAACTCTCAGCTAGAGAGAGAAAAAAAGCACACTATCCAACCTTCGACAAGTCCCAAATGTTTTGCCTTAAAAAGACCTAATTTTGACATTTCCCCCAATTTGACCGGTTTTTTTATCCCTCCAATTCACTCAAAATCAATTTTTTTCCCTCAGAATCCAAATTTAACGGACATGTGCAAGGCACACGTCATTTTCCGTTAAATACTAATGGAGGTACCAAAAGTATTTTTAAAGAAAAAACGATTTTGTGTCAAAAACTATTACAGTGTAAAGGTATAGCAGCAAGAACGAAATGTGTCTATTCTGTGTACCAAAAATGACAGTTACCCTCTTCATCTTTGATTCCATCAAAGCGAGTTGTTATTTGTTGGCATCTTCTTCACGGTTATTTGTGAAATTAATAGTCCTTCAAATAATTCTAAAAAGTAAACTTACATAGTTTAGAATCGAACCAAAAAAAAAACTAATCTGGAGTCATCTTCAAGACTAAATTATATGTACTAGCAATGTTGTCATTCAATTTATCTTTAATATGTTAGACTTAATTTCCTTTTTTTTTTTTTTGGCTTAATGCTCAATAATCTTATTTTAGAAAGAAAACAGTCTACAATCATATTGCATCCTACAAGGCAAGTATACTTAAATATATTTTTTGGTAAAATCTCTTTTCGAAATTACTTGGAAAAAAAAATCTCTTGCACTGGTAGGCGATGTGTAGAGTAGAGGGGAGAGTAGGAAATTTTTCTTGTTGGAGGCTAAGTTAATTATGAAGTCATCTAGGTCAAAAAGTCATAAGTGATATACTTTTACGAGAAAATTATATGTGCACCCCCTCACTTCAGTGCAAAATTACCAAAACCCGCTGACCTTTTTGAAATTACATAAAGTCCCTCTCATATTAATATATTTAAACAATTACACCCCTTGTGCATTTAAAAATTCTTACAATTTCATCCCCTGTAAGTTTTACAAATAGACCTCTTGAGGGAGTCTCGTGGAAATGTACCAAAAGTCAGGGGTGATTTTGATAATTAACACTAAAGTGAGGGGGTGTGTGTGTAATTCACCCTACTTTTGTATCACATGACTTGATTACCAAACCAACACAAGGCCTATGTTAGGGGTCCTAGTGGATGCCCAACTCGGCCCATGTAGGCGTCCATATGGATGCCTATCGCGGCCCAATTTGGCTTTGTGTTAAAGTGATTAATTTGATTAATTATTTATTTATCCAATAAATTAATTATTCAATTAGATAAATTAATCTTTTAATTTATTTCTCTAAGAAATTAATTAATAATTAATCTTATCTATTAATAACTATCTCATCTAATGAGCAATTAATTATTAGCTCCATTTTAAAAATAATTCCTTCTATTTTTCTATTGCAATTTCTTTAAGCGCAACTCTTTAGGTTCGTCTCAAATGGCATTGGAGGAACAAAAGAATGCAGGTAACACCTAGCCAGTCTTGTGTCCCATATCGTAGCTCAATTGAGAACAAATGAATAAGATCATTCCAACTATTTTCCGTTATGAATACCGTACGCGTATAAAATTTTTATTCTAATATCTCAGTCAAGTGAGAGTCACGGTTCAGTCAAACTCAAAGGACATGACAATATGCTTAAATCATAATGAGTCGAGGTCACTGAACTTACTCTTGTGTCTAACGCGAGTAGCTCATGGAATTGACTGAAGACTTTTGACTTCAATCATTCATGATGGCATAGGATTTATACTCATTCACTTATAAGAGAATAAATTCCATCTTGGTAATCAGTTAAGACTATTATTTTCCTATCAAGTTGCACTTCATGGTCTACCCCTACAGGTGAAATGAGTAACTACTCTAATGAAGAACTTGATATCTCAAATGCATCTTCAACGTGATTCCTTAGGTCTAAGGTTCACTCTCACCTATCACACCTAATCAGCTCTGTTATTGACTGTCATAGAGTGAAACCCATGTGACAGAACCAATACGAGTCATGTTCGAACTTATCAGTCTCACTGATGTGTCTATGACATAAGCTCCCACTAACCCATAGTGTTCGACTGACACTTCCATGTCAAAACTTATGTCATACAAGTCTTATCTAGTTTTGATGTCCAGTTAAAACTCTCTACAACTTGCGAACGATTTCAGAGATCAAGTACCAAATACTTCTAATGCCATTCTCCTTAACCTATAAAGTGTAGAAGATAGCCTCAATCTTTTAGATTTAATGTTGTCTATGTTGGACAAACTTCACAAGAATACTATAATTTGAAAATGGCGAATGAACAAAAAAGATTATATCGAGGCGAAAGTAAACTCTCTATCCTTAACGCTTAATTGCCCTGCCTAGGTGGTACGAGTTGATTACAACAGCGTACCAAGATGCAACAATATTGCTCCATATCAAAACGACTTTTGATATCAGAACACACGAAATTTCTCTGCTCAAGAACTCACGAAAGTAGGAAAAAGAATGGAGAGCAGAATGTTTCTGATTTGGTGTGTTTTTCATTCTACTGGAAAGGGCTACATATAGCCTCAGAAATTAGACAAAATAAATATGAAAAATTAAATTAGCCTTTATGCCAAATCTGTAACAATAGAAACATTACTACTATTATAGAAATGTGACAACATTCGAACGCCCAATAGAGGCACGTTTGAACGCCAGGCCTTCTAAAAGGTTGATTTAAAATTTGAACAAAAACATTGCCAGCATTTTATTCAAGCATGTTTTTATTTATCATTATTTTTTTGTTGTTCGATTTTCTGTTAATGGATTAAAAGAATTTTTTGGGAATTAATTGTGTCCAAAAAATTACTCTCATTAGAAGCTCAAGCGCAAGCACAAGCCCACGGCCCATTAAAAGTCGGACTTAGCCTTTGCTACAATTTGCAGGATGCACTTCTTTATCTGAGGAAGTGGGTTTGGAGTTAGATTCCTAAGTGCGTTAAAAACTTCGTTGTTCCATTGAACCAAGATCTTGGGATCTTCAGTCAACATAGTTGGGTTACCGCTGTGTCCATTTTTAATTTGTAGTTTTTAATCTCATTCCTCTTGATAGGAAGTTGTTTGATCTCTAGGCAGTCCTTTCGTCAAATGACCAACGATATCCTCTTTTGATTTCACATAATCAAGGAAATAATCCCGTTAGAAATCAAATGCTTAATGGTATTGTTCCTATGATGAATATGTCTAGACATACCATTATACATGATACTTTGCGCTCCACCGATTACTAACTAACAATTGCAATGAATTAAGATCGGGGACACTGGTTTTTCGCAACAGGGAATATCTTCTAAGAAATTTCTTAGTCACTCAGCTTCTTCACCAACTTTATCTAAAGCTATGAATTCTGATTGCATTGTGGATCGAGCTATGCAAGTTTGCTTACAAGATCTCCATGATACTGCTCCTTCACCGATGGTAAAGATATACCTACTCATGGAATTAGAGTCGTTTGTGTCTGATATTAAATTAGCATAGATTTATCCTTCTATTACAGCTGGATATTTGATAGTATAATCCAAATTTCTTCGTGTACTTTAAGTACTTAAGAACTCTAGTTGAGGCCCTCCAATGGTCTAAACTAGGATTGCTCGTAGAGTAAGCAACGTCAAGATGAGTGTAGTTTAAGATATTTATTAAACTGCCAATGACTCTAGCATACTCTATTTGTGATACGGGTTGGTCATGGTTCTTGCATAGATAAACACTCAAGTCCACTGGCGTTCTCACAATAGCTCTGTTGCTAGGAAGAAATTTTTCCACAACTGTCTCAATGTATGAGACTGTGACAAGATAAGTCCTTCAGATGGTTTAGAGATTTCAATCCCTAATATGACATCTCCAACCCCATATCTTTCATGTAAGTTCCTTTTCAACATTCCTTTACTATTCATGATAATATCATGATTACTTTCCATAGTTAACATATCGTCTACATATAGACATACTATGACATAAGTGTTTTGTGTTTGTTTAACATACACACACTTGTCACACTCGTTGATCTTGAAACCATTTGACAACATTGTGTTATCAAACTTCTCGTGCCGCTGTTTGGGCACTTGTTTAAGTTCGTACGGAGACTTAACAAGTTTACACGCTTTCTTCTTCTATCTAGGAGCAACATACTTCTCGGGTTGTTCCATATAAATTTCTTCTTTTAATCCCCATTTAGAAAAGCCGTTTTCATATCCATTTGAATTATCTCAAGCCTATGCAACACGATAGTAGTGATGAGTATCCTTATGGAGTTTATTCTCATTAATGGAGAATAAGTATCAAAGAAATCAAGACCTTCTGTTTGTCTGTATCCTTTGACTACTAACCGAGCTTTGTAGTTATCAATAGATCCATCAATTCTATATTTGTTTTTCAATATCCACTTACAACCCAGAGGTTTGCTTCCCTTGTAAGATCAACCGACTCCCAGGTGTGGTTGTGCATAATTGACTGAATTTCGCTATCGATAGCCTCTTTCCAGAGTTGAGCATCTGGACTAGATAATGCTTCCTTAATTGTCCTAGGTTTATTTTCTATTGAATATGATATGAAGTCAGGCCCAAAAAATTTAAGCTCTCTTTTCCTTTTTCTACGACGTGATTCTTCGTCCCCGCGATTAGTACCACTCGTAGATGCAAATGATCTTTTAAAAGGACTAGATTCATTGCTTTCCTTATTTGGAAATATGTCTTCAAAAAATGATCCATTTCTTGATTCCATGATAGTACCTTCATGAATATCCATAAATTCTAACGTATGAACCAGAAATGGATAGGCACTACTATTAAGTGCATAACCAACGAAGACGCAGTTAACATTCTTGGGCCTTATCTTCACTTGTTTGGGTACTTCTACCTTAGTCAAAAACCACCACATTTTGAGGTACTTATATGAAGGCTTGTGACCTTTTCATAGTTCGTATGGAGTCTCACTCCTACTTTTGTGGGGAATCTTATTAAGGATGTAATTGGTGAAGAGGATCGCCCCTGTCTACAAATTTTGGGACAATCCATAATTGATCATCATTACATTCATCATTTCTTTGAGAGTGCGATTCTTGCATTTGGCAACACCATTCGATTGTGGTGAATATGGTGCCGTAGTTGATGAATAATTCCAGAGTTGGTGCAAAATTTATCAAACGGGACTCTGTATTCTCCACTTCTATCACTTCAAATAGCTTTTATCCTTTTACTAAGTTGATTTTCAACTTCTGTTTTGCAATGTGTAAACGCTTAAAGTGCTACATCTTTACTTCTCAGTAAATACACAACAATACTTTGTGCAATCGTCAATAAATGTAATAAAATACTTTTTCCCACCTCTAGTTTGCCCAAACTTTAAATCACAAATATCACTGTGAATAAGTTCTAGAGGTGTGGTGTTTCATTCAGCAGAAAGAAACGGTTGTTTGACTAGCTTAGCTTTAATACATATCTCGCATTTGTGTTGATTATAACCTTTAAACATTGTTAATAAGTTCAAGTTAACTAATCTTCGAATAGTATTATAAATTACATGTCCTAGTCTAACATTTCATAAATTAGATAATCAAGCAAATAAACAGAATTCTCAACTTTATTGCCAAGATTTTTTATTACAGAGTGGATTAAATTCATTTTGAAAAGGCCCTGCCCAAGTTAACATTTTCCTACATAAATCCCACGGTTAGTAAAAGAAAACCTATCATCCCCGAAGACCAGCTTGAGCCCATTCTTGACCAAAGTAGATATCGAAACAAATTCTTATGAATCTCTGGAACATGCAGAACTTCAGTCAGTGTCAACTCCTTGCCTGACTTTATCTTCAATACCACTATTATCCATTTTGACCACAGGAGATGTTACTGAGTTGCTCATGAACAACATTCATCCATAAGTCAGAGTAGGGGTGCAAGGTGAGTCGAGCCGGCTCATGAGCATGGTGAGCTGGCTTGACTGGAGCTCAACTCGAGCTCAAGTCAAGCTTTTCAACCTCGAGTTTTTTCGTGAGTCGAGCTTGAGCTCACTTATAGTTGTTCATATGCTCGTGAGCCAGCTCGTAAGCTTTTATTATTAATTTTTTAATATATGACTAAAAATACTCAAATTTCATTAAATAATACTTACAATTTTATATACATCATAATTTAAGAATACTTAAGTTTGTTTTTTTCTATTTTTTTTAAGTCATGCAAAACAACGATATCAAATATAAGATTATCTATTTTAGTTGATATGATATAATTTTCTATAGAATAATTTAATGAAATCATAATTTCATGACACCCTCCTCTATATTCTAAATACTTATTGAACATAAGATATTTAGTTATTATTTATCGTAATAATACTTATTATTTATCTTAATAATGTGTACTATACATAATTAACGTATTGTTATAAGCAAAAAAGCATAATTTATTTTATTTTCTAAAAAAAGAAAAAAATAATTAAATTAATTTTTACTTCAAACTCGAGCACGAGCTTGATCTCGGCTCATCTACTTCGAGCTTGAACTCGATCCCTAGAAAATGAGGCTCGTTGAGTTTGAGCTCGAGCTAGAGCCTGAAAATTTCATCAGGCGAGGCTCGAGCTAGGCTCATTTACATCCCTAAGTCGGAGTATAGGATGAAAATGCCTCTCTATCTAAACAAATATGGAGAGTGGCTCCAGTATCAATGAACCATTCTCTTGAATTGTCCACCAAGTTGGTTTCGGACATGACAATAGTGAGGTCGAGTTCAAACAGATCAATGGGAACCCGATTATTAGATATGCCATCGATCATTTGGTTTGATGCCCTGGACATCATGTTCAGCTAGGTGCACCAGGTTCTGAACCTGGTTCTAGCCTTTGTTCTAATTTTGACTTGAACCTTTTCCCTGAGATTAGTTCTTCTTGGGCTCTCTGAAGTCTCTAGCCCAATGACCAGCCAGGCCACATTTGAAACAACCCTCTCCCTGTTTTGACTTGCCTTTCCTAACCTACTTTTTCTCGGAATTTTCTTTGGAGTTTTTCTTGAATTTCCTTTTCTGGTTAGAGGTTTCGCTGTCACCCGGGACTTCTGCGATGTTCGCCATCGTTCTATATCAAAACTACTTCTGATATCTGAACACACTAACTTTTTCTGCTCAAGAACTCTCGAAAGTAGGAGAAAGAATGAAGATCATAATGTTTTTGATTTGGTGTGTTTTTCATTCTGCTGGAGGGTGCTATATATAGCCTCAGAAATCAGACTAAATAAATACAAAAAATTAAATTAGCCTTAAAGCCAAACCTGTAACAACAGAAATGCTACTACTGTCATAAAAATGTGACAACGTTCGAATGTCCAATAGAGCCACGTTCGAACGTCAGGTCTTCTAGAAGGATGATTCAACATTTGAAAGAAAAGGTGGTCAGTGTTTTTTTCAAGCACGTTTTTATTTGTCAATGATTTTATGTTGTTGAATTTTCTATAGATGGATTCAAATAATTTCTGGGAATTAATTTTGTCCAAAAAATTTATCTTAATAGAAGCCGAAGCCCTAGCCCAGGCCCACAGCTTATGAACCGCGGACCCCGTGTTAGTTTTAGTGCTCGGCAAGCCAATAGGTTGCCAAATATTGTAACACTATAAAGCAGTCTTGTTTTCCTTTTATCATTAATAAAATGGCACTCTTTATTCTGTATTCTTTTTTCAATAAAACATGTAATAAAGTACTTTGGATCACATACTGCTATGGATCATGATTAAGCATTGGGAATGGTGATCATGGAATATGCTTGAACGACTGTGGTCAAAATCAGGTTCCAAGTTATAGAATCATTGAGTTCGGGATATCAATGATTCGTCAAGAGTTTCTTATATGTAGCAATCCATTTGTAGAGTATCTTATTCCATGGATACCGATCGGGGACCTATGCACATATGAGGGTCCACATTGCGGATGACTGGATTGAACTGCCCCATTGGGAATTCATATTGGTGTATGTGTTGAATATGAAATCCCAAGGTCACGTAGGCATATGTTGATCCTCATTATTTGAGGAATCATGGCTGCTCAAGCATATAACCCACTACACTTTGATTCAATTCATGATTCCAGGAGAATAAAAAAATGGGCTATTTTTGGGGCGTAGTCTAGTTATATGGCTTGACAGGTGATTCCAAGAAAGGATCTGTCTCTAATCTGAGGATCAGTAAATCTCCTATGCTTTCTTGAAAATGAATGACTTAGGAATCTCTGGCCAGAGTCAGTCAATGAGAAGGTGGGTGGTCCTTGCTTAGTTGACAAAAGTCATCATTTACCAAAGAAAAAGTCATATGATTAAATTAATGGGATTTCGACTACCAAGTCGATTTAATCGGGGGATCTAGTAGAAGAATGAGACATATGATACGATCGTGACCTGAAAAGGTCTACGTGAAATCATTCAAGTGTAGGGATTGAGTCGACGTTGCAAGATATCTAACACAATCTGTAGGAGTTATGAATTAAATGGTGATTAATTCATAAACCAATTAATCACATGGTATAATAATTAATGGGGATAATTAATAGATTACTGAGCCATTTAGGATATGGTCCTACTACTAGCTCTTAAATGTACCGAAGGGGTCACACTTACTTGGATAAGTTTCCTTGTTATGTGTTATAATTAGCCTTTCTAAAAGGCTAAGAATAAATTAATTAATTGGAAAATTAATGGACTTCATTAATCAGAGACTTTTTAATTAATTATGAGATTAATTAATTAATGGGTTAAGCCCAAGGAATTTATTAATTGAAAACTTAATTAATAATTCTTGAGAGTTTTAATTTACTTGGTCATTTGGATTAATTAAATTAAATAAACTGTTTAAGTAAAACTGGTGGAAGAAGTTAAATGAGGAAATAATAGATTAGGGTTTTTGGTGGAAGATTTTATATAGGGGAATTAGAATTCCTATTTCTTAGGGAATTAGAGTCCTAAGTTTTAATTGAAAAGGGATTAGCTTAATCCCTAAGCAACAAGGAAGGACGAATTTTAATCCTAATGGGATAACGAATTAAAGACTCCAAATCCTCCTCCAACTAGACAAGGTGGTAAAAAATTCCACCCTATAAATAGTGGATTAATTTTTGACCAACATGGCACACACAATAATTTCAACAGAGAAATTGAAAACTCTAAGCTCCATTCTTGTTAGCAATTTTTGAAAATTCCCACGGAAATCCTTAGGCTCTGTTTGAATATGTTTTCATTTTATTTTCAACCGTCATTTTCTAAAATGTATGGAAAATGAGTTTTTGATTTTTGTGTGAAAATGACGGCATGTTGGTTGTGTTTTCGGAAATGGTTGGAATTGATGATCAGATGATGTGTCAATGATTGAGTTAGTTCAAAGTAATGATATGTATATAGTGTAGATAAAATAATAGATAATATTATATTGATTAAAATAACCTTGTAAATAAAAATAATAAAAACTGGCCGGAAAAAAGCACTAAAAATACTCAAAGTGGGTCTTAAAATGTGCACAAGCATGTGAAGATTAATACTTTGTATTTTATTCCATTATAAGACCACAATATGCATTTAGAAGAAGATATGAGAGAGAAAAAAGTGTGTGAATTGGTAAAGTAAAAAGTAGTTATTGGAGAATATGTAAATGGAAATAAAAATAAGTGTATTTTCAGTTGAAAATGGTGTAAACTGTGTATTTTCATTTTGAAAATGTAAATATAGTTATGAAAACACAAACAAACGCAGACTTAAAGTTTTTTTTTTCCTAAGTTCTTGTATATCTCACTATCCGAAACACATGAGCCTCAACCATTGTAGTTTGTTACTAACACAATAACAACAATCGAGAGAAATGTTCAAGGCACGCATAGAGGCACGACACTTTGAGTGCTAAGGAGACCAACCCGGATCAAGAGAAAGTTGAACCCGGCGTGTGCTAGGAGGAATCGAGCCAACGAGTTCAACTGAAAATTCAAGGTGGAATTATAATATGGATTATATTAGAATGTTCAATCTGGCGGTAAGTTTATGTGATGTAAATTTAATTATGCAAAAAATTCTGTGCTTAATTCGGGTGAATCTTTTATAAACTTAAAGAAAAAACCTGTTTCCGCTACGAGATGTCACCTGAGGGTCTAGCCGATCAAAATAGTGGAATCATTGCCTGGTTTATGCATAATCAAATTTATTTTTTGTGTTTAATTTTGTTCGTTCACATGAAAATTGGTTAATTAATTTAATTATTTATTTTTTGAGATTTTGAATATCTAGGATTTGAAAATCAAGAATTAGGTTTTGGTTGGGTACTTTTTGATGGGATTCGACGAGCTGACAACAAAGGATCTGTGCGCGTCTTGAACTACCGTTGGCGGTAGAACTGCCGTTGGCGGTGGCACTGCTGAAAGCACGGGGTTGTGCATAAAGGGGTGGCACAATAGCCCTGGATCAAGGTGGCGGTAAACCGTTCGCCTGGAGATCTATAGTCTTCGGCAACGCGGGCTAAGGCGATAGCCAATCGCTGGGCAGTGGGAAAACCGCTCAGCGGCTGCTATTCGCAGGAACAATAGAATTGTTTCACGCGCAACTGCGGCGCAAGATGGTGCGCCGCCATGTGACATTGGTGCCGCCTCGGTCGGTGGCGGCCGATGGGGTGGATACCCAAATCCACCCCAATTTTTTAATCCTAGGGTTATTTTGAATTGAAAAACCCTAATTTTTTATTTTTCAAGAAATTAGGGAATTTTAAAAAATTGAGATATTTTGGGTTAAATTCTAATTTTTCAAAACCTTTAGGTAGTCCTGAAAATTAAAAAAAAAATGATTTTTCCCCAAAATTAGATAAATCCCATTAACTTATGATTTAGCTAATTTTAAAAGGGGTCAGTAAATTTATTGCTTTATGAATATCATGTTTGATGGCTTGCTTATGTGATATCACATGATTCACCGCTTTATGGTAGCATGCTAGTATAGATGTTTATTTTGTTCATGTGATATGTCCATGCATGATCACTTATAACAAGATAATATTGTGATTTCTCATGATTTACCGCTTTATGGAAGCATGCTAGTATAGAATCTTATTTTATTTTATTTATGTGATATGTTTATGCATGATCACTTAAAACAAGATAATATCATGAAATTGGTGAGACCTTGCATGAATGAATCACCTCATAAAAAATATTAAGTCCGGAAGCGAAATAACAAAGATCGAAAGTTTTGTTATAACCCGTCTTCCACCATTAGTAGAAACAAGGGAGACACCGCGAATCTCGATTTTACCGTCCATGAGTCATGGGGTGGAATCAAGCCAAGAATACAGTGGGTCTACTAAGACTTTTAAAGGAACGTGGGAATTGGATAGTCTAAGTGTTGTCCACGAATCATGGACATTTGGTCGATATGCTACAAAAATTTGGTGGGTTGGACTTAATACTTAGTATTATATGGGCTCGTGTTCTCAGGGCATATACGAAAAGTGAGGCAAATTATCTTGAGAATCACAAAATGATTTGTGGAAGGGCGGTCGAACCTACTAATTATAGACATCATATGGGTTTGTGTTCTCGGGGTGTATGATGGTTTTTTTTTAGATCTCAAGCCCACTAAGAAGATGACTTCTCCTTATTTTTCATCGTGAGGGTGATAAAATTTGATTAAAATAGTGGGAGCACACATAGTTAAAGACCAAATTATATGTGGATAATAAGTAAAACTAAATTCTAATTATTTGTTCGCCATAATTATTTAGTAAATAAGTCGAGAATCCTCTCGCTAGTATCTTAGAAATAAAATTGCTCACTAGTTCTAATTTTTCCAACTTGTACTGCAACCTAACAAGTGAATAGTCCTACAGTGGGAGTGTCATGATTATATCCTTGTGAAGAAGATAATGGAACCTCTATCTGATCAATGTACTGACAACGAATTTTCCATCTATTTGATATAGGTGGAAGATAATATCCAAGCAAGGTACATCATGATGGCCTAGTTGCAAAGGCTGCAAAATGATGATGTCCTCAGGGGATATTATCTTTGCGTTGAAGGAACAGTACGGTAAGTGTACGGAGAGAGAGAGTGATAAGAGGGGTTCTTACGTGTTTTTAAGCCTGTGATCTGATATTTTTGGATTTATTTATTGCCTAAATCATGCCACATTTTCGTTTAATCGGGGTGTTAAGTGATTTCAGGAGATAAACGAGAGCACACGAAGAAAAGGGTGAAAAATAATGCACGACACAAGATTCAAGCCTATTGACCACGCCCAAGTGATAGGAGTCATTTTTACGTGTTTTTAAGCCCCTTTACGTTTATGTTTTAGGTTCATTTATCACTTGATTTTGTCACTTGTGTGGTTAATTCGTGCATTAAGTGATTTCAGGCCTTAAGTGGATACAATTGAAGAAAGGGTGGAAAAATGATGTATAAAACAAGTTTACGCCAAGATGTTTCACACCTCCACGACCAAACAAGCAAGAAATAAGTTGGAGTTAGCCAAAATCATGTTTTAGTACCATTTCCGCACACCTGGGCGCCAAATCAGAAACAATCTCCACGTTGGAATGCCATTTTGATATTTTTAGAGACAGAATTGGATGAAGTGTCCTTCTACAAAGTTTTAGATCTATGTCTTAGCTTTACATGGGTACTTGAATCATCCAATTCGGAGATCTGTGGAGACGTTTATGAATAAAACACTATCCCTGCGCTGGAAAACACGAAAGTGGCAGCTCATGTTCTTGTTAGGTGGAAAACAAGAGAATGGTAGGTGCAAATTCTTGGTAGGTGGAAATTCTTGTTAGGTGGAAAACAAGAGAATGGTAGGTGCAAATTCTTGGTAGGTAGAAATTCTTGGTAGGAGGAAAGAAAGAGAAGGGTAGCTCAAATTCTTGGTAGGTGGATTTTTGGGTATTTAAAGGGGAGTGGGGAGCTCACTTGAGAACATAAAAAAATCATCCTTTGAGAGTGTGAGGACGAAAATTAAGGGGTTTGGGGGAGCATTCTCTTGGTTTTGAGTCATCCTATCATCATACTTGAAGAGCTAAGAAGAGGAAAATGAGGGATTCAAGCTTCCAATCAAGAATCGATCATCAATCCAAAATAGGGAGTTTCTTAGTTTGATATTCATCTTTATCTATGAGTAATTCTATATTTTTATTGTTTTCCCAATTTCAATTATGAACTAATTTTCCCTTAACTAGGGCCATGTGAAGGCCAAAGTTATGAGTATATATATATGATATTATTCTTCGTATTAATTCTACAATTGCTTTGTGTTTTGATTTTGTGCGTAATTACTTGCATATGTTTGATCGCCATATGTTTGTCATATTGCCTAGCTTAATAGTTTGAAAGAATATAAGTTAGGGTTCAAAGAAATCATCACATCATCCGTAAAAAATAGGGAATTGCCCCTAGAGATAGGTAGAGATTCCCGGGTGCAGTTAGCCGGATTTATTCGGGAAAATTCTAGAACTTGAATGCATGATTATTGATTAAACTCTCGGATAGACATATTTAGAGAACTGTCAATTTATCATAGGATTATTACAGCCGAGACATCGGGTAGTAATTAATTAAGGAATTTTCACCAAAGCAATAGTAGTCTAATAATACGAAGAATAGTTCATATTTATATTAACAAGTAAATTTGGTTGAAGCATGTGCCTTAGTTGTTTTATCTCATAAGAATCTAAATCTATTTGCTAAGTCTCGTTTTTACATTTTTATTGTAAATTAATCACAATCTTTTAATTCAATTTTAATTGCTTTTAAATTTCTAGCTTTAAATAATCTTGTCTCTGTGGGATCGATAATTCGGACTTAAAGTCCACTTTATTACTACACACGACCAGTCCACTTGCTGTTTAATACACGTAAGGATTTTTCGTGTCAAGTTTTTGGCGCCGTTGCCGGGGACTTGATTTATTTTAGTTTCGGATTTTATTGCAATTTTTAGCTTTAATTTCTTTTGTCGTTTTTATTATTTTCTATTATTCTCACTGTTATTTTCTATCTTTAAATTTCTGTTGGTTTGCTTCTTTGTTTCAAACAGGTTGATCTTTTGGTGAATGACTCGAACCTCAAGAGAGGCTTTAGAGGAATTTGACCCTGAGATCGAGCGTACGCTTCGTGCAAACCAGAGAAATCGAGCTATGGCTGGCAACTTCCTTGATATGAATCTGCCCGAGAATAGAGAATGGTTGCAAAATCTGTTCCAAGCTATGCAACCGGCACTACCAGCACCACCTCCATCTGTTCGTGGTAATCAGCCAGCCCGTGTACACACTACGCCAGGGCCTGTTGTGGTCCCCAATTTTGCCACGCCGAACTTCCACATTCCACCTCACATGTTTAGCATGGTTCAGGCGGAACAATTTTATGGTGATCCGAAAGAGTCACCTCATGACCATCTAGAGCACTTCGAAAATGTGTTATCTACCATGCAATTCCACCCAAGAGATCTTGATGCCATCCGCCTCCGATTATTCCATTTTTCGCTTAAGGATAAAGGGACTTTGTGGTACAAGTCGTTGCCCCCACAATCCATTGAAACGTGGGAAGAGTTAGTCGAAGAGTTTCTCAACAAGTTCTTCCCTCCATCAAGGATTAACGAGTTAAGAAGCGAGATCAAGGGTTTTAAGCAAAAAAGGGGATGAATCGTTAGCATCAGCATGGGCAAGATACAAGAGTCTGCTTCGAAAGTGCCCCGATCACAACTATTCAAGAGACGAGCGAGTGCTACATTTCTTTAATGGAGTCCGGTCTCGGATTCGTCACAGACTTAATGCAGGAGCAGGCTGTGATCTTTTGGGTCTCGATAGCAGAACAGTGTGGGCTAAACTAGAGCAGATGGCACGGGATGATGAACTGTACCCTGAAGATGACGATGAGTTTCCCCTACAATCCCGAAGGGTTGCTGTTGCTCAAGAGGTAGAACAAAATGTTAATCTAGAGGCAGAGCCAACCATTAGTGATGTGAACTATGTCGGAAATTCAAACAAGCCTCAATTGAGCTTCCACATGCCCGAGAATTTTCCGAAAAGGCCAAATCCCGCACTAAATTCACAACAAGGCATCTACCAAGCACCGAGGCCTCCGTTTTACAACAACCAAACTCAAAAGCCTGGAAATTTTAAGCCACAAGGTCAAGTTCCAAGACCTTCGACTGTCGAAGAAAGATTGGCGGCTCACATGCAAAAATCAGACGAATCATTCGCAGAGCTTCGATTGATGTTACAGGGTGTTATGACGGGAATGAAAGAGATGCAGCACCAATTTGCACAATTATCGGTTGATGCAGGTGGAAGAGCACCTGGGACACTGCCGAGTGATACAGAGAAAAATCCAAAAGAGCAATGCCATGCCATCGCTCTGAGAAGTGGCAAAGAATTGAAAAGTGCACCTCCCAAGCAGTCCAAGTCCGCACTTGAAGAGGACAATGTTCAAACTTTTGATAAACTTGAAAATTCAAATCTGTCTCCCAAGTACGTACTTGACCAGAACCAAGTAAGTACTTCACACAGCTCAAGTACGTACTTGGGGCAGGATCAAGTCCGTACTTCACAGGCAGACAGGGCGTCTTCTGAAACTTTGACTCCTTCTTTGTCTAATCCTATTGAAATACGTCTCCCTTTCCCCCTAGCACATAAAAAGAATAAAAAAGATATGGATAAGAGTTTTCTTAGGATTTTAGAAATTCTTCGAGAAGTTCGAATTAATATTCCTTTTATTGATGCGATTTTGCAGATGCCCAATTACATCAAGTTCTTCAAGGATATTCTATCCAATAAGCAGAAGTGGGAAGGCAATGGAACGGTGTGCTTGACTGAAGCATGCTCAGCAGTGGTGTTGAACAAGTTGCCACAGAAACTCAAGGATCCAGGGAGCCTCACAATTCCTTGCACTATTGGGCAACTCAAATTCGACCGAGTGCTATGTGATTCGGGCGCCAGCATAAATCTTCTTCCTTACTCGTTGTTCCAGAAATTGGGTTTGGGGAATCCAAAGCCAACCTCGATGAGCCTCCAACTTGCAGATCGATCAATCAAACACCCGAAGGGAATCATAGAGGATGTCATCGTGCAAGTTGACAAGTTTTACTTCCCGGTGGACTTCGTGGTTCTGGAGATGGAAGAAGATGTTGAAGTTCCTCTCATCCTAGGAAGACCCTTCCTAGCCACAGGTAAAGCTATGATCGACATAGCCAATGGTAAGTTAACTTTGAATGTGGGTGAGGAGAGAGTTACTTTTGACGTATACAAGGTTATGAAGCATGTTGGTGATGATGCGTCATGTTTAAGAATAGATGCTTTTGATCCTTTGATTATTGAGCACTTTCAGGAAAACATCTCTGATGATCCACTTGAGGTATGCATAATGAACTCCACGGATGTTGAGTCGGCCAGTGATAAACAACTGGAAGTTGTTCATAGCTTAGAGAGGCGTGCACAATACCCCACGAAGAAATTTGAGAAGTTGGATAGCCCACTGTCTAGCCACTCCAAACCATCTATTGAAGAGCCACCAACTCTTGACCTAAAAACTCTACCCTCTCATCTTAAATATGTTTATTTAAATGACGATGAAACCTTGCCACTCATCATTTCTTCTTCTCTTACAGATCAACAAGAAGCAAGGTTACTGGAGGTGTTGAGAGATCACAAAAAAGCCTTTGGATGGAAGATTGCTGATATCAAGGGGATCAGCCCAGCCATCTGCATGCATAAGATTTTAATGGAAAAAAGCTCAAGGCCCACTATACAACCACAAAGGAGGTCTAATCCTCAAATTCAAGAAGTGGTGAAGAAAGAGGTAATCAAGTTACTCGATGCCGGCATTATCTTCCCTATCTCTGATAGTCCATGGGTAAGTCCAACGCAGGTAGTGCCCAAGAAAGGAGGTACGACAGTAGTTCGTAATGACAATAATGAGTTAATTCAATCTAGAATTGTCACTGGTTTTAGGGTTTGCATAGACTATCGTAAATTGAATGAATATACCCGAAAAGACCACTTTCCCCTCCCCTTTATCGATCAAATGTTAGAAAGATTAGCCGGGCATGAATATTACTGTTTTTTGGATGGGTACTCCGGCTATAACCAAATTGCTATTACACCCGAGGATCAAGAGAAAACTACTTTCACTTGTCCTTACGGCACTTTTGCTTATAGGCGTATGCCTTTTGGCTTATGTAATGCACCTGCTACTTTTCAAAGATGCATGATGGCTATATTTCATGACATGGTCGAGCAATTTCTTGAAATCTTCATGGATGATTTTTCTGTTTTTGGCTCTACATATGATAGATGTTTGCACAATCTAACCTTAGTTTTGCAGAGGTGTGAGGAGACTGATCTAGTCTTAAATTGGGAAAAGTGTCATTTCATGGTACAAGAAGGAATTGTTCTGGGTCATAAGATCTCCCACAAGGGGATTGAGGTGGATAGAGCGAAAATTGAAGTGATAGCTAATCTTCCACCACCCACCACGGTCAAAGCCGTGAGAAGCTTTTTGGGACATGCCGGGTTTTACAGGCGTTTTATTTCAAATTTTTCTAAAATTGCTAAACCCCTGTCTAACTTGACCATGAAAAATGCAGTGTTTGACTTTAATGATGCATGCATGCAGGCCTTCCTCACCCTGAAGGAGAAATTAATCTCATCACCTGTGATGTCCGCCCCAGATTGGAGCCTACCATTCGAGTTGATGTGCGATGCGAGCGACATTGCCGTTGGAGCTGTACTAGGTCAAAGGAAGGGTAAAATCTTTCATACTATTTACTATGCTAGTCGTACCTTAAATGAGGCCCAACTCAATTATGCTACGACTGAAAAAGAGCTTTTAGCTGTCATTTTTGCTTTTGACAAATTTCACTCCTATCTTGTGCTTAACAAAGTAATAGTATACACTGATCACTCGGCCTTGAAATACTTGCTTGCTAAAAAAGACGCAAAACCTAGACTACTCAGGTGGATCTTATTACTACAAGAGTTTGACTTAGAAATAAAAGATAAAAAAGGATCTGAAAATGTAGTAGCTGATCACCTATCTAGACTAGAATTAGTGGATAAGAAAATGGATGAGACCCCAATAGGAGATGAATTCCCCGATGAACAGCTTTTTACTCTTTCTTCTATTTCAATCCCCTGGTATGCTGATTATGCTAACTATATAGTTGCTGGAATTTTACCCCCTGATTTGACATTTCACCAAAGAAAGAAGTTTTTGAAAGATGTTAGGCACTATCTGTGGGAAGAGCCCTACTTGTTTAAAATTGGTGTCGAGGGAATTATCAGGCGTTGTGTACCCGAGGAAGAAATGACCTCCGTCTTGGCTCATTGCCATGACATGGTGATAGGTGGCCACTTTGGCCCATCCAAGACTGCTGCCAAGGTTCTGCAATCAGGTTTTTTCTGGCCTACTTTATTTAAAGATGCACACGCTTATGTTCAAAAATGTGATAGATGCCAAAGAGTAGGTAATATCTCTAGACGACATGAAATGCCTATGAATAATGTGCTTGAATGTGAATTATTTGATGTGTGGGGTATAGATTTTATGGGACCTTTCCCTAGTTCTTGTTCCAATAGGTATATTCTAGTCGCTGTTGATTATGTGTCTAAATGGGTCGAAGCTGAGGCTTTGCAAACTAATGATGCTAGGGTTGTTCTTAGATTTCTGAGAAAACATATTTTTGCACGATTTGGAACCCCGAGAGCAATTATAAGTGATGGAGGCACACATTTTCGTAACAAGCAATTTGAAAACTTGTTGAACAAATATGGTGTTAAGCATAAAATCTCGACCCCTTACCACCCTCAAACTAGTGGGCAAGTCGAAGTGTCTAATAGGGAAATTAAACGGATTTTAGAAAAAACGGTAAATAGCCATCGAACTGATTGGTCTCTGAAATTAGATGATGCATTGTGGGCTTACCGTACTGCTTTTAAAACCCCTATTGGCATGTCCCCATATCGTCTTGTGTTTGGAAAAGCTTGTCATTTACCTGTCGAACTTGAACATCGTGCTTATTGGGCTATCAAATTCCTGAATTTCGATACAAGTGTTATAGGTAATAAGAGGTTGCTTCAACTGAATGAGCTCGAGGAGTGGAGACATGAAGCATACGAGAATGCAAAACTGTACAAAGAACGGACCAAGAAGTGGCACGACAAGCATATTCTACCCCGGGAATTCGAGGAAGGTGAGAAAGTTCTTATGTACAACTCTAGACTCAAGCTCTTCCCAGGCAAGCTCAAATCGCGTTGGTCGGGACCCTTTCGAGTCACCCGAGGTATTCTTCCGGAGCTGTGGAGCTTATCACTGAGGATGGACAAGTATTTTTAACCAATGGACATAGGCTGAAACACTACTCGGGCACTGACTGGAGCGCAGACACATTATCTGTCAAGCTCCGAGAACCATCGACTTAAGTCGATCCTGAATAGTCGAGCTATTGACTATAAACAAGCGCTTCTTGGGAGGCAACCCAAGTTTGTAAGTTTTTTTTTTTTTTTTTGTTTTTGTTTGTTTAGTTTGTTTGTTTATGTTTATGTTCAAACATGCACTTTTGGCATGTATGTTTTCGTATGCTTGATGGTTTGAAAAGTTGAAGTGTTAGATATGATAGACATTTGGACCCCATGTTTAGAGATGCTTATTTTACTCGAGAGGAGAAGAAGCTTTGTAACGATGCATTGGAAGTTAAAGGATGTTTTTCAACATCCTTGGTTGTAAGTGTTCTTTTACCGTTACGTATACTTGTTGTAACAACATTGAGGACAATGTTGGATTTGAGTTTGGGGGTAGAAGAGTGCTTATTTTGAACATTGAAAATGCAATGCTAATTTTTAGCTTGAGTTTGGGGGAAAGTTTGTATGATATCATGTTTAAATACTTCTTTGTTGAGAAAATCAAGTATAAATTTTTTTTTTTTTATCTTTCCAATTGATGCATTAAAATTGATTAACTTGAAAAAAAAAATGGCATGATTTCTTGAAATAATTTGAATTTAATGGAACATATATATCTTTGAAATTGCTCATGGAGACCCTAGACTAGGATTGATTTCTTAGATGATTCACATTGCACAATAAATCGAGGGTAGAGGAGTTGAGAGGATAACCATCTTGAGACACTTAAGGAGTTTTTCCCGGAAAAATTAACTTAGATTTTTCGTAAGGTTATAAGTTGAGTAGTAATTTTTTATGCTAAACAATGAATTAAAAAGGTTAAAGTTTGGTATGACCACAAGTGGTCAGGCTAATATGTACTGGAGGTGAAAAGTTTCATGCCTATATACTGTACTATTATGCTAATTTGAGCTAAGCTCAAGCCAAAAAGAAGCGAATTGTTTAAAAGATCTAGTTTTATTTCGTGGCCTTTGACACTCGAGTGATTAAATCCTTAGGAGTGTCTTTACACTTAATGCCCCAAAACTATCTAGTTTGGGAGTCATTGATCTAAAACTTGTTACATGGGTGCCATAGAAAGCCTAATGGAATAAAACATTGCACATGATCTAGCCTTAATGAAGTTAATTGGAAAGTTTCATATGAATTGAAAGTTTGAATGGTTGAGATAATGAAATTTAAATGGCTATGAGATTTTCTATGATTCTTATGCTTTGTGTTTGATCAAAAGTTGATAGATATGGAATTAATGTACAAAATTTGGTAAGGATGCCTTTCGACTATAATACCTTAGATTTATTTTCAGTACACCTATGGAGTCTTTTCGAGTATTGGTGTCACATGAGCAAAAGTAGTTGATATGTATATATATTTGTGAGCTATAAAAGGATGATTTTGTGCCATTTATTCTTGTTAATTATGTTGAGATGTATTCATTTGGTTGGGATTGAAAGTTTGTTAGATTTTGTGGGTATATCTTCTGCAAACCCTCACGAGACTATAACTCGTCCTTTGAGGTAACTCAAAGGTTTAAAGGCTTGTTGCACATGCTAAGTGCAATCGTTTACTCCACGAAAGTGAGTTCGTTTGTTGTTTTTGTTTTCTCCTTTTGGTTGATGATGTTTTTTTCATGCCTAGAACTTTTATTGCTCGAGGTCGAGCAAATGATAAGTTTGGGGGAGTTGATAGGAGTCATTTTTACGTGTTTTTAAGCCCATTTGCGTTTATGTTTTAGGTTCATTTATCACTTGATTTTGTCACTTGTGTGGTTAATTCGTGCATTAAGTGATTTCAGGCCTTAAGTGGATACAATTGAAGAAAGGGTGGAAAAATGATGTATAAAACAAGTTTACGCCAAGATGTTTCACACCTCCACAACCAAACAAGCAAGAAATAAGTTGGAGTTAGCCAAAATCATGTTTTAGTACCATTTCCGCACACCTGGGCGCCAAATCAGAAACAACCTCCACGTTGGAATGCCATTTTGATATTTTTAGAGACAGAATTGGATGAAGTGTCCTTCTACAAAGTTTTAGATCGATGTCTTATCTTTACATGGGTACTTGAATCATCCAATTCGGAGATCTGTGGAGACGTTTATGAATAAAACACTATCCCTGCGCTGGAAAACACGAAAGTGGCAGCTCATGTTCTTGTTAGGTGGAAAACAAGAGAATGGTAGGTGCAAATTCTTGGTAGGTGGAAATTTTTGTTAGGTGGAAAACAAGAGAATGGTAGGTGCAAATTCTTGGTAGGTAGAAATTCTTGGTAGGTAGAAATTCTTGGTAGGAGGAAAGAAAGAGAAGGGTAGCTCAAATTCTTGGTAGGTGGATTTTTGGGTATTTAAAGGGGAGTGGGGAGCTCACTTGAGAACATCAAAAAATCATCCTTTGAGAGTGTGAGGACGAAAATTCAGGGGTTTGGGGGAGCATTCTCTTGGTTTTGAGTCATCCTATCATCATACTTGAAGAGCTAAGAAGAGGAAAAGGAGGGATTCAAGCTTCCAATCAAGAATCGATCATCAATCCAAAATAGGGAGTTTCTTAGTTTGATATTCATCTTTATCTATGAGTAATTCTATATTTTTATTGTTTTCCCAATTTCAATTATGAACTAATTTTCCCTTAACTAGGGCCATGTGAAGGCCAAAGTTATGAGTATATATATATGATATTATTCTTCGTATTAATTCTACAATTGCTTTGTGTTTTGATTTTGTGCGTAATTACTTGCATATGTTTGATCGGCATATGTTTGTCATATTGCCTAGCTTAATAGTTTGAAAGAATATAAGTTAGGGTTCAAAGAAATCATCACATCATCCGTAAAAAATAGGGAATTGCCCCTAGAGATAGGTAGAGATTCCCGGGTGCAGTTAGCCGGATTTATTCGGGGAAATTCTAGAACTTGAATCCATGATTATTGATTAAATTCTCGGATAGACATATTTAGAGAACTGTCAATTTATCATAGGATTATTACAGCCGAGACATCGGGTAGTAATTAATTAAGGAATTTTCACCAAAGCAATAGTAGTCTAGTAATACGAAGAATAGTTCATATTTATATTAACAAGTAAATTTGGTTGAAGCATGTGCCTTAGTTGTTTTATCTCATAAGAATCTAAATCTATTTGCTAAGTCTCGTTTTTACATTTTTATTGTAAATTAATCACAATCTTTTAATTCAATTTTAATTGCTTTTAAATTCCTAGCTTTGAATAATCTTGTCTCTGTGGGATCGATAATTCGGACTTAAAGTCCACTTTATTACTACACACGACCAGTCCACTTGCTGTTTAATACACGTAAGGATTTTTCATGTCACCAAGCACCAGCATGACCACACCCGGGTGCCGATCAAGAAGCAAGCAAGTTCAACATTCTGAGGTCCACGCCTAGGCGCCGCCTTACTCGCGCCTGAGGGCTATTATTTCCATGCCTGGGCGCCGCCAAACTTATTCCCCAAGAAAGAAACTCCACGTAGGCCACGCCTAGACGCCGGTGTAACCGTTTTCCAAGTGTATAAAAGCCAGATTTCAGCAATGAGAGGGGGTTTGAACTCCTGGGGATTGAAGGCACTTTTCTGGGTTTTGGAGCCACAATTTCATCAATTGGAAGAGATCAAGAAGGAAGGTTAGCTTGGGGATTGCAGATTGAAGTGAATATCCATCATCAATTCAACATAGGGAGTTTTAATAGCTTTGTCTTTTCATTATTCTCCATGAATATGTATATGAATCTATCTATGTCCTTTATGCCATTAAATATGAGCTAAGCTTGTAAGACTAGGGCCATGTAAGGCCAAATTGTGATTTATGCTTATAATAGAGGATTGTTGAAGTGATTCTTATGTTGTTATGTGGTGCGAATTTATGGTTTTGCTTGTTTGACATATGCTTGATCACTATATGTTAGAATCTTATGCCTAGGTGAATATTTCGAGAGAAAATTGACTTAGGGTGCAAGAAATTCACACCATAACCCGCAACCAATGAGGAATTACCCTAGACATAGGTAAAGATTCCCGGGTGAAGTCGTTCGACCTAAATCGAGTGAGCTCTAGTGCGTTAATGCGTGTTTGGTGATTAGATTTCTGGGTAGATATACTTAGGAAACCATCATTCAATCATAGGAGTTTAGCACGAGACATCGGTTATTCTTTACCCCAGGAGCTTTCACCATAGCAACATAAGCATAACCTTCAACGAGAGCCTTTATAAGTATAATTGAGCAATTTGGACCTTTCATGTGCCTTAGTCTCCCTTTATAATTGGTCTTCAATCCGTCGTTTGTCTTCATTTTTATCTTACGCGATTTACCTTCAACTTACCTTTACTTTATTTGTTTTTTTTCATTATAAAATCATAAACTAAAAATCCAAGTCTTCGTGGTTCGACTACTCTGACTTTTAGTCCAGTTTTATTACTACACACGACTAGTGCACTTGCTATTCAAGCACGCTAGTCAGAGAGAGAGAGAGAGAGAGAAATGTAATCTCTAAAGAGCTCTTTAGAGCTTGGATGACTAAAGGGGTCATCCATCACGATTTATATCCTGAACATGATATAACAATTGATGGAGATCTAATGGTGGACTTAGTCCTAGAGTCACTCTCAAGTTCCTACAACTGGTTCGTAGTCAATTTTAACATGAAATAGTTGAGCACATCTCTGCTCAAATTATTGTATATGTTAAACATCTTTTAAGTCCACTCTGAGTGGGTCTAAGCCAATGCTGCATTTTGGTACTTCATCTTCCCAGCCAAGGGTAAGGGGAAGAAGAGGAATAAGAAGCTACTAAAAGGCAAAAGGAGGAGTACAAGAATAAGGTGTGGGTACTAAAGGAAAAATGTTTTCAATCGTGGATTTGAGGACACTATGGAGAGGAACATATGTACATTAGGGTCCACATCGCAAATGACTAGATTGGACTGCCCCACTGGAAATTCATATTGGTGTATGTGTCGAATATGAAATCCCAAGTTCACGTAGGCATATGATGATCCACACTATTTGAGGAATCATGGCTGCTCAAGAATATGACCCACTACATTTTGATTTAGTTCATGATTTTAGGAAAATCACAAAATGGGCTATTTTAGGTGTAGTCTGGTTATATGGCTTAACAGGTGATTCCGAGAAAGGATTTATATCTGATTTGATGATCAGTGAATCTCCTATGCTTTCTTGAAAATAAATGACTTAGTAATCTCTGGCCTGAGTCGGTCAATGAGAAGGAGGGGGATCCTTGCTCAGTTGATAAAAGTCATTATTTATTAAAGAAATAGTCATATGATTAAATTAACGGAGTTTTGACTGATAACCAAGTCCTAGATTTAATTGGAAGATTTGACAGAAGGATGAGACATGCTACAATCGTGATCTGGAAAGGTCTACGTGAAATCATTCAAGTCTAAGGGTGGATTCGATGTTGCTAGATATCGAACTCAATCTGTAGGAGTTATGACTTAAGTGGTGATTAATTAATAACCCAATTAATTACATGGTACAATAATTAATTGAGGTAATTAACAGATTACTGAGCCATTTGGGGTATGATCCTACTACTAGCTCTTGAATGTACCTAAGGGGTCACACAGTTACTTGGATAAGTTTTCCGGTTATGTGTTTTAATTAGCCTTTGTAAAACACTAAGAATGAATTAATTAATTGGGAAAATTAATTAATTTTGGAATATTTAATTAGGTGATGGACTTAAGTATTTAGTGACTTTTTAATTAACATGAGATTAATTAATTGTCGGTTAAGCCCAAGGGATTTATTATTTGAAAGCCCAATTAATAAATCTTGAAAGTTTTAATTTAATTGCTCATTTGGATAAATGAAATTAAATAAAATGTGAAATAAAATTGTCGGAAGACAATTTAAATAAGAAAATAAATGATAAGAATTTTTTATGGAAAATTTTGTATAAGCGAATTAGGATTCCTATTTCTTAGAGAATTAGAGTGCTAAGTTTTAGTTGGAAATGGATTAGCTTAATCCCTAAGCAACAAGGAAGGAAGAGTTTTAATCCTAATGAGATATGGAATTAATGACTCCAAATCCTCTTTCGACTAGATGAGGTGGTCGAAAATTCCACTCTATAAATAGGGGAAGAGTTTTCGACCAACATGGCACACACAATAATTTCAAGAGAGAAATTGAAAATTTCAAGCTTCATTCTTGCTTGCAATTTTTGAATATGCACACCAAAATCCTTAGAGTTTCTTTGCCTTAGTTCTTGTATTCATTAATACGCAAATAGAGACTCTCGTATATTTCGGTACCCGAAACACATAAGCTGCAACCGTTGTAGTTAGTTGCTAGCACAATAGCAACAATCGAGGAAAACGTCCAAGATGTGGATACACTCTTAGAGGCACGACATGGAGACCAACCCAGATCAAGAGAAAGTCGAAATGGGCGTGTGCAAGGAGGAATCGAGACGACGAGCTCAACCGAAAATTCAAGGTGAAACTTTAATATGGATTAAATTAGAATATTTAATATGATGGTAAGTTTATATGATGTAAATTTAATTATGCGTAAAATTCTAGGCTTAATACTGGTAAATCTTTTATAAAAAATTAAAAAAAAATTATTTCCACTGCGAGATGGCATCCGAGGGTCTAGCCGATCCTAACACCCTAGATTTGGACCCGGACTTGGTCTGAGCCCGAGCCCGTGCCCGTGCCCGTGCCCGAGTCCAGGCCCATCGGACCCCGTGGGCGTCCAAAGGCCTACGGAACACCCATGAGCTAGGTTCTCCCCCATTCACAAAAGTGCTTCACCCCAAAGGGGCAACTCCTTATGTCAAACTTGAGACATATATACCATCACAAACTTTTATCCATTTCCTATGTGGAATAAACCCACTTCAAACACCCAAATTTGACACTTAATTTCTCATTCGTTTTAAACCTGATTTGAGAAATTGGAAGTGCTAAACTCATCTACTCAGATTAATATTATCCAATAATATTTTGTATTTCAGATACTTGTGGTGTTTAAATTTCTTATTCAAAAGAGGTGTTCAACATATTATGCATATACACTTTTTCCAACAGTCTATAAACTTATAAACCCAATAAGTAAAACAATAGAAATGCCTTATATAAATATAAGGGTTTAATTACAAGTAATCTTCCCTATACAATCTATCCGCTGTGGCATTTGAGCGTATAAACACCAACAAGTCGTCTCTCGAAACTTTTTTTTTTCAAAAGGTGACTTTCATCCCTTTTTTTCTTTGCACGACTTTGTTTTTCTTTGCTCAAGTATTTTTCGTATATCTTATTTGTTCCTCTTTTTTGACATGTGTTTTTGTCCTTTTTCTTATGGAGTACGATAGAGGTTTAGATTTCATTGTGAGTGAGTGAAATTTTCAATTACGATCGGAGAGGTAAATATTATCAGCAGGGATGTGGTCTCACAGACGTGAATATATATAGTTGGATGCTGCTCATAAGATATACCTTTTATTACATGTCCATTAAATACGTTTTTTTTTTAAAGTTCACTTGCTTCTTATGCTTCATTTTAAACTTGATGGTATTTTATTTTGGAAAATGCTATATACCTCCCATTTTTGGGTCACCCTTTTTTTACTTCCTACGTGGCTACCCTAGTCATTGTTCAACTCAACATCCAATTATTACTTTTATTATATTTATATTCTCCTTGATTTTGTCTCCAAAATCTCTTTTCTTCTCTTTCCTTAATTCATATCCAAAATCCAGCAGATTTCTTCTCCTCCTTAACTAAAACTCTGGACGTCCTTGTTTTTATCGTTCAAGAATCCAAAATCCATTCTCCTTATCATGGCTATGCTGCTCTCTATCAAAGTACCTCTCTCGTCCAAAATTAATTTAAAAAAAAAACTTAGAATATTGAAGGGAAAAAAGATGGCTTCAACCAAACTTGTAAATGCACACAACGCAAATCTGCCCCACAAAAGCTATAGTCAATCAAACAAGCATATATGATTTGACAAAAGATGATTAATGAGGAAACAAAATATGACAATTGATTATTGCTTCCACCCAAGATGAAAAAAAAGGAGAATGAGATATATTTTGCACAATGAAAAGATTAATACAGATAGTAATAGGAGCTTTATCTAATATCAGTTAAGGAAATCAAAGAAGACTTAAGGCTCAGATAACAGTTAAGAAATCGAAGAAGGCATAAGGACTTATTCCTTCAAGTTAAAGAATCCATCATAGGAAATACGACTGTTGGAAGTCATTCATTTAAGCGTTTAGCAAATGTAACTTCCTCCTGAAGACCAATGAGAAATATAACACCCCCAATTACTGTATTTTGCTTCTGGACTGGTAGAAACTCTATTGACAAGTTAAGGCCTTCAAATATTTGGCATCTTTCACTGGGATTTTTCTGTGCTTGTAACAAGAACAAGTTGTCATCCTTAATGTTAGGGGTGGTAGCATTAGAGCACAAAAAAATAATCAAGAAACTAGAAAATCTAAGCCTAAATATGAAGATAAACAACATAAGGATTTAACGTAGCTCGGCATAATTGCCTATATCCGTGAGCCAACCTATATCTAAATCTTTTTTCTCAAAGTGAATATGAGTACATCAATCGAATTACAAGTTAAGTTTTCCTAATTATAATAGTTGGAGTAATCTAAAAGCTTATCAAATTAGGAAACATATTCCAAATAAACTTAGGGAACAAGTCTGGATACAATAGGAAACAAATCACTCTCAAAACAAGTACACAAGACTGCCAAATGCCTAAACACAGTGGTGTTCACTCCAAAACGCTGCAGCAGTGCTTCCAATTCCACCTACCGTGTACGCCACGACGTTCGCCCCCTGAACACCGAGGCTCCACAGCGTTACCTCTTGTAACACCCATTTTGACCCTTTCATGACCCCAGGTCTTCTGGACCCATCTCGGGTTCATCTTAGCTATGTTTTGACTCCATTGTTTCCATCTCTTGAACCTCTTTTTGATCCGACTCCACTATATCCCAATAATTTCTCACTTGGAGACTGATCAAGAAATTCGAACTCAACTTGAAACCACCACTTTACTTCTCCTAAGTGAACCTTAATCTAGTCGGCACATTCCCAAACCTAATGGAGATCAAATCCCATGACCTCACCATGTCTCGATCAATTGACCCATCTCTAGTGCTCTCACTTGACAGACTCTCATTATGAACATTGTTCCCCTTCTTTGCACCCTCGCCACTACCATATTCTTTTGTGATTTAGCCAACTTTTGAATACCATGATGTATTCTTCTCGGTCCAACTGACCCTCAGATATGGGTTACTCCCACGAAATCACAACCCAAAATCGCCTTAGTCCACTGTTATCCTTACGCCAAGGATTTTTTCCAGCAGAATTCCAGGATCCCTAACATATCTGCTCTCTGCCCCTGCATGAGTTATGCCTGATCCATCCGCCCACTTGATTTTTTAATTGCCAACTCGAGTCACTGACACATCTGCTCTAAAATCCTACTCCACGAGCTATGTCACATCCCTCTACCAAAAAACCCCAATTCTACGAATCTGTCTACCCGGCTTCGCATCCTGTGTCCATGATTCTGGCTACATGTCTGCCTTCCCGGTGTCATGCCTCTACCTCATGGATAATCTCTATGTGGATCTGCTTCCACAACCCTGACCTCTGGTCTCTCGACTACACGACTCTACCCTCTCGGCTACCAATTCTGTTACTCTAACCTCTGGGTCAGTGGATTTGCTTTCTTGGCAGCATAACTCTGCCCCCACTCTCTAGCAACTTTTTCATCCCACTCGGCAGCACGAATTTTCCTTCTGACCTCTAACTCTATGGATCTGCCACTGGCACTGCAATTGTTCCCACTAGCTTCGTATCTACCCACCTGGCAGCACAAACTGCCTCTGCTGTTGGCACCGCGATTTTTCCATCGGGATTACTCCTCTATGGTTGGCGAGCTAGCCGATCCCATCCTCCTCTGTTATCTTCTCCGGCTTCACCATGACCTCAATTCGTGCTACTTGCAACAAAATTGTCGAGCTAGATTATTCTTCCATCTCCTACCATTTTTCCTACAATGAGATCCGCGTTTAACCAAAAACACTTCCCCATAGATCTAGATCTAAGACGTCTCCTAAATCTACAACATATGGCTCTGATACCAGTTATTAGGATGGTAGTATCAGAGCACAGAGAAATAATCAAGAAACTAGAAAATCTAAGCCTAAACATGAAGATAGACAACACAAGGTTTTATCATGATTTGGAATAATTTCCTACATCCACGAGCTAACCTAGATCTACATCTTTATTCTCAAAGTGAATATAAGTACATCAATCGAATAACAAGCCAAGTTCTCCTATTTATAAAATTTGGAGTAATCTAAAACCTTATCAAATTAGGAAATATATTCCTAGTAAACTTACAAAACAAGTCTAGATCCAATAGGAAATAAATAACTCTCTGCCTAAATCGAGTCTTTTTTAGGCAAGAAAACTGCTAAAAATGCCAAAACGTCCCTAAAGAAACAATCTGTGAATTAAGGACAAAGAAAAAGTCGTCCAAAGTTTTAGTTCAGGAGGAAAAGAAATCTGTTGAATTTTCGTATGTGATTTAAGGAAAGAGAAGAAGATAGATTTTATTAACAAAATCAAGAGGAGAATATAAAAATGAATAAATAAAGAATAATTGGATGTTCAGTTGGACAATGACTAGGATAGGTGAAAAATAGGTGACCTAAATTGGGTGGTAGAAAAAATTGCAATTTTAGTCCCGCAAAATAACTAGTGTGCACTAATGGTCCCAACTTTATGTGACTTGCACATTTAGTCCCATCGGATGAAATTTCGTTGCACACTTAGTCTCGGTCGTTAAAAAACTGTTAGCCAACTTCTGAAAATTGCATCACCCCCCAAAATTATGTAAGACTTGTAAACTTCATAAATATCTTTTACATATTTTTTGTTCTTTTTTCTTTCTTCTTTCCCCTTGGTTACTAACCCACCTCCCTCTTTCTTTAAGATATTTATATTTTTCTAAATAAATTAGCTTTCTCACTTTTTTTAGATTTCTTTCTTGATTTGTTTATTTTGTTTAAGATTCTAATTGATTATCTTTAAAAAAAAATCTAACTTTTTCTTTTTGTTCTTAATTTTTATTGAGTTTTTTTACTTTTAGAAATTCTAATTTTCTCTTTTTATTAGTTTTCTAAAAAGAATCTAACTTATTTTTATTTTTGATAGAGACTTTTGATTTTTTCTAATTCCAAGTTTTTTTTTCTTAGTTTTTGATTTTTTTCTTAGAAATGTCTTAAAAATATGAAAACTTGGAATTTGTTTTAAAGTTGATAAAAAAATATTAAACAATAAAAAAAATTCAGAAAAATAAGAAAAATGATAAAAAATCATAAACAAAATAACTAAAATTCATAAACATAGGAAAATATTGGAAGCATAAATAAAACAAATCAGGAAAATAGACAAAAAGTTTGAGAAACCAGGAAAGAGAAAACTAGGAAAAAAATTGAGAATAAAAAAAATAGAAAAAACCATCCAAAAACCAAAGAAAATTCATCAACAAAGTTGGAAGTATGGCGACGCTAGGTGGAGACGCGATCTAGACGGTCAATTGGTGGTTAGACTCTAGAGATGCGACTGTGGGAACACAACAATTTATTGCAATTTGGGTGTGGAGATATTTGGGGTGGAATGGCAATGTTGGGTCCGAGCAAAATTGTTTGTGCGACAAGCATTAGTGGCAGGGGGACTGCGGCAACAGAGCAGCAGCTGTGAAGGCAGGTTGTAGTGAGTTGGTCTGTTGCAGCTTAGGGGAGAAAGAGAAAAGGTGAAAGAAGAAAGAAAAAGAAAAAAGGAATCAGAAAAAACATATTTCAAATCGGGGGGAGTTTGCAAGTTTTACATAATTTTTGGGGGTCTTATGCAACTTAAAGAAGTTGACTAATGGTTTTCGTCAATTTTTTAACTCCCAGAACTCAATGTGCAATGAAATTTCATCCTATGAGATTAAATGTGCAAGTCTTGTAAAGTTTAGGACCAATAGTGTGCACATAACGTTTTTATGGGTCTAAAAGTGCAATTTTTCCTTGGGTGGTATATACCATCACTCTTTTATTTTTTTTCACTTTGTTTATTGGAGCATTAGGATTTAATTGGATAGTATATTCCTCTTTCAAAAAAAACCATGAAAAGTAGAAAAAAAATATTTTCTAGGGGATAAGAAAAATAGTGTTAAATAGTGTGTTTGAATGACTTATTTTTTAGAGAAAAACTTGTCATGATTAGGGTTGATATGATATATTTTTTTTTTGTGAGAAATAAATGAATTGGTGTTTAAATGTAATTTTTCGTAAACATATCTTAGTTAAACTCATCGATTTAGGCACAAAAAAAATAAAAAAAATGGATGCTATTTTCCATATTGCGTTATTTTGCATTAGAATATATGCTTAAGTTCACTGTTGGTGTTGAGCAATAGCCGGATAAAGCTATTTTAATAGATGATTGAACTTTTAAATCATAAATAGTAAAAGTTTACTTTTTTGCAAGAATTTTTTTTTTTTTTGAAAATCAGTTAGTTTTTTGCCAAATATAAAATAGAAACCTTGAGATTTTTTTATTTAAAAAATCTGATAGAGAAACCATTCAAATACATTTTTTAGAGAATCTTTTTTGAAAAATAATTTTTCTGAGATGGATATGTCGTCCAATTATGGCCTTCGAGCATCTCCAATGTATTGCACCAAAATGGTGCAACTACAATAAATTCACTCAAATGTTTGCACAATTTTAAACACCATAAAGAATTTTCTCTATATATTCCTTTTTACAACTCATTTTTTACTATTTCTTATATATCACAAATAAACACCCAAACTAAGTTTTTCATTACATATTCATCCAAGAAAATATATTTTGTTATTTTATAATATTACACGAATTGTATTTTTGTTATTTAATAATAATAAATAATTAAATCTATGTTGGTGTTTCATAAAATTATTATTATGTAATATTATTCTATGCTGATATGAATATTTCAATGTTTTGAATTTATATGGTATGTACATTTGGCCCTAATATATATCTTTTATTTTTTATTATAATAATATCATATATATATATATATATATATATATATATATAATTGAGAAAAAACATATCAGGACCAAGTTGTAACTTTTTCAAGGTTTAGGGGCCTAATTATAACTAATTGTGAATAGAAAGACCAAATTATAGCCAAAAACAAAAAAGACCAGCCTGCGTCATTTTGCCGTGAGAATTGGTGCTTCATTGTAGCTGCTCTTAGTTGTTTGTGATTCAAGAGATGTACTTTGTGATATTTGGAATTTTGCTAATGTTTCAAGGATAATATTGTACACCCATCACGGTTATAGTGGTGGTTTTTTTTTTTTTATGATAGCTAGTAGTTTGACTCTATGATTTTCCTGAATTTAAATTTTTTATGTAAAAAAGACATAGGGATGTTGAATATTAAAGGTCTCTTCACTCTAATATCTAAACATTTCAGATAAAATTGTAATTTAAAACATTATCAAATCAGGATCCCATTGGTGTCCGGAGGGATCTCTGAATGAGTGCCTGAGATAGGGTCGGGTCAATGCACGTTGAGGGACAATGTAGGGGGGGGGCCCTCGCCCTCAAAATCGAAAAATGTCGCGCTTTCTTCCTTTTTTTTGAGTTCACCCCCCCAAACCCAAAATCCTGACTATAACGAAAGAGATATAATAGTATAAAGTATGCAAAAGTTGTAATTGAACATAATTCCTTATTATATTTTTCCAGTTAAATATATTGTACCGCCCCTTGAATCCTTCGTCTATTTAGGAAAAAAAAAGGTGTAAAGTTATATTACAATAATCTCGCCCCCCTCAATAAAATTCCTGACTCTGTCCCTGTGTATGAGTGCTTGAGATAGGATCGGGTCAGTGCACGTTGAATTGGGGACAATGGAACGATTCCCACTTGGATTGAGGAAGGATTCACACACCAATATTCACTATAATAATTAAGGCGTACTGAGCCCATAACAAAAAATTGAATCAAGCACCTAAGACCTTTTTTTTCTTTTTTAAAAATTATATGCACACCCACTCTCTTTAGTGCAAATTATCAAAAGCTTTCTGATCTTTTTGAAATTACATAAAATCCCCTTTATGTGAAGATATTATTACAATTACATCATTTATCTATTTAAAAGTTCTTACAATTTCACCCCCTATAAATTTTACAAATAGATCCCTTGAAGGGATTTTGTTGTAATTTACCAAAAGTTAAAAAATTTGATAATTAACGGTAAAAGGAAGGGATGTGCATGTAATTCACCCTTTTTTAACACACACAAAAAAAATTAAATCACTCATTGCATCAAAATATCTCGATCTAAAAGACTAATACGCTTTATTACTCTAGGGCCGAAGACTTGACTTTAGGGCCGATCGAAGAACTCAATTTGATATCTAGAAGCATCAGTTAAAGACTAAAATTTATGGCGAATGCATGTAAACCAAAAAATTAATAATACAATCTAGTATGAATTCATGTCCATTCTATTATGAACTCGAAATAGACATAAAAAAGTATTGGCAGGAATGAGTGTGGTGACAATGTCAATTATTAGGCCAGTAACATTTAATTAGAAGTTAGAACCAGGCAGGTTTTTGTTCCTTTTTTTCCTGAATGAATTATATATCTATTCTTGTATAATTCTATTTCGAAGAAGACCACCATGGAGGTGGACCACCTTAATTAATCGAACCCCTAAGCCCTAATTCAACACAACAGATAGTTTCAAAAGCATTTCTTTATAAATGAAGTAAAAGGAATCAACGAAACTATATTAATTAGAAAGAATGAATTTAGGATGACCGAAATTTTTTCCAAAGTATAAATACGTATATTAAATATTGATGAAGTCTAGCTCAACTGGCAAAAGTTGAGGCTCCAGAGATTTTGGGTTCAACTCCTATCGAAAGTGTGTGGGCTTTTCTCTATTGTTATAGTAGTTGTTAGCTTTGTAGATTGTAATAGTTCTTAATTGGTTGTAACTTATCGTAATTCGATATTAATTACATATATCTTGTAACCGTTTCGTTAAACAAAAAAATACGTATATTAAATATTGATAAGTGACAACTTAGCTAAGAGTGGGGAAGCTATCATCTAAGGAAAATTTATCCTTTTGGAATGAAGGGACTTTATTGTTTATGTCTACTTCAACGAAATTGCACAGAACTAGATATGTTAGTTTTTATTAAAAAAAAAAAAAAGAGGTTACGACGTTAGTCCAATTTCTTCATGTTTTTTCTCTACATTTCACACAATAAAGGCATGCTACTTCACATAATCACATCTCTTTTCATACGTATATAGCATAAGTTAAATTATTTATTAGTTGATGTTACAAAACTATACGTATGCACATCAACACATAATATTGAGTGGCTTAAATAGCATTTACTTATACATTGTAGAGAAATTCATCAGTTCACCTATTTCGGATCAAACTCCCGCTATGAGTCTCACTTTGATTGATTCACAAATACAAATTCAGTCCTATCCATGTTTTGGACTAATCATCAATTTATTGTGGTGGTGGAAGATTTCATGTGCTTATTATACACGTAGGATATCACTAGTCTTTCGTTATGCTCTAGAAAAGAACATAAAAAACATTGTTAGACGAGACATGCGAGAGGACATGTCAAATTGTTGTGTGTGTACTCACACACACACACATATATATATATATATATATATATATATATATATGTACGTACGTACGTATGCATTATAGAAATCCAATTCAGTTCAAATATGAATGTTGCCTTGTCAGCCAAATTCAAAACCAACCAGGTTTCCAGCCTTTTTGGCAAGAAGAAATCATTATCCAAATTAATCACACTTTTCACGGGTTGCAATGTGTAAAATCTGTATAACCGTCCACTTTCATTTCTCCATTTCCATATACAAGAATCATATCTTTGGTTCTTCTCAAGTACTTCAAGATAGATTTCACGGCGATCCATTGTTCTTTACCTGGGTTAGCTTGAATCCTACTTACTACGCTCACAGCATAGGCAAGATCTGGTCTCGTGCATAACATTGCGTATATGAAACTTCCCACTGTTGATGCAAAGGGAACTGCACTCATCTCTTTTCGATCTTCCTCACTTTGAGAACTCATCTTTTTAGAGAGATGAATTACATGTCTCATGGGCAAAAGACCTCTTTTAGAGTTTTTCATCCCAAATCGCTTTGGACCTTCTCTAGGTAGAGGGCTTGAGAGAGTCCTACCATCTTATTCGATCTATCCCTACGAATTCCTAGGATATAGGTCACTTTTCCCAAGTCTTTCATGGAGAATCTGCTTGAAAGCCATGTCTTAACTGAAGTTAGCTGACCTTCATCATTCCCTATAAGTAGAATATCATCTACATATAGGACCAGGAATGTGACTTTGCTCCCACTAACCTTTTTATAGACACATGGTTCATCCTCGTTTTTGATGAAGTCGTAGCTTCGTACTTCCTCATCAAAACGAAGGTTCCAACTGCGAGAGGTCTGCTTGAGTCTATAAATGGACCTATTCAATTTGCAGACCTTATAAGCTGCACTTGATATAAAACCCTTGGGCTGTTCCATATAGATTTCCTCCTCGAGGAATCCATTTAAGAACGCGGTCTTCACATCCATTTTTCAGATTTCATAATCCACGTATGGAGCTATGGAAAGTAGAATTCTAATGGATTTGATCATAGCTACAGGCGAAAAGGTTTCCTCATAGTCAATGCCCTCTTTTAGACTATACACTTTCTCCACTAGCCTAGCCTTATGAGTGTCCACCTTGCCATCCGGACCAATCTTTCTCTTGTAGATCCATGTACATCCAATGGGTACAATACTTTAAGGTCGATCTGTCAAAGTCTAGACTTGGTTCGAATACATCGAATCCAATTCTACTTTCATACTTTCATGCCATTTTGCAGAATCCATGTCCATTATTATTTGGTCATAGCTAGAGGGATCGTCTCCATGATTTCCTTCTGCTACTGCATACAAATTATGCTCTCCTTGTAGCAGATAACCATATCTCTCAGACGGTTGAGATACTCTAGCTGACCTTCGCGTTGATGGTTGTATCATTTCCGGTTTGATTTGGGTCTCTTGAACAGTGTCTTCCAAAGGAGATTCATTTTGTTCTTCTAGAACAATACTTCTACCAGCTCCACCTTCTCGAATGAATTCTCCTTCGAGAAAGATTGCTTGTAAGGCAACAATGATCCTTTGATCATCATGAAGGTAGAATAGGTATCCCATGGAATCCTCGGGATATCCAACGAATCGTCCTTTTAAGGACCTAGCCTCCAATTTCTCTGCCTTGGTCTTTTTAACATAAGCTGGGCAACCCCATATCTTTATGTGTTTCAGATTAGGCTTCCTTCCACGCCATATCTGATACAGTGTTTTAGGAATAGATTTGGAGGGATATCTATTCAGAATGTGAGCAGTGCATGCCCCCACAATGAAATGGGCAAATGTGTGTAGCTGAGCATGGATCGAACCATGTCTAACAGTGTTCGATTCCTTCGTTCTGCTATGCCATTTAATTGTGGAGTGGCTGGAGAAGTTAGCTGTAACTTTATGCCGTGTTCCCGTAAGCACTGGTTAAATTCGGTACTCATATACTTGCCACCGCAGTCAGACCGAAGTGCCTTAATATGATGCTCGGTT
This sequence comes from Buddleja alternifolia, assembly GCA_019426215.1. Taxonomy (NCBI): domain Eukaryota; kingdom Viridiplantae; phylum Streptophyta; class Magnoliopsida; order Lamiales; family Scrophulariaceae; genus Buddleja; species Buddleja alternifolia. Next base: position 14,815,273 of record CM033402.1, on the reverse strand, counting down.
TGGTTTTTGACTAAAGTCTTGAATTCAATGAATTTGTCCAGTGATTCAGACTTGTACTTCATCAAATACACATAGCCATACCTAGAATGGTCATTGACAAATGTAATGAAGTACTGAAAACCACCACGGGCCACATTTCCAAAAGGACTGCACGCATCAGTATGAATCAAACCTAAAACTTCAGAGGCTCTTTTAAAATTCCCTGTAAAAGGGGATTTGGTCGTCTTGCCTTGAATACAAGACTCACAAATGGGATAGGGATCCGATCCCAATGAGTCTATGACTCCATCCTTTTCTAACTTGTGTAGTCTATGGTCCCCGACATGACCTAATCTTAAGTTCCAGAGTTGTCTTAAGCTTATATCATACAAACTGTGCTTTCTTGTTACAGCATTAAAATTTAAATTATTTTGGACATTAATATAGTATAAACCTTTTATCAAAGACGCACTGCCAATGCATTCATTTCTAAAATAAATGTCACAAGAATTGTTTGTAAAGGAAAATAAATATCCTTTCCTGACTAAAGCAGGAATATAAATAATATTCTTCAGCCCATTGGGCAAAACAAGACAATCGTCTAACAATAATAAATGTCCAGAAAATAATCTAATGAAAGTGGTTCCAATGTGTGTGGCTGCTACACTATGACCGCTGTCAACATTGATAATCACTTCTCCATACTCTAGCTTCTTACTTCTTTCCAACTCCTGATTCAAAAAACATATGTGAGCACTAGCTCCAGAGTCTAGAATCCAGGAAGTGGGAAAAATAGTAATAGAATAATTTGTTTCCAAAACATTAAGTTCTATACCTGAAGCAATCTCCGCTTTTAGCTTGGGACAGTCACATTTTCAGTGTTCCATCTCACGGCAGTGAAGATATATGTCTGTCTTTTTTGGACCTCTTCCCTTGAACCCTTTCGCCTTGCGTTTGCCTGTGTCACTCGATGCCTTTGACTTTCCTTTTTCTAAAGGGCTTGGATGTCGCAGTGGTAACGACTAAAACAACTTCCTTCCACTTGGGCTTCATCTGTCCCTGAGCAGTTGAGAGCTTGTTCATCCGCCCAGTCAATGTGCACTCAATGTCATTCATGTTCAATTTCACAATAAATTGTGAAAAGGTTTCGAGGAATGACTGAAGAATGTGATCCGTCTGGAGGTGGAAATCCATGGTGAAGTCGAGAGCTTCCAATCTCTCAATCATTGAAATCATTTTTAAGACGTGGGTTCCCACATCTTCACTTTTTCCCATTCTTGCTCCAAAGAGCTCTCTCGATATATCATACCGAGCAGTCCTATTGTGCTCTCCATACAGCTCCTTGAGATGTAGCAAAATTGATTTCCCGTCATCTATGTTCTCATAGGATCGCTGCAAATCATTGCTCATGGAGCATAGCATGTAACCTTTAACACGAGTATCATCTTTAATCCATGTGTTGTAGTTACCATGTGCGTCCTCCTCATCATCATCATCCCCAGGGACAGGAGGACGATTGACCTTGAGTACATAGCCTAGTGACTCCAAGCTAAGGACAATCCTTAGGTTTCTGAGCCAGTCACCAAAGTTAGGTCTAGTGAGGACATTCTTTTCAAGCAGAATTGATAGTGGGTTATTAACAATTTTGAGAGAGATATAAATCACTGCAGAAAATAAACCAAGATTTCATTAGATAATTATGTTGTACCCAAGTAAAATTAGGACTTTAATTTTGACTTGGCTCCCACTACATTTTTCGAACCAATGCACTCCCACTGCAATGAACGGAAATCTCGTTGGACAGATTTCGTAGTGAGTGATTGAGTTCTTTAAAATTTTCAATGAGTTGCAATCTGTAACGATATATGGCTCATTGGAATTTCAAAGTGGTGTGCCATGCCAATCAGTCCAACTGATGGTTCAATCTTACTTTTGGCTCATGGATCACTTAACCTCAACATGTAACGAAGTATTGGTGGTGATCCACCTAAGTACTTTCCCATCAACCCCTATCGATCTAACAGTTGAATCTCATCTTGCAACCTGTAACGGAATATGAGATGAGATTTGCTTCGACCGATGGCATCAAATGCACTTAGACATTATGAATTAATGCATAACCCCCATTAGTCAGGATGATGCCATGCACAACTCATAATTCTATCTTTCAAAGTTTGATAGAGAGCCAGGATATCCAATATCCCTTTCTTACTTAGTATATTTAATTTGGGAGAATTTCTTAATTTATTTAAGGTCTCACTTTGCACATTAATTTATTACGTGCATATGTGAAATTATTCAAAGCCATGCAATAATAAAAAACCTAGTTATTCTATCAACATGAATTCCATGGACATTGCAGATTGATCTAAGCCAATAAACCAATCAGGGGGATAGGGGCCTATATCAAATCTAATCTTGATATGCTCCGGGCTCCAAGCTCTGGGAAGGTCCTACGTCTAATTACTTAACTTAGAAGCACCCTATACATTATACTACCGAAAATGAAAATACAAACTACGGGGCATTATCCGGCCCATTACAATCCAGATAAAACAAAACTGTAAAACCCTAAGTCCATGGAAAGCATCCACCACAACATACATCAAAGTGTGTAAAAAATGTGTAGTGTGTGTGAAAAATTGTGTAGTGTGTGTAAAAAGTGTGCACTGTGTGTAGTGTGTAAAAAATGTGCATTGTGCGCAAAAAGTGTGTAGTGTGTGTAAAAAAATGTGCATTGGGTGTGAAAAAATGTATAGTGTCTATAAAAAGTGTGTAGTGTGTGAAAAAATGTGTAGTGTGTGTAAAAAGTGTGCATTGTGTGTGAAAATATTTGTAGTGTGTAAAAAATATGCATTGTGTGTTTAAAAGTGTGTAATGTGTGTAAAAAAGTGTCTTGTATGTGAAAATATGTGTAGTGTGTGTAAAAAGTATGTATTGTGTGTGAAAAGTGTGTAGTGTGTGTAAAAAGTGTAGTGTGTGTGAAAAAGTGTAGTGTGCGTAAAAAGTGTTTAGTGTGTGTAAAAAGTGTGCATTGTGTGTGAAAATGTGTGTAGTGTGCATAAAACATGTGCATTGTGTGTGAAAAAGTGTGTAGTGTGTGTTAAAAGTGTGTATTGTGAGTGAAAATGTGTGTAGTGTGTAAAAGATATGCATTGTGTGTGAAAAAGTGTGTAGTGTGTGTAAAAGGTGTATAGTGTGCGTAAAAAGTGTATAGTGTGTGTAAAAAGTGTGCATTGTGTGTGAAAAATGTGTGTAGCGTGTGTAAAAAATGTGTATTGTGTATAGTGTATGTAAAAAATGTGCAGTGTGTGTTTAAAGGAGTAGTGTGTAGTGTGTGTAAAAAGTGTGCATTGTGTGCGAAAATATGTGTAAAAAGTGTGCATTGTGTGTGAAAATGTGTGTAAAAAGTGTGCATTGTGTGTGAAAAAATGTGTAGTGTGTGTAAAGAATATGCATTGGGTGTGTAAAAGTGTGTAGTATGTAGTGTGTGTGAAAAGGTGTAGTGTGCATAAAAAGTGTGTATTGTGTGTGAAAATATGTGTAAAAAATGTGCATTGTGTGTGAAAAAGTGTGTAAATGTGTGAAGTGTGTGTAAAATGTATGTAGTGTGTATAAAAAGTGTGTTGTGTGTGTAAATGTATTCAAGTGTTTATGTAAAATGTGTGTTGAGTGTGTATTAAATTTCAAATTAAGTTAGATCCAATTTAGGCCCAACTTAAAACCCAATTGGACTCATATATTAATATAAATAATGGAAACCAACCCAGTTGGAACCAAAGAGAAAAAATTTAGGATCCAACCCAACTAAAACCTAGTTCGGTTCGGTTGGAAACATATGTTTGGACCCAAATTGCTACCTCTAGTGAAAGCACATATCAGTATCACACCTTTTATTGTAAATTGTGCTACATCTTTTATTGTAAGATATTAAATGAATGACATGTGTCTAATAAAAATTTAATAATTACACGTATCATTCACACAATGCCCATGTAATAACAGATGCAACGAGATTTGCCATACAAGAACCCTTAAATTTGTATATGCACAGATGTATGTATATATACAATAAAAATACATATATAGCAATGGTAGTGCAGTCTACAGTTTAATTCTAAATGAGTTTAGGGATTACATATTCGATCAAACAAGTAATACACATGTCCTCCTCGGTCCTTAACAATATTTGTAATTACTTAATTCGGAAGATCAACGGCTGAGAATCATTTTATGAAAACAGTAACCACACTCCATCGGGTTTGACTTAGGGTAGTATTTTACTGTAAAATACTAAAGAAATAGTATTTCAAATATTTCTGTATATAAATAAGAACCTCCTAAAATAGTAAACTATTTAAAACTCCATCAGGTTTGACTTAGGGTAGTATTTTACTGTAAATTATTAAAGTAATAGTATTTCAAAGTATATATTTCTGTATATAAGAAGCTCCAAAATATTAAACTATTTAAAATTCCAGGCAGAAATAGTCAAAAAACTCTGTATATTTTTGGATTAATAGTTTGATTTAGTCAAGAAAATTCCCTCTCACTCACTTTAAAATGACGCGTGACGCGTATGTACAGTCAAGACTCAAAGTCTTCGACCCGATTTCCCCATTCTGCCCTTCTTCCTTTATCTTATACCCAAACTGTCCTCTCACTGTGCATATATATATATATATATATACATACATATATATATAAAGTGGCATGCATTTTCAGTATTCTCATTAAAAGTATTAAGTCAGTGTCTTTTTTTCACTTTGTGATCTGAATCAAATTTGGATAAATCTTTGAAGTTCACTGTAAAACAAAAACTAATTAGAAAATTTTGTGAGTTGTGGAGACTGGAGAGTATAGAAAATGGCCGGTGGCGGCGGAGGAAGATCATTGGAGCAAACGCCGACGTGGGCGGTGGCCGTTGTGTGTTTTGTTTTAGTTGCGCTTTCGATTGTTATTGAGTACGTCATCCATTTAATTGGGAAGGTAATAAGAACATTTCAAATAAATGAGAGAATTAATTCATTAATATTATTATTAGTATTATTTTTTTGTTAATTTTTCTAAATACTGGATTTATATATATATATATATATATGTATACATATGTATATATGTTGTGATATTCCTAATATTAATTCCAGTGGTTCAAGTCGAGGCATAAAAGGGCACTATATGAATCGCTTGAAAAGATCAAATCAGGTATGTACATCATCTGTACATGAATTATTAATTACTTCATCATGTAATTTTGAAATTTTAAATAATTACTAATTACTTTTTCTATTTTTGTTTTGTGGATTTACAAAGAGTTGATGTTGCTGGGATTTATATCGTTGCTGCTGACAGTAGGACAAGTTCCAATTTCAAATATATGTATATCCCAAGCAGTGGGGGCCACGTGGCACCCATGCACTAAGAAGCAAGAAAAAAACAAATATCCATCGGAAACTGATGATGATCTTGGAGAGGATAACCGCCGGCGACTTCTTACGGCCGACGATGGTGGCGAAGGTAGCTTCCGCCGCATGTTGGCGGCCGCCGGAACTGACAAATGCGCAGCCAAGGCAAGAAGTCATATACTACAATTTTATTTGCAATTAATTACAGCTTCCACGTAATTAAATCAAAAAGCTTGTGCATATGGAGTTCACTAATTATCTATAGTATAGTATTATAAAACTGAAGAGCACTCTAAATAAATTGTTTTGAACTGCCAAGCAATTCTGGTGAAGTTATTAGAATTTTCTTTTGTGAAACCGAAATAGTGTCACCTCAATAGTACTATTGATGATGTGGGGTAATGACAATCACATGGTCTATAAAACACGACGTAGGAATTTGCTTTACATTCTTCTACTTTAATTAATTTCACATCTCTTTTTCTCTAGTTTGTCGTATTTTATTTAAATTAAATTTACTTTATTTAAAAATCTTTTTATAAAGTTTCATCTTCTTTTTCACACGCATTAAGAATGCTTTACCAAGCTAGTTTGCTTTAATTTTGCAGGGTAAAGTTCCGTTTGTGTCGTCAGATGGTATCCATCAGCTGCATATTTTCATCTTTGTTTTGGCTGTTTTTCATGTCCTCTATTGTGTTATCACCATGGTCTTGGGAAGAGCTAAGGTATCTGCACCTTAGTTTTTAAATGCGTCACACACACACACACACATATATATATATATATAGTTTTATTTCATATTTTTACCTTTTTAATTAGAACTTATGATTTGTTATTTTTTGTGTGTTGGTTTTAGATGGGAAGATGGAAATCATGGGAAAATGAAACAAGAACAGTTGAATACCAATTTTCACACGGTAAGTGGGATCAAATGTCACATGCAAGAATTGGACAACCCCAATTAGTATCCATGTCTTTCATAATTGCAAGAATTTGAATTTGAACTTTATTAATGTTATTTTTGCTTTCGATTCCCAGTACCAAAGACTTTGTTAACAAAGCTCTAGTTATTAATATAATCGTTCTTCTATCAAAGAAAATATGTCTTTCATAATTGCATGCAATAAAAAATGTAACTTTATTCGAATTATGATGTTCTAGAAATTAATTAATTATAACATGTTACTTTGTGATAATCAAAATTGATGCAGATCCTGAGAGATTCAGGTTTGCAAGAGAAACATCGTTTGGGAGGAGGCACTTGAGTTTCTGGAGCAAAACTCCAATGTTACTTTGGATTGTAAGTTTTTTCCTTCTTTTTTTTTTTAATTATCTTTTATCTATAAAAGGAAAAACTGCAAATTCTCACTCTTAGATATCACAATTATATATATATATATATATATATATATATATATTCATGTATACATAGAAAAATTAATAACTTTATGAGTAAAGTTTTAAAATAATATTTACCATTATTAAAAAAGTCATTTTTGGAAGCAAAGGGTGTGGCCAAGTTGGTCACAAGGTTTTCGACCGTGAGAACTCACCCAGGTTCAAACCTCATGTGATGCTGGTGGAAGGTATTACCTTCCGTCCCGCCGTGGGGGGTGGGTTCGAAACCTCATGTGATGTTGGTGGAGGGTATAATCTTCCGTCCTGCCGTGAGGGGCCCTGCGCTTATCTTGCCCGTCGCCTATGGGTAACCTAGGGCGGCTTACCTCCACACGTGGTTTGCGGGCTATTGCGTGTGGACATGTTTGCTCTGCGGGGAGACCGGCGGAGATTTACCCTGAGAATTTCCAAAAAAAAAAAAAGTCATTTTTGGGAGTCGTGAGACTTTTAAGTTCAATATAAATTAGGATCATCTTTGTATAATAGTAAACTTCACATATTTTGTAACATAAAACTATTAAAATTGTTTTACAACTCAGAAATCCGAAAACTCAAAAAATTGACAAACTCCTAAAATTGGCGCATTAATTTCGAGCTTGAGCAAAAGAGGGAAAAGGAGTTTTGTGAGTGATTACGTCAATGATGCTAGTGTAAGAGTCGGGTAAATTGTTAAGAATTTGGTGAACAAGCTCTTGGTCGGATATGGGAGAGTCGACATCTTTTATGTTGTCAGCGAGTCTTTTCATGTCGCAACAAAATTCAGAAATTGATAAACCCCCTTTTTAAAAAAATTCGAAAACGTTCTTGTAAAGCAAGAGAACGAGAGGATTTGTTATTATTAAAAAAAGCTTCAAGATTGTCCCAGATGCGCTTAGCCGTAAAACCATCGGCACTAAAACTGTCTAATAAATTTGCATCGACAGAATTAAACATCCATGTTTTGATTGTAGAGTCAAGGGAATACCAAACTTCATCATCGTCATCTTTGGGTAAAGAGGACCATTGATGTGACTAAGAACACGATAACTTCGACATATGTCGGAAAAAATTATTTTTCAAAGTTTAAAACGAGGATCTTCTTCACATAATTTAAAATTAAAAAGATAAAAAAGGGTATTGACGAAGTATGCTGGATGGGTGGCAGAGGGTGGAGGGACGGTTGTGTCGGTTTGTTTGGTGAGATCTGCGGGTAAAGCCATTATAACAATAAATTAAGAATAAAGAGGAAATTAGAAAAAGTGATAACCACAATACTTACCAAGGAGAGGCAGCCGGCAGTGGAGGCGGGATGTGGTGAATAGATATTGCGACGCGGGGGAGACGGCTTAAGGGAGAGAGAATCGTGTTTAGGCTGATATCATGTTAGAGTAAAAAAACCCCGTAAGGAAAATTGTATTGCTGCTCAAAGTATTTACAATTACAAGAGAGAGAATATAATAAAAAACCCTAACTTAGCAAACAAGGAAATAAAATACAAAGAAACCTAATACAAAGATAAAACTAATAATATCCTTATTTAACAAAAATCACTGGACTAGTTTTTGATAGGCAACAATGTTAACATATAGTAAAACTTTTAGCATTCATGGTGTGCTTAGACCACTTTTAAATTAAGTACCAGTATTCGTATCAGTAGATACTGCATTTCAATAAGTAATTAGAGATCCATAACCCAAAAAGGAAAAAAAAAATCAATATATTCATGTACTTTAAAAGTCATAGAATAAATAATTGCATTAATTAATATGCTAATTATATGCAACATAAATATAAATATTGGCATAGAGGGTCAATTAAACTTCACTTTTCGTGTTTTATTTTTAAATTAAAAAATCAAGAGATAAATACCAAATTAATCATTGTCGCACAATGAGATTGCCATCTGTCTTATACAAAAAATAATGGATGTAAATATACCATATTTCAACAAATAATTTGTGTAGCGTACATTAATTGAATGTTATAATTGTTGTTTTCGTAAATGTACAAAAACTTTTGCAATGAAAAATGATTAATGAAATTTTGGCAGTATTATAAATCAGGGTAAAAGAGAAGGCGCGACGGTAGTTTCACGTAGTTTCACAGCGCGGCCCCTATTTTATAGGATAAGGACTGGAGTAACCTAAAATTGAGGCTTTCATACCTTATAATACCTTTTTCATATTGGTTTTGACTTTTGACTTTCTCAAAATAGAGGCAAATATTGTTGACTTTTTACACTAGGACACATCTTAATTATATAATTATTTTAAGTTTTATTCTATTAATTATTTTGCTTAACTACATTTTCAATATATAAAAATTATAAAAAATTCTAGTTCAGTCTCAACTTATTGAACCTAAATTTAATTTATAAAGTAAGTGAATTATACTAATCATATAATTAAGTACAAAAGAAGTTCATTACAAATTAAGTACAAAAGAAGTTCATTACAAATTAAGTACAAAAGAAGTTCATTACATTTATATCCGACGTACCAAGCTCAAGCTAGATTTTCCCTCAAAAACAATATTGTTTATAAATTTGTTTTACAGGATTTAGGATTAAGAAAATTAAAATGTTACGTCGCATCAATCTTGCTGCTAGCAGTCCTTCTCAGCATTTGCTTTAATTCAATGTCCTTTTTTTATTTTGAATGTTCGGTGGCATGTAAAACTCAGAATTTAATATTGATGTATCATGTAACATTTTCTTTTCCTTAATTTTCAGGTTTGTTTCTTTAGACAATTTTTAAGATCTGTGCCAAAAGTTGATTATTTGACTCTACGTCATGGATTTATCATGGTAAAAATTGTGTCTTTTTTGAACTTTAATTTATACTGTATGTACATTTTAAGTTTATATTGTTGATCTTAATTATCAGGCACATCTTGCACCCCAAAGCCATGCTAAATTTGATTTTCAGAAGTATATCAATAGATCACTTGAGGAGGACTTCAAAGTGGTTGTTGGAATTAGGTTGGTTCTTCATTTTCATCTTTTCCCACATTGTTTCTTAGTATTGGATTACTTTGACAAGTACCCCGATACTCGTTAAATAAAAGTTCAAATTCATTGCCCATTGTATTTATCGAACGGTTTAATCACATGGCATGTGTACATATATTTTCCCTATGTTGGTTTTTTTGGGGGGTTCGATCGAATCATATTAGGACTAGAATATAATTTTTATAATTACTTAAACTAATTTTCACTTTTTTCGTTCTTTTCAGTCCACTAATCTGGTTTTTGGCTGTGCTGTTCCTACTCTTCAACACTCATGGTGAGTTGATAAGATTTGCAATGGATTAAATGATAAATGACTTATGTATGATGAATATGCATCAATCCAATCTAGTGATCAAATTTATTTAGAAACTCTCTCTACTAGAACCTAAATATTCCGAAATTAGCAATATGTTGCAAGAAATTATAGAAACTCTTCTTTCTTATTTTTGAACAGATTGAAACTCTTTCATTATCATACAATAAATGATTACCTAACAAGATACTATTCAGTCGTACGATGTCGAAACACATCCATGTCAATGATCGTTACAAACTATAATTGAATTTTTTTTAACACTCTCCTACCTTTTCAAACTTGCATAAAATCTTTCACAAACGTGACATAATCTATTTATAAGTCAATGATTATTGGAATTTTGTATCACAAGACTTTTTTCACTGGCTAAAAGTACTTTTCATATTTTGTTTGTGGACAGGCTGGTATTCCTATCTTTGGCTACCATTCATCCCTCTCATTGTAAGTAGTCAATTTCTTCCTACATACATATCCTCAAGTAGTTGAATTTTCAATAATTACAAGAATTTTTTTCCTTTTTCTTTTTTAATAATATAGGCAATAAATGAGCTATAATAAATATATATTGAAATGGACAGATAATATTGCTAGTAGGGACCAAGCTACAAGTGATAATAACAAAAATGGGGCTAAGGATTCAAGAGCGTGGCGAGGTGGTTAAGGGCGTGCCCGTGGTTCAGCCGGGAGACGACCTTTTTTGGTTCAATCGTCCACGCCTCACTCTCTACCTTATTAATTTTGTTCTTTTTCAGGTATGATTTATCTTTTTAGCCCTCTTACCATATTTTTTATTTGTTTTGTTTACTCTTTTTGTATTTTAATAAATTAAGTCCTTCAGAAATATAAAGATTGAACAAACAAAGATTAGTTAATGTGTTTACAGATTGCTTCTTCATTTGAAATCTTGACTTGATAATTTTGAAGTTTAATTAACAGCCCTTAATATTGTTTTCAACATTGCAGAATGCATTTCAATTAGCCTTCTTTGCCTGGACATGGGTAAGTCGCACATCATAATGCGTATTTTACACTATATAGTAAATATTAGTTTTTATATATATATATATAGTAGCATATTAACTATTTCTTATTAAAAAAACTTATGTTTTTGAATTTTTTATATGTGAAGTCAACTAATTAATACACTATATAATTATTCTTTTTTTAACAGTATGAATTCGGGTTGAAATCTTGTTTCCATGAACATGTGGAGGATATCGTAATCAGAATCACAATGGGGTGAGCCTAATTAATTTACATCATTATTTTCTATTGGTCTTTGACTAAATTAAAAAATAGCTAAGAATTAATTGGCCATGTTATTGTCCTGCAGGGTTCTCATACAGATATTATGCAGCTATGTTACTCTTCCACTTTATGCCCTCGTGACGCAGGTACATAATTTTGACTCCAAAATCACAATTACTTTTACAGATGTTATTGGAAAAAAATTATTAAAACCATCCTTTAAAAAAACCATACAATTTAAAATAGGAAGTTTAAGTCAACAATTTTTCTCCCAAGGTTCAATTATTAAAACCTACAGACCCATTTGACACTTCCATGCCTAAAATCGAAGTATTAGGTACTGAATTGGGAAGCATTTTCTTATCAAAAAAAAAGAATTGGGAAGCATTTCTAATCTTTTATAATTATTTTGTATTTCATATCATATATGCATGTTAACTTTGATTTCATACACTTCACGTAGTATCTCGTATCATGCTATTCTTTGTCCAAGAAAGGAATATAATGTACATTGAACGTTAAAGATATAGTTCCCCATGCTTAATTAGCTTTTAATTTGTTGCACAAAACAATTTTCTTTTGTTTGTTTTAATATAAAAATGATCTTTAAATTATGAAATTTTAATTCGAATTCACTTTGATCAAACCATATAATATCAGTTACAAAATGATTATCCTTATTTAATTTCATTGCCAATTCGGTTGAACAATATCAATCACATAGTAAACATGATTATCCTTGTTGAGTTTCATTACCACGTGTATTAATTAGTAACATCATAAGGCTAAATCATTTTTTCGGTGACTAATCTAATTAGCTCGGTCAAACTGAATTTGAAGTACAATTTTCAATCATTCATATGGTTTGCCCTTAAATTTGAAAACCCTACACCTAACTCTTGTATATATATATATATATATATATATATATATATATATATAAATGCTTAACTTGAATAGATGGGATCAACCATGAAACCAACCATATTCAACGAAAGAGTGGCAACAGCCCTCAAAAACTGGCACCACACAGCAAAGAAACACATCAAACAAAACAAGAATTCCACCCCTCCAACACCAATGTCGACCGGACCACCCACACCGTCCCACGCCATGTCCCCAGTCCATCTACTCCGTCACTATAGAAGTGAAATGGACAGTCCCCAAATATCTCCACATAAGTCCAATTACGTTATGGACCATTGGGAAACCGAGTCGCCCTCCCCCACCCACTTCCATGGCCAAGGCGACGGCTCATCAGATTTTCACCATCGGATCGAGCTAGACCGTGTGGAGGATGCAGTGGAAATCCACCACGAGCCGAGCTCCTCCCAGATGGCGCCAATGCCAGAAGCAAGTGAGAAACACGAGATTAGTATTGCAGTGCTTAGGGACTTTTCATTTGCTAAGAGAGCTAGTATATAAGATATTTGGTTTTTCGATTTTGTTCTTTTCTGTAAAAACTTTAGTTGTGGTCCATGTAAAGAGGAACCTATGAATGTAAATAGTTGTAGTCACGGGAAGATGAAATGTAATGTTGTATACATCTTTCTTGATGATTGACTACCAAAACAAAAGGGCAAATACGAGGGTATAAATTGCTATGAAATAAATTCTATAGCTATTGTAATGGATTAACCATGAATGTTTCATAGGAAAACTCATTTTAAAAAATAATTAATTAAAAGATAGCTAATTTAATTTAGTAATGAATGACAATAGATAGCTAAGTATTTACAATAGAGTACTGGAAAATTGCAAAATTGGTACATTAAAGGACTTATACATTTTTTTTTAACTAAAAAAGTGGCACATTGGCAATTTTAGTACACCCCGGAGAGAAATTTGGTAATTTGAATACAAATTTCACCCGAAAATTCAAAATTGACCCAAAAAAATCATTTGCAACGCACTTGACTCTTCAATTTGGGAATTTTTGGTCACATGACTATCAAGTTGGGAATTTTGCTGAAATTTTAAATCATGACGTCATGAATTATTATGAAAAAAAAAAAAAGAGAATTCAGATTACTAACACATGGAAGTTTTTTTAGAGGGAAAATCCGCATGTGCAAGTCACGTGAGCAACTCAGGGGTCAAAAAATGGGGACATAGAAGAGTTAACCATTTTTTACCCTAATCTAAATCTTAATCACTGAAAAATCCCCAAAATCCATATGGCAATTTCGTCATCAAACCTGGAAATTGAACATACTCCATAGTGACGACCATTACCAAGAAGCTATTACTTGAAAATGGTGGTTGTTAGAGACCCGACTCTGAAGCATCCTCCACCCCCCACCCCCCAGCTTACATTAAGTTTTTTATTTTAACCCTTTCTTGTGTTTTTTTTTTTTTTTTTTGGTATTGTTCCTTTGTTTTTAGTTATTTAATACCATTTTTTTTATAAGTTGTTATTAGGGAAATCCCACATACCTACCATTGTTTAATGTAGTATTTTGTTGTTGTTTGTATTTTTTTAGCGTGTGTTAGAGCTTGAAAAATTGAAACTTTGAGAGTGGTCACTACAAGAAAACACGGCTTCAGCCACGAAAAAATCCGTCGCTGAAGCCCAAATATCTGTTGCTCATGAAACTTATTAGCGACAGAAAATTTCCGTCATTGATTTTAGCGATGAATCGATGTTCCGTCTCTTTTTTGTGGCTAATTTGGAGACTTTTCAAAAGAAATCCATCTCTATTTTGTCTCTGAATCCGTCTTTAATTTCATTCATTTTTATGCAATAAAATGGTCTCTAAAGCCATCTCCAACTCCGCCTCTCAATCCGTCTCTGATTTAGTTAACTTTTTCTGTCTCAAAAACAGTCGCTAATATTGGCACAAGTTCCGTCGCTGATCCGTCACTTATTTAGTTAACATTTCCGTCTCCACATCCGTCACTGATTCCGTCTCTGATTTGATTAATGTTCTATCTGTAAATCCCCAGTATTTTTCATGTTCCATTTATTAATTTTATTAATCCTGATTCATTACAAATAATCCCAATACAATCAAATTAACATCAAATTCTAAATTAATTCCAATCAACGTAAATAATGTAATCATCACAGAATATCAAAAATCAAACATACATTTGAAAATCTATGAAACAAGCAAATCTTTCACTATTTCACTCAAATAAATCTTATAATTCAATCAAAAACCAAAGTGTTAACAAATGTAAATTACTAAATCATTCATCCAACTAATGGAATCTCACTAACTCTTTATTTAAAATGAAACGATCTCGCTCTCGTCCACGTTGTATGTCTCGCTAGCGTCTTACTCCTCACCCTAAAGAAAAATAATCTCAAGATTAAAATATAAACAAGAGACAAGTATTAGTATTTAAAGTGAGTAAAAAAACATCTTTACATATTTTATAGAATAAAAATTAAACAAATGTCTTTTAAAAATAAAACAAGACAAGTACGAACTAAATTATTATATAAGAAGAATTTAGAAATCATGGTAAAATATTACAATTGTTATAAGCAATGTTAAAGTAAAATACCTAGAAACAAATTCTCCAAGCATCCAACTTCCTCACACAAGTATTGGTGCCTGCAACCCACATAAATATATAATATACAAAGTTAAAGTGTTGCAAACTAAATTATTTATATTCTTTCAGAATCTATCAATTTATACTTTATCATATGAATTATCACTTCATGTGCATTGTTAAACTAAATAGTTTCTATATCATGAATCATTACTGAGATACTAAAATTCATCAAATAATTATCACAAGTGCATAATTATTATCACCTTCATAATAGATATTTATTGACTTATCAATACCTTACAAAATGACAATCAGTAACTACAAACTAGTTTAATTGTAAACCAATTACTTAATTGATCTTAAGGTGAACAAACAATTTAATAATTGAATTAGACATTAGTTAAGTATTGAAACACTAAAGAAAGTCACTAAATGAAAAGCAGAAATCAAAACTATTTTCTTTTTTCTCCTTATCATTCTCCTTTCTAATTTGTCTTCTCTATTTCTATTTTTTCTCGATTTCTCCTTTCTTTCTTTCTGTTTCTACCTTTTCTTTCCTATTCTTATTCCATTTCTTTACATAAATTTCGACTTTTAGCATTCATTATTTTAGTATATTAATTATAAAAATTAATCGAAGACCTTGTTTGGTTCTTTGATTTTTCTTGGTGTAAAAATAGTGATCTCTACCTTCTTGTTTTTGTATTATCGATATATTTGGGAGGGTGAGAAAACATTAGTAACAATTTCTTTAGACTGCACAAATATAAGTTAGCATTCGATGTTTTGCGATCAAGGTTAAATGTTTGATATAGCAATGAAACTACCACTGTAAGCATTTTTTTTCTAGTTCAAAGTTTGCATAGTAGCCTAACTCATAAATTAGAGCAAAAAGAGCGACAACTTTGCCAAGAAAAAAATCTCCATTGGGAATCCTATACAACTGGAACACTTCCACTGCCCTGCTGAACAGCACCTAGAGAGTTTCCTGTCAAATATATGTAAGTCAATACCCAAATGTGAATCAGAAGTTCGTCTAAAGGGCTCCCACTAGTCATAACAAAACAGGAAACAGAGAAAAGAAAATTGTTCCAATCCATATATAAGAGCAAATATGTGCAAATAATCCTCAAACTATAAGCGGTAAACAAAATCTAACTTATCTCAATAATGGACGAACTCAGACAAATAAAACACTACAGTTTAGAAATAACGCAAATTTGATGGGAAGAAATGTACATTAAAAGTTAGGGTACATTACATAGACACACCCTGCGTGATACACTAATTACGAAAAAAACCAGGAGGTTTGAGAAATTATCACAACTTTCCATGTAACAACTGTCAGATTACAATTTCATCCCTAATTCTTAAAAACAGATTAAAACCCATGATAGAGATTGTGTTGGTAATTTGCAAAACCAGGGGGCTGCTGCACAATTAGTGAAAGGGTGTGCATATAATTATCCCTAAAAAGTTAAAGATTGAACTATGGAAGGAGGCAATGGAGGGACAGGCAATCCAAACTCTAATTATAGATGCCTTTTATAGTTAGATATTTACACATCCTAAAATTGGAATTAACTAAATCCACAGTTGTCTAACGCTCTGTTTGGGTTTAAGGAAATTGCTATGGAAAGAAAAGGAAAACATAAGAAAAATCATTTTCCCTTGTTTGGTTACCAAAGAACATGAAAAAGAAAAGAAAATAGGAGGGGAAATGTAATATTAATTTGAGACAATTCGTTTTCCTCGGTGAGGAAAATGATGGAAAACAAAGAACTTTTTCCTTTTCCTTTCTTCACCAAAATCCTTGAACCAAACAGAGTGTAAAGGTTTCACAATTAGCATTCTTAAAAGGGAACTCTTACTCCTAAAACTGCAGAAACAAACTTACCTGCACGAATACGAGTTTGACATGTAATGAGTCCTAGGGTATTATTCACAGGAAGATGGAAGTCTGAACTTGTTTGAGGCAGATGCAAAACTTGGTCGTCTCTCTGTAACAAAGAATTAAGTTACTGTGAAAGGGTACAAAAGGTTAATACACACAGATACACAATGACAATTGTATCATATGCTTGTGATCTAAGGCATAGAAAGTTTGTCTGGGTGAGAGGACTGGTGATAACTGATTTTAGAGACCTAGTATCACCGGATTGTTAAAAAAATCCAGGAAAACATTGAGGAGGTTCTACCACATGGAAACACTCTTCTTATTTGTAGCTGCTAGAAGAGGAATGTTTATATGAAGACCCTTTGACATCTCTTCATAAGTGATACGCATTAACTTCTTTTTGTGGCTATTAATTATATAACCAATAAGGAGAAAACAAAAACAACGTAACCACTACAAAAACAACGTAACCACTACAAAAACATGAGGATGGAACAATCTAAGAGAAGATTAGAAAGTTAAGTTGAACTTCCACTCATTATCTGCTAATGGAGATAATTTCATAGGACTTCAACCTCTGGTGAAAACAACAGGCGTTAAGGTTCAGTTTGTTTATTTTTATCTGAGGGGATCAAAGATATGTTAATAGCACAAGAAAAACAAATGGTAGTTACCCTTATTTCTAAGTTAAAGCAGCAGTTCAAATACATCATTTATGATGCCTCAAGTTTTTCCTATACTCTAGCAATTGTTTCAGGTTCTTGTACCCACTAATTCATCTTCCAGTTATCTTTAGCAAGTCAAAGAAAATTCAGATGCATAAGACTATCAATAGGACGTCTAAATTAAGATTCGAGAAATATAACCAGAAATAAATGAGTAGCTGACAGTAACCTGCTGATTCACAACTTGTTCCTGATGAAAGATGCTAGGAGATGGAGTTTGAGTTGGAACCGCATTTACGTGTAATGCTTCTAATTTTGAAACCTCGGTGCTTGACTTCTTCCATTCCTCATAAAACATGTGACGGATGGCTCTTCGGAGATTATGATTTCTCTGGGAATAATATATTTTGCTTGCAAGAGGAGCAGGAACATCTGAGATTGTTGGACACAGATTACTAGCATCAAAATATTACTTAATTCATTACCCGAACAATCAATCAATTTGGACTGCCAAGCATGTAATGAAACACAAAATGAGTGTGGGTGTCAAAAAGAGTAGTGTTCAATAAAAGCAGACGAAGCTATGCTTTCTAACCATTATGGATTGATATGTCATTTTCTTAAAAAAGCTGCAATTCAGATGTAATACTATTCTTCACTTATTTGGGCAACAATTTGTTTCTTCTTCTTTTTTTCCACTATATGGCATAGAACTGTCACATTTCCCCAATATGACCGTCCAAATCTTGCAAATATTATAAATTCTAGAACATTTCATGTTTTAAGAAAAAATGAAAAAGAAAATCTCAATTTTATTAACTTGAGTTGTTCCAATTTTATATAGTTAATTCAATTTGTTCTTGAGGTCATAAAGATTAACACAATTTACAACCTCGAATATTGAACAAAGGTCTTTGTTAAAACAATTCTTTAGTTGTAACAAGTTCCGTCACTAGAGCAGACTCATAGAATTAGCCCATATCCCTATGCCTCAAAACAGAGTAAGAGTATTATCTCACTACCAAGTCTTGATCTAGTGGAACATCTAGGTCTAATTAGAAGTAAAAAGAAGTTAAAGTGAGCAATCAGTGAAGAATCATCTGCAAGTTTCAGGGAGCTCAATGAGCTGTCAGTACGTAAAGTACACTATGTTTCATAAGGAAGCTCAATGAGCAAGGAATATGAAATTTAAAAGAAAATAATCAATCTAGCATGCGTTAGGAACATAGAGGAATATAATGGCATTTGCTGATTCTCAACCCCATCGAGTCTATTGATCGACCTACATGATTTTGAATTCAATCTCATTAGATGAGATGCTGAAGAAACCATTTACATGTTCCTTCAATGATACCTAACCTTATTGACTGTGACAAGATGGAGGGGGAAGGTAAGGATTATAAAGAATTACTTTCTAAGTTACTAAAAATATGAAATTTCCGTGGGTTCAAGTGGGACTAACGTACATGCTCTGAATGCTTTCATATTCAATATGATCCACCCTCAACATGGAAGTTTCATAATAAAAGCAAATTTAAATAAGCAACAGACAAACGGACAAACAAAGACAAAGTGAGAGGGACAAGCCTCCCATGCATAATTATAGACTTGTAAGTCACAGTAATAATACCAACTAGTGGAGAGAACATACATGGAATAACCTCACCAGATATACACAAATTCTTCGTCCTTGGATTTGATGGATTCTCAGTTGCTGTCCTACAAGATAAAAATGGTATAAAGCTCACACACTTTGATCAAGATGTTTTTACCAAACCACATCATACTAAGGGTGAAAACAAATTGAGACTAATGAAGCAGGAGATCGTCCTATTTTAGTTTGACTGAGTTTGAGTTTCCTTCATTTGGTTTGATTGCTTAATAAGATATCTTAGATGAACTTTAACCATGAAAACATTAATAGCGATGAAGTAGCTTACATTTTTCAGTTATGTGATATAACGTTACTAGTCAGACTGAGCTCAAGCCAGAGCTGGACAAAATTTAACATTTACGGCATTTGGGCTGAGTTTGTTAAGGTCACATAAAGAAAATTGAACTAGGAAAAACATATTTCAGCTTTCTGTACTACCTATTAACTTAACAGTTTCATGTTTATCATTTCTTTATGCAGCATAAATTTAAACAAGTTTTGCTGTGTAGTGCCATATGATAAAGCATACACCTAGCCAGATAAATAAAGCAGGAAGTTAAGGAGCCAAATCAGAGATGAATGAATAATTTCAGAATGTTTCCAGCAAAGAAATTACATTCAGGTGTCATTGGAAATAGTTGTTAAGCAAATGTTCAAGTAAACAAAAGTTACAGCAACGTCCTATAATCCAATTTCGAGTGGAATACATATTGTGGTGTGACAAGTAAAATTCCCGATACGAGTGTCAGAAAATCTTAAACACCACTATCGAAATTCATTCTAGAAGATAAAACCCACTCGGAATAAGCACACGCCAAACTACCCAGACTACACATTAACACAAAACACTTCAATAAACTCCCGAATTCAAATGCCTAGGGTTCCAAATTCCCATAAAAATCACTACACAAGCAACAATACCACACACCAACAAGTAAATACACACATCCACATATAAAATCGAAAACACGAAAAACATAAAAACACAAAAAACAGCAGATTACCCAGGGAGGTAATCGAAGGGTTCGCATGCGTAGGAGTCCTAAATTGAACGGTTCTGGAATTTCGGGCGGCACTGACATTAGACGACCCAATGCTGATATCGGACCTAGAATCAGATTGATTCGACGAATCGGAGCAGAATTTCTGGTTCGTGGACTTCAAAATCGAATTGGGGGGTTTCGAAAATAAACCCGAATTGGAGGAGGATGCGACGAGCTTGCGCAGAGTGGAGGTGGGGATGAGATTTTATGTACTTGTGAAGTCTGATAAGGACTTTCTCTTCCTAGTCTCCATTTTTTTGGGGACGTTTAAAGGCTCCATTTGCAACAAATGGAAGGTTTTGAGCCTCCACAGTTCTCGTCTTTCATTGCGAAAATGACAAAAAATTCCTTCACATTAATGGTGGATTTGTAGATGAAGGGTTTTTCCTCTTTTTCTCCTCTTCTCTTCTGCAATTCCGCTTCTGACTTAGCCAAAAAAAAACCAATTCCCGCTTCTTTGTGGTAAATAGACTAGTAATAATTTAGTAGTTTCTTTGTGTTTCTAATAAAATTTTATTAGATTGATTGCAATTGATAGTTTTAAGTTATTAATAATCTTTTTTCACTCTCTTCTGCAGTCTCTCTCCTTTGAGAGTGTAGTGCCCCTTTTAGGGTTTTCTCCAAACCTCCACCGGAATTTTTCGGCCTTCCCTTCTCTTTCTCTATCAGCCCCACCATTCCTCTGCCCGGATGCATTTTTCCTCCACCTCATTTAATAAACAAATTTCAAGAATCCGACCTTTCGTCAAACTCAAGAGCCCTTACCGGAGCTACTCACATCCGGCGCCTCCACCAAGCGAAAAAATGGCTGAATCATCTCTATGGAGAACCAAACCCCCAGATCCACTGCTTGGTGGTGAAGTTAGCTCTTTTCAGACGTCCACCGGCGGTCTCTACCCCACCGCCGGCCGATCCACCATCCCCACTGCCCAAGAGAGAAGGAGAGAAGCCATTGACAGCTACCCTCTCTTTTGTTGATTGGAAAAGGGTTTCTACTCTCCATTTTTCAAAATGCTCTTTATTAAAAACCGAGGAACTCTTTGTTTTGCCGGTTGAGTATGTTATTAACATTTGTTTTATGTTTCCGGTAGTTTCTCCCAATGAAAAATGGGGTCATTTTATTTTCGTCTTGCATTTTTATTATTATTACTATGTTGTGTTCCCTTGTTATTTGTGGTTTTTGGTTTTCTCGATTTGGTTCTTGTTGCAGCAGATTGTGTTGGCATAGGGTGATGAGTTCTCTGGGACATCTTCCTTTGGAAGGTGGAAACATGACTCTTCACGATGTTTGTGAAAAGAAGACTCTGGATGGAAGATTTCGGTTGAGCCATTCTCTCAAGAAGAAAATGGTTCAGTGTCAACTTGTTACCTCCTTTTCTTGGGATTGGGAGCCCTCGCTAGATGTGGTCTCTTGCTATTGTCAAGATACAGACCTTCATTCGGGCACCTGTTACGCTAGTGGTTGTGATTGTGTTTTGTGTAATTTCATTCTAGAGTCTTTTTTATCTTTTGCCATAGCTGCTTTTTGTATTAGTGAGCAGAAAGTGTATGCTGTCGGACAAAACTTTGTAACTTCTTTCTGTTTTATTAATGCATAAATTTTAATTATCAAAAAAAAGTATAGTTAAATTAATTTAATTATTAATTATTTTCTCGTTGCAAATCAAAAACAACTTAATTAGGAACATTCTCCATTTAAAATCTATAATAATTCAATTACTATGAGGACATAATATCATTTATATAGGGTGCCCACGAACCGAGCCGAGCAAGAATTTGAGTTTGGGTCGAGTCGAGTCGAGCTCAAGCTCAGAAAAAAAAAATTTATTAACATATAATTATTAATTTTGTATTAATATATGTAGTGTTAAATATAATCATGATAAATATCAAATGTATGATTAATTATACATATATAATATTATAAGATATTATTTTATATATATATGTATGTATGATGATTTGGTCGTCAAATCTAATCTTTGCTTTCTTTTCTAAATAGATTTGATTATGTTAGTTTTTTTTTATTTTATCACTCTCTATATGACAAAAACTAATAGAGGTGTATTTCGAATATATTAATATATTGTAATTGAATAAAAAATATATAATTGGTAAAATAAATGTTAGGAATTTCATATTAGATGTTTTGATGATGACAAATAGGACTTCCTGTTAGACCCCGAAAAGTGTAAAAGCTTTCATAGAATGTTATGTATAAGTACCTGAAAGCTTATTTATCTTAGGCTTATAGTATTTATCTTTGTAGAATTCTTTAGACTAAGTATGTGACACTAAATCACTTAGGAAAATTCTGGGTGAGTCCACCAAGTGATGAAGGTAAAGATCAAGCGTCTGAAGCTACAATGGATAAAGATATCTTGAAGCGTCCGTCAAACGCTTTAGGGATTATCCCAGCGCTCAAACTACGAATGGATAACTCAGGCCGAATACTCAACATCAAGTGAAATGACGAAATTCTCAGTGAGACCATCAAGATAAGATTGAAGAGTAAGCGTCTGAAATAAAGAAAAGAAAGTCAGGATCAGTCCAAGCGTCTGTCCAATACACGAGAATAACTATTCTCTTCAGCAAGCGTCCAAAAAGGTTAAACCAACACAACCTACAAAGAACGTAACCTCAAAAACTCAAACCCAAAAACATCCAAAGACTTAAAAAATGCATGAATCAAACGGACGAATTATTTCCAACGGAAATAAGACAAGATGCATTAAAAGTCGGATAAGTGCTATTAAAATATAAGCACTATAACTTATGGGCAAGCCATATCTTTGACCTAGACTGTCAGATTTATGAAACCAAGACCATGCCTAACCAATTAAATATACCCAAAGTTAGAAATGTCTGAACTTAAGGAATGTTTGGGGAAACGAGACTCCAACCGTGTCAAATGGACAAAAACCACCAATACCTTATAAATAGCTCTTTCAACAAACAAGTAAAAATACACAAAAAGAAAATACCTACTTTGTTGAAAGAAAAGCTTACTGAAAATCATAGCCAAATATCCATATAAGCTTTTCACAAATATTCCAGACACAGTCACCCATATCTCAAATCTCTTTTTAAGAAGAACCTATACTACCATTGAGATATCCCCAAGTTGTTTGAACTTTCCAAAAACAAACAAACCCGTGACCAAAACCATCAACACCTTTCATCTGAGTGAGAAAGCTGGTTGACTTGCAAGCAATATTTTTGTGTAAAAGAAGCTTGTTGAAGTTGATCTCTATTGGAGCTGAAATCTGTGTGACCAAGGAGTTCCGAGATCAAGAGTAACTTGCACCATTTCTGAGTGAAAGAAGCAAGGGGATAGAAGGTCTTTAGTGGAGCTGAAATCTGTGTGACCAAGGAGTTCCGAGATCATATCCAATCTCCCTCTATCTTGTAGAAGTCTCTGTGTGACTCTTCGATAATCATCATAGTGGAAAACCTCCCTGATAAAAGGAGAAGAAGGACGTAGCTGGGATTACATCACCCAGTGAACCTTACAAATATCTTGTGTCATTTACCTCTTTAAGCATTCATTGTTTACTGATTTACTATTCATATTGCATACATTCTGATAAAATCTTAAAACAACTAAGCGACTACTTTCGATTAATTAACCGAACGCTAAGCTATAAAATACTTCCGCTGTGCTAACTCTGATTTAGTGATTAAACTCTGCCCTACTTTGGTAAGCGTTGAAATCACCGAGTCTAAGTTAACGTTTCTCAAGCGCCACATCCAGCGCTTAAACTTGTCAAGCGTTCAAATACTTCAAAGTGATACGAATTTTTAAGAAGTCGAAAAAGACTTCAGGGTCTATTCAACCCCCCCCCCCCTTCTAGACCCTTTCGTATACCACTTGGGACCAACAAGTGGTATCAGAGCGGTTGAAGTTGAAACCTAAGCGTTTCCAAGCGTAACTGCTTGTTCAGATCCATTTTTTTTATAGTCGCTTTAAAATTACTTTAAATTCTTCATGGCATTCTCTAAAGTTCCCAAGTTGACCGAGTCAAATTATGACTCTTGGAAGGTCAAAGCGTTTACTTATTTGTGTTCATGTGATGATGAAATGTGTGATATCATTTCAGATGGGCCAATCAAAATATACAAAGTTATCACCAGAGCGCCCGAAGCCACAGGAGAAACACCTGACGGTTATGTGGAGAAGCCCAAAAAAGAATGGTCCACCGATGAGCGTCGACGAGCAAATCTAGACAATGTCGGTCGGAATGCATTATACACAGCCATTGGTGACAATGACAACTTATTCAACAAAGTCAAATCATGCAATACAACTAAAGAAATTTGGGATAAGTTGGCTACTATTTGTGGTGGCTCAGCACAAATAAAGGAAAACAAATTATCAATTGCCAAAGAAAAATTCAACAGCTTCAAGATGCTACCTAATGAGACGCTAGAGCAATTAGACATGAGGTTTACAGCCCTTGTCACTGAACTAACATCTCTGGGTATGGAGCTACAAAATCGAGAAACAGTGGTCAAAATCTTTAGGAGTCTTCCAAGCAGATTCCTAATGAAAACAACTGCAATGAGAGAATCAAACAATCTGGACAGCCTAACTCCAGAAGATGCTTTTTCAGAACTCAAAGCATTTGAGTTTGAGCTGAATTCGGCCAGTGATGCAGTAAGTAATCCAGTGATCGAATCTGGAGCGCTAATGGCATCAATCAAAGGAAAATCTATCAAAGAAAAAGGCTCGGATATAAGTGAGGAAGAAGAACTGGCGCTTCTAAATAGATTCAGGAAATTCCTGAAATATGAAAAGAAGGGAAACAGTCCTAAGCACCCAGGACAAAGTTCATATCAAGCGCTTCCTCAAATACAACCACAATATCAAGCGCCTCACTATCCTGCGTCCTCCTCCCTAGCGCCAATTCAATATCAAACTCCTTCTCAGCAAGATCTCTCAGCGCCTGCAGCGTTAAACCAACGATCCACAAGATTAACAAACGAACAAAAGATGAAGACCAATCTTTGTTACAACTGCAGGAGACCAGGGCATTTCCAAGTTAATTGCCCATATCCAAATGTGTCTAAACCTACAAAGCAAGATCACACGGATAGAAACCAATTCAGGAGCAACCTGAGACAACAAGGCTTGCTAGCAGAATCAGAACCTCTCTATACGCCTGAAGAGGACTTGGAATCATCAGATGAAAGCAGCGATGATGAACCATCAAAGGACTCAGCATTCATTTGTCTCATGGCAAGAGAAAATGAAGCATCTAACGACTTACCATCTGAGGTAACCACTGATCTGTATCATCCTCTCTCTTATGATGAATTACTTGACAAAGTAAAGGAATATTATACAGATTGTCAAGATGCCACCCAATTATTCCAAAATCACCATCGTATTATTTCAGCACTCAGAAGTGATAACTTAACGCTCAAAGCAGAGTTGCAAATTCAGCAACAGTGCATTGAGAAAAACCAATCACTCGAGAGTGAAATTACTCAGCTAAAAGGTGATCTTGATATAATAGTCAAAAGAGAAGCTGAAATGGTCGCTAAACTTGCCAAATCAGAGCAGCTTATCTCTTCATTATCAAAAGCGTCTAGAACGCTAGATAATGTGACTAAAGTAACCAGGGCATTTGGTGAAAAGACCGGTCTAGGTTTTGATAAATTCAGTTATAAAGCCAAAGCGTCCAATGTTACAACAATCAACAAAGGAAAAGGTGTAATCTTTGTTGAAGAAAGTTCGATCAGACAACCGCTGAATGAATCAACAAATACTGGTACAAAAGCTAATGATAAAGTCAACACTGACTCAGGCAAAGGAAAGACCAAAGCGAATGTCTCACAAAAGAAAATATATCCAAACGCTCAAAAAGCTAAGGAGATATTTTCTGCCAGTGAATCAAACGTTAAGCGTCCCGCACCAAAAGTGCATCCTAAGCCAGTACCAAACAGAATCAAACGTCTATATCCAAAACAATCCAGTTCATATTATCAACACTATGATAATTGTGATTACGATTATGATTATTACTATAATCAAGGATATTTCTATACATCTAGAAAAAGTATGCAACTCAAAACGAAACCCAAGAAGGCCAATCTTTCTCCCATAGTGAAGACAAGGCAAATATGGGTTCCGAAAAATCTAATTCACGTCACTAACAAAGAAGGACCCAAGACAAAATGGGTACCTAAAGAAATTAGATCTGCCCTTTTGAATGCAGGTACCTAGAGCCAACACCGACGCTTCAGTATGGTACATAGATAGTGGATCATCGAGACACATGACTGGATCAAAGGATCTCTTGATCAACTATCGTGCAACCAATGGTCCTCAAGTTATATTCGGTGATAATTCTAAAGGTAAAACTAAAGGTATAGGTATCATGCATAGGGGGAACATCATGATCAATGATGTATACTATGTTGAGGGTCTTAAACATAATCTCCTAAGCATAAGTCAATTCTGTGATAAAGGCTTTGAAATTAAATTTTCTAGTGACTTGTGCGAGATAATCGATGTTAAGACAGGATCTACTAAATTAAAAGGAAGAAGAACAAACAATGTATACTTAGTAGATTGGGATTCAACATTAGATAACAACCCTACATGTTTCGTAGCTAAGAATCAAAACGAATTAGGTTGGTTATGGCACAGAAAAATGAATCACCTCAATTTCAAAACAATCTCTCAATTAATATCTCTAAATCTCATAGAGGGATTACCTAAAGGTTCCTTTAATAAAGATCGCTTATGTGATGCCTGTCAAATGGGTAAACAAGTTAAATCATCTTTTAAGAAGAAGCTTCATCTATCGACCTCTCGAATACTTGAATTACTACATTTAGATTTGTTTGGTCCTATTCAAATCATGAGCGTTAGTGGTAAAAAGTATTCACTAGTAATAGTTGATGATTTTTCACGCTATACATGGGTAGAATTTCTAGCATCTAAAGATGAAACTAGTGCCAAGCTCACCTCTCTAATTCGTCAACTACAAAACTCAAAAGATCTAAAAGTAACAAGAATTAGAAGTGATAGAGGAACTGAATTTACTAACCATATTGTTGAGAAATTTTGTAAAGACTTTGGAATACTTCATGAGTATTCAGCACCTAGAACACCTCAACAAAATGGAGTTGCTGAACGACGGAACAGAACGCTTAAAGAAGCCGCTAGGACTATGTTAGCCGAGTCTAAGCTGCCTCAAAGGTTGTGGGCCGAAGCTATCAACACTGCTTGCTACACTCAGAACCGGTGTATGATCAACAAGCAACATGAAAAGACTCCATATGAGTTATGGAAGGGACGTAAGCCGAATGTTTCATACTTTCATGTATTTGGTTCAAAATGTTTCATTCATAACAATGGTTCCCAAAGCCTAAAGACATTTGATCCTAAAGCAGATGAAGGAATCTTTCTAGGTTACGCCAAAAATGGAAAGAGCTTTCGCATCTTAAATAAAGTCAAATCGAAGGTTGAAGAATCCATTCATGTTGTGTTTGATGATGCTAACCAAGAACCGAGTAAGGTTAATATTAATGATGCAGGAATTGAAGATTTATCTCAACAAGCGTCACAAATCAATCTGTGTGATGATAGTGATATTGATGAAGATAATGAAATCATTGTACCTAATCCTAAGACTACTCGTAAAGACATCAACGATGACATTGCAAGAAACGCTGATGATCATGAAGGGAATGTTCATCAAGAGCAAATTCAAACTATAAACACTGAAGCGCCTACGCAAGGAATTGGTCAAGCGCCTGCACAGTTTAATCAAACGTTAGATCAATCTCTTAACTCGTTCCAACCAGACAGAAAATGGCTCAGAGACCATCCACCAGAACTAATTATTGGAGATATTGGAGCACCCGTTAGAACAAGAGCCGCTACAATAAATGAGGCCATGTTTGCAAGCTTCCTATCTCAAATGGAACCAAAGAAAGTGGATGAAGCGCTTAACGATCCAAGTTGGATAGAAGCCATGCAAGAAGAGCTAAACCAATTTGAAAGAAATGAGGTATGGACGCTAGTACCAAGACCAACCCACCAAGGGGTCATTGGAACTAGATGGGTCTATAGAAACAAAATGGATGAGAATGGGATTGTGATTAGAAACAAAGCCAGACTCGTAGCTCAGGGATACTGTCAAGAAGAGGGCATCGACTTTGATGAAACATACGCTCCAGTTGCCCGTCTTGAAGCAATCCGCATGTTTCTAGCGTTTGCAGCATTTAACAAATTTACAGTGTATCAAATGGACGTAAAGAGTGCATTTCTGAATGGTAAACTCCAAGAAGAAGTATATGTGGAGCAACCACCAGGATTCATCAACAACCATGGGAAAAGCATGGTTTACAAATTGGACAAGGCACTCTATGGTCTTAAACAAGCACCACGAGCATGGTATGACACTCTTTTCTATCTTCCTTATAGGTAAAGGCTTTTCAAAAGGCAGCGTTGACACAACGTTATTCAAAATTACCCATAATGGAGATATTCTCCTAGTTCAAATTTATGTTGATGATATTATATTTGGATCTACCAATAAGCGTCTATGTGAGAAATTTTCGAAGATGATGCAAGATCAATTTGAAATGAGCATGATGGGTGAATTAACTTTCTTCCTAGGATTACAAGTTAAACAACTCCCTAATGGCATATTCATAAATCAAACTAAATATACTAGAGATATGATCAAGAAATTTGGTATGGAAAATGCATCACCTTCAAAAATTCCAATGAGCCAAACGCTTAAGCTAGATAGAGATGATAATGGAAAGAAAATTGATATCACTAACTATAGAGGTATTATTGGATCACTTCTTTATCTTACAGCTAGTAGACCTGATATTATGTTCTCAGTATGCATGTGTGCACGATTTCAAGCTGATCCTAGAGAATCACACTTAATTGCTGCTAAAAGAATCCTTAAGTACCTAAAAGGCACACAAAATGTGGGCTTATGGTATCCTAGGGATTCTCCTTTTGAACTAATTGGTTATTCAGATGCAGATTTTGCAGGATGCAAAATAGATAGAAAAAGTACTAGTGGAACATGTCAATTTCTAGGTGATAGACTAATTTCATGGCATAGTAAGAAGCAACAGTCCATCGCTACTTCCACCGCTGAAGCTGAGTATGTAGCCGCTGGAAGCTGTTGTGCACAGATCCTTTGGATGAGGCAACAACTTAGAGATTATGGAATAATCCTAGATCCAACTCCTATCCATTGTGACAATCAAAGCGCCTTAGCAATGACTCAAAATCCAGTTCTTCACTCTAGAACCAAACACATTGACATTCGCTATCACTTTCTACGTGACCACGTTCAAAAGAAAGATATCTCCATGCACTTCATTGGTACAGAAAAGCAACTGGCAGATATCTTCACCAAAGCGCTTAACGAACAACGTTTTCTCACTTTAAGAAGTGAACTAGGTATGATTGATCTAAATGCTTAATCATTCGAAACATCATACTTTTGTTAGGCATGAAATTTAGGGGGAATTCACTGTATGTTATGTAATTTATGGGGAACCTACATAGGGGGAACCTTAAAAGAGCTAACTATACCTAAGTGAATATGACCAAAAATGTTTTCCCTTGCATCGGTCATACGCACTTAGCACCATACACTTAAATCCTTTTGACGCTTATTACACAAATCTGTCTTAGCGTCTGCACTTCTTTCAAAATAAACTAAACGCTTAGCTTTATTCCCGGCTAAAGCAGTTAGTAAAAAGACCCTTTAAAAGCAAGCGTACATTACCCTACGCTAAAACGAGAAAGTGGATTAGTCAATCAATGCAATTAATGCTGACTTGACATTCCTCACCCTTCGCTCAAGAAAACCCATGGGTACTCATCACGTTTTTCAAAGATGGTTCAGCACATGTACACGCGTCAGTACAATTACCATGTATCTTAGACGAATACAACCAGCGCTGAATATTTTAAACCAAAAGTAAAACACTACTACCAAGACATAATGATAAGTACTGGGAAACTGTGTCCTCATATACACCCTGAAAGGAATAATTCTATATGTTACAATGACCGCTAAAGCACAAAATGTTACTTGAAAGAGACCCTCAAGATTCTCAAGCGTCCACATAACACTGAATTGTTTCAAGCGTCATTCTGAATAGGTCCGGACGCTTTAACAAATTTTTGGCGGGCATTTGAATAGTTGTTCAAAATTATGGTTCCCGAACAGTTTTCATAAAGAACGTATCCGCTTTTCATGGGCACACGTATCACTCTCAGTATATCAAAAGTCTCTGTTTCAAACTTTTAATCGGACTTCAAAATAGTATATGTGGCAGTTACTAAAAGAAACCGTGCCTATTTAATCTAAATTCACGTCCACAGTTATATTTTAATGGCTGAGATTTATATTCCTCCACGTGTCAACATCTCAAACTTCAAACACACAGAACATTCAAATTGAAGTATCTCAAAAACACACTTTCTGCAGAACACAAACACTCTTATACTCTATTACATTCGTGCAAGAAAAATTCTCTCTCTTTCTCAAAAACAAAAATTTTCATTCGTAATCTCTGTCTACTTCTCACTAATGGCACCCAAGAAAGCTACTGCTGGAACCACTGAAGTTGTTGTTAAGGTCACTGAAGGCCTTATAGTTGATTGGAAGTTTCTCTATGAAAACCCCCAAATTGATTTAACGGAAATGATGGATTCTGTAGCAGAGGCTGGGCTTCAGAAATTTCTCACGAAATACTCGTATATGTTTCCTGAAGAACTAGAATTTTTCTGGAGAAATGCTCGACTGTCTGACGATGAGACTTCCATCACTTGTTTGTTTCCTGTCTCCAAGAAGGAATCAAAGACGTTCACTCTCTCTGCGGCCTCTATTGCCCAGAATTTCTCTCTACCTAATGCTGGAGCCACTTTAGACACTATCACTGAAGAACAAATTCAAGAAGTCTGGACTCAGATTAGCGCTTACGATGATGTTCCATACAAACCGTACTTTGAGAAGAAAGATATAGTGAACAGGTATCGAGTCTTGGCTGATTTCTGCAGTAAAAACATAGAATGCAGAGTGGGAACCTTCGACAAAATCAACCCACCCAGTTCCAGATGATGACTGCCATCCTACTCAAGATAAAAATCAACTGGAGC
This sequence comes from Buddleja alternifolia, assembly GCA_019426215.1. Classification (NCBI taxonomy): domain Eukaryota; kingdom Viridiplantae; phylum Streptophyta; class Magnoliopsida; order Lamiales; family Scrophulariaceae; genus Buddleja; species Buddleja alternifolia. Next base: position 14,784,017 of record CM033402.1, on the reverse strand, counting down.
GCCTATATATTCAGCAGGTTCAGAGACAGTCTACGCACTTCAAACAGACCTTATGGTCTAGTTTTAAGTGATCTAATTTTTCGAGCAGAGTGCACCTCTTCAGCAGGAGTCACCGTGGCCAAGCATAAGTTCTATGGGCCAAGAATCATCAATAATCTCTTCAATCCACCCAAAGTTGGAGGTGCTGCTAAGCCTCTCTCTGAGCGCCAAGTTGTCCGAGCAGCGTCAGATGAGGAGGCTGAGCGTCCAGATCAGGAGAAAGCCAAACGTAATGTGAAGCGTCCCACTGTCACAAAGAAACGGGCTCCTCGAAAGCCCAAGGCTCAACCTATCAAAAGCGATGAAGATGACGAGGATTCTATACCCCTCATTAGTCGAAAGATCTGGAAAAGGTTCTCAAAATATTGACTTTGAAGAACCTGCAGTTCCACAGACTCAAGCGTTCCCCGCCGAAGGTATAAATGTGAAGCGTATCTTCAAGAGACGTAAGCGTCCAACTGCTGCCATCTCTTCTGAGGCTACACAAAGAGATCAAGCCATAGCTGCTGTCCCGATATCATCCTTTGAAACACCAGTTGATGTCCATCTGGATGTTGATATGGCCCACATTGTGGCCATCGCACATGAAGCTGCCATCGAATCTACAAATCTCGAGCCTGATGAACCTGAAATCCCAAGGGCTCAACCATTGCTTGCATTACCTAGTACAACAGAGGCACGCTCAGAAGGTCAGAGCGATGCTAACGACGTTGTGATTCATCGACATTTCTTCAAGCTGGATCCCTTAAAGACTATCGATCACTCAGTCGATTATTTGCCTCCAGCGCCCGCAGAGACCTTCATACCTGCAGGATACAATGAAGAAAGTCTTATCAATGCCGAAAATGATATCGCCAAGCTCATAAAGTTTGATCTGGCTGTACGCAACACTCTCTTTAACACAGCCTCAACCCCAGCTGATGAAGCTTACTACACAGCTCTTGAACTCGGGAAGACTCCCAAACACATCCCGGCTTCCGTAACTCTCCAAGCACAGCGGCAAGGAGGCAAGACTCCTAGAGCTGATGTTGATTTAGCTTATTATCTGGACTGTGGGACAAGCAAACCCACTGGCTTCGCTCTCAGAGACTACAACATCAGAGTCTATGAGCGTCAGGATAAGCTTCTGAACCCAACGGAAGGGCTACTAAACAGAGAAGCTATTCTCACTCTCCAACACTGGTCAAAAGCAGGGAAAACAAGCGCTCAGCTAATCCTCTCCTCCTGTGGAAGAATAAAGGAGTACATGCCGGTGAGCGTCCAGCTTCCCTGACCGAGATGATTCAACTTGAAACCGATGCATATTTTGACTGCGTCTGGAACGCTAACTACCAACCAGACAGGTATCGTTTTGAATCCATCTGTGATATTCATCACCAAGGGTTTCGTGCTATACTTAATGCAGGAACTGAGTATTGTATGACTGAGATAAGATGGGCTGAAGCTTACATGGGTGACACGTATAAATTTGAAGACTTGGTTAGTGCTCCCCATCTGTTCAGAATAGGGATTCATGATAAAAAGACCAAATTTGCACGCTACATGCTAACGCAGCGCCACATAGACTTGGACCCGTTCTGAAGCTGCCTCTGATCCGCCATCAACCTGAACACCGCTTAAGACAAGCGTTGCACAAACTGGCCAACTCTTCTCTACGCTTTGCTGATCAAGCGTCCACCAGCGTTTCTTCTCCCCTGTCCTGTCTGAACTGCACCCCTAGCCACTGTGAAGACAACTTTTCTTTCATGATGGCAATTATGCCTCCAGTCTCCCTATTCGACAAAATCTTCACAGAAATCTGCGACAATGGAATGGCTCTCGGATCAATCCTTTCAGAGGATATCCACTTCTTCCGTCTATTCGACAAGAAGTCTTCAGTCACTATGATTTTGTTTTATCGCTGCTAGAAAGATCTCAAGCGCTTGCTTCAGCCATCTACCCATACTTGGAAGAGTATTACCGGCTCCACGTTCCCGACTCTCGAAAACCGAAGACTCTCCCAACAGATCGGCTAATTGGCTTCTCACAACACTATTGCCCAGATGCCTTATTCTCCATCTGCCAAGCGCCCTCCAAAATCTTTCCCACTCATGTGCTGGATATCCTCGGGCCATGTATATCAGGGCCTGGATAGTCCTATCAGAACGTTCATTCAAGGTACTTATCTCCCCACTCTACATTTGAATGAACTTCTACAGACTGCTACGTATCCATATGCAGATGAGCCGTTTGCCAGCTTGGACTTTCGGTTTACGGACTTTAGCCGTATAGAATCAGAATTTACTGCAGCACCAGCTGACACGTTACCTGCTCCTGAGCGCTTATTAGAATTACCTCAAGCGCCTCATTCCCCCAGTCCAACTGAATCCGACTCTACTGCATCCACCGAGTCCAACACTGCCCCAGAGCTTCGAGGAACAGTATTTGATCCTACTTATCAAGTACCTATTGAATCTCTCAAACACATCTCGTTTAAGCCTCGAGTCAGCACTGCCTTCCCACGCTCAACCGTCCATGACTGAATGCCTCACTCAAATACAGCAACTATCTACAGCTACTCAGGCAAGTCATGTGGCTTTAACCAATGATCTACAAGACCGGTTCACGGCTCTAGAGACCTCTCTCACAGACGCTAATCAGCTCAACTCCTGGTCATGAAAGAACATTTCGACCAGCGTCTAACCACTCTTGAGGCCTCTGTCGCTCAGATTGCTACTCAAGTCAGTCTTCTTACTCAGCATTTCATACAGACTGATGATGGCAATAAGGGGGAAAAGAAGGGAGAAAAGAGGAAATCGTCAACATCTAAAGATCAAGTTCCTCCTCCACCATCCAAGCGTCAACACATTGATACTTCTCTCACACTGAGTACAGAACCAAGGTATCCCTATCCCTCTTGGGTAACTACATCGGTTGAAGCGTCCAATAAAAAAGAAACTCCCAGAGTGCTCTATCCAACTCTTCCATTGCCTTCAAGAGCACTGCTTGAACAGTTTGACATTCCTCTTCTCAGAGCATCAATTCCAGAACCATCTGATCCAGCAGTATTAGCCTTAGAAAGAAAAATGTCTGACTTCGACCAAACCTTCAGATTTGCCTACGATACATAGGCATCAGTCCAGAGGAATGGGATAAACACTTCATTGCCTTTAAGGCACGACAAGTTCAAGAAAACAAGCACATAATCAGTAAAGATCATGCTGCAATGATGACGTTAGAAGATCAGATAACTGAAGCAATCCGTGCTGAAATGACTAAGAGATACAAGATCAAGCCACGATCTTGATTTTTACTTGTGCCTCTCTCTTTTTGTTGTAAAATGCCTGTACTATGAAATATATATATAAAATGCATTTTACAGCTGAAACATCTCGTTAAAGCTCAAACTAACTTACTAACTTACGCTAACCTTCACTTTAGGTATCTAACGCTTGAACTAAATAAGTATTGCCATCATCAAAAAGGGGAAATTGTTAGGAATTTCATATTAGATGTTTTGATGATGACAAATAGGACTTCCTGTTAGACCCCGAAAAGTGTAAAAGCTTTCATAGAATGTTATGTATAAGTACCTGAAAGCTTATTTATCTTAGGCTTATAGTATTTATCTTTGTAGAATTCTTTAGACTAAGTATGTGACACTAAATCACTTAGGAAATTCTGGGTGAGTCTACCAAGTGATGAAGGTAAGATCAAGCGTCTGAAGCTACAATGGATAAAGATATCTTGAAGCGTCCCAATCAACGCTTTAGGGATTATCCCAGTGCTCACTACGAATGGATAACTCAGGCCGAAA